>VZTI01002794.1:114594-194813 GCA_013397865.1 Struthidea cinerea
CCTTCCTTCCTTCCTTCCTTCCTTCCTTCCTTCCTTCCTTCCTTCCTTCCTTCCTTCCTTTTTTCATTCTCTCTTCCCTTTCTTTCATTTCTTCCTATCATTCTTACCATTCTCTCTCCCTCTCCCCCATTTCTCTCTTTCTCCTTTTTTTTGTTTTTCAAAAAGCAGCCTATTAAACCAGTAAATCAAGGAGGAGACAATAAACATGCCCACTCCATATAGTAAATAATTATTTTGTCCAACCAGCTGCTGGCAGGTGTAAAATCTGAGACAGCTGGTTAGCCAGCTCCTTAGGGCTAACTGCTCTAAAAATCACTTCTTTTCCTTTCTCTCTCTTTTTTTTTTTTTTTTTTTTCCTCCTTTTCACGGCACATATCCAGATACAGAATCTCTGAGCTAATTATCAGGGCTGGGATTCTCAACTTAATCATCACTACCAATTCCCTGGAGAACAGTGGCATCTAAGAGCTAACCCCTGCCATGCTGAATCACAGTCACACAGATGAAGAGCCAAAGCCCACTGAGATTTTCAAAGGAGGACATCTGTACACAAATTTAATATAATTCTACACTTTACAATTGAAGCATAAACTAGGAGACAGTAGCTGATAAAATGCTATTTAAAGTTAAAACATGAATGTTATAGATTATTAGTTTAACAAGGCTTCAGGGAAGAGAGAGTCCATCCATTTGCATTGTCTAAAAGCAGTTCTACAGTGCACTGTCTGTAAGAATTAACTCATTCTGTGTTCACCGTGAATGGAAATAAGGTGGAAAGATGCACAATCAATTGACTATTTGCTGTAACTTTGCACCAAGCATTAAATTAAGAGCAGAGAAAGGTAGACTGCAGAATTATTTCTCTCCATCATCCTAATTAAATTTCATTTCAGCAGGGAATTGTGTCACTGGTGCTTTAGTTATCTACTGTGAATTCAACCCAATATTCAGCTTGAGTACTGTCTGTATGTAACTGCCTGTATTTGCAGGTACACAGGATGACATGCCTTTATATGATGCCGGTAAATGCCAGGCTTAATTGTTTCATAATCATTCCGTGAAATCATTTATTTTGCATGAATAAACACAGATGCTTATACTCTCTGCTGGTGTAAATTGTAATGGTTCCACTGACACCAGTGGAGGTGTGCTAATTTACTCCAGATGGAGATTTGGCCCGATTATTTAAGGACCTAAGGTATTTGGCAAAGGCTCAATAGGCACGACTGAATTGTGAAGTTTCCTCCTAGGGCATTTCAGCAATAAATTACATTTTATACAGAAACTTCAACTATCTGGGTGTAAAATCTTCCTGGAATAACTGCAGCAAATTAGTTGGTCTGTCAGATGAATGATATTTGCTACAGCACTTGCAGATGTTCAGTCCTGTGTGAGATTCCTTTGATGCAACTGCCTATAACAAAGACACATTTATCACACTTACAGCTGTCTAACCTTTAACTAACATTGCTCAGATGGAAGAAACTTCTTTACCAGAATTTAAAACTCTGCTGTTATATTTTGCTAAGGTTTGGGTATCTGTAGCAGCATTGGCAGCTTACAAAACTATTGTTCATAGTGGACTGTTTGGTGTGTTGTTTAAGGCTGAAGCTTCAGGAGTTTTTAAAATATGTCAGAATTTATGGCTAAGTTTTTTAAGAATAAATGTCTTTTTAGCACGTGTCATAGAACAAAGAAATTAAGAATATCTTAAATGAACAGGGAAAGTTAAAATCAATCATTTAAGAAACTTAGCCCTAGATATTTTCTCTCCATCTTACAGGAGTAACAATTTCATAATCTTGGAGCACCTTGCATACTGATTGATTTGTGACTTTGGCACCAGTACAGTAAGATGGAAGACACTCTTTTCACAAAATTGTAGTGGAAGATATGATCTTTATGCCAAGAAACCATGGTGTAATTCAGCGAGATTTCAGACTGAGTGGAGAAGTCATACATACATTGGCACAATCTTATACATCTATACAGAGGATCATAAAATAAATGAAAGCTGAATGATTAAAGCAAATGAAAGAGAAAAAGAAATTCTGAATTTTATTCTCAATACTGCCACAAACACGTTTATTCTCATTTTCTTTCCTTTTCTCTGCCCAAAAATTAAGTAAAGCAATATTTTGTCATCACTGTTAATTTGTTCCATTTTGGAGAATCCTCCAGAATGTGGTCAGTCATACTTAGTGTCATAATAACTGCAAGAGATTTACTCTATAGCCTCAAAAGGAACTGTTTCTCTGCATGTTATTAGGACATAGTTGCTGTGTCACAAACCCATCCTCACCTGTTGCAAGAAGAAGTCCTATAGCCAGGTGAGTTTTGCAGCAGACTGATTAAACTATAGGAATACCTGATTAGATTTTTAACTGCTTCCAAAAAGGAAAAAAAAAAAAAATATTCTATGATTTCAGTAATCAGTGCAGTGTGATGTGATAAACAGTCAGAAGGACAAGCCTGCATAGATTATGCTAATTTTCCTGGTGTACTTCTAGCTCTCCGTAGCACCATGGCTCCATATTATAAGTAGGGATGTATTTTAATTGGTTTCATTCCACCTGCTGGAGAAGGATATGATCCCTACTTGTGTTCCCCTGAAAAGAAATAGAGGAGGTATTATTTCAGGAGTTATTATTTTCATCCCCTTTTCCTTCCTGCGCACATACAAACAGTTTAGAGTTTTCTTCCAAATTACCCTTAGATGAGGAAGAATCTGACTTGGCAACTTTTTTTGTCACATGGGTTATGCTGCAGCAGATGGGCAACCAGAAACAGCCTTTAAAGAACTATCTCATGTTGATTATTCTGATCCAACCAGACAAACTGTTGTAATGGGAGACAACTTCTTTAACCATATACACCATATTTTAAAATATTTATGTGTATTTATATGAAGTCAAACTTCTCCGAAGATTTTGAAGAGCATTTTGTCAAATGTTTCTGAAATTCTGCCTCTGAAATCATTCCTATCCGGACTGATTAAAAATCTTTACAAAAAATCCAGTCCCTCATCTCCACCAGTGGAAAGTGTCAAAGGTGAATGGTTCACTATCTGTTTGGATACTCATTCCTTTGTCCCTGTCCACGAAGATGCATTATGGATGTTTAATGGTGATCTAGGTGCAGTTACTTGCACAATTGCATACATATGTATTACAGTGCATGGGCTGTCATTACCCCCATTATTTCATGCAAATTAAATTCCAAGAACAGGTTGCTGATGAAGAGATCTCCTTGAGGGATCCACATGAGCTTGGAAACAGGCTTATCCAATTAAAAATATCTTCCAGCTATTTTACTATCTGAAGCTTAAATCTTTTCATGCAATTTTTAACCAAAATATGACGAACACTCGGAATTTGACATCAGATATTCATGTGATGAAGACTCAACCTCTTCACAGTGAATTCACATATCTTTTATCTATCTGTTTCTAAAAAAACAACTAGAGTTTGCAGTGTCTTCCCACTTGAGGAACGAACTGCTTTGTTTCCTTCTGAATAAAGCCATCTGTAGGTCCAATGGCCAAGTTGCACACATGGGCAAGAACTAACATGGAACTGGAGAAGAGTCTGGACCATAGGTTCTATGGGGAGCTGCTGAAAAGCTGGGGGTGTTCAGCCTGGAGAAAAAGAATCTCAGGAGAAACCTCTCACTTTCTACAGCTACCTGAAAGGAAGTTGTAGCCAGGTGGGAGTTGGTCTCTCCTCCCAATGATGCCTTTTTGGGGCAACCTGAAAAGAGAGACTAGACAAAATTAAGAGAATAAAAGTGGGTATATTTATTGAAGAGCCTTCAGGTGCACTTTGGGCAGTCAAAGCCCTCCGGGGCTACACCCAAAATGGACAATGGGTCACGAGTTTCTCATACTTTTATGTTTGGTCCATTCGCATATTGGGGTTGATTCTCCAATTACAACTTCAAGTAATGAAGTCATTAACGCCAGGTTTGCTCCCCCCGTAACCCACTGTTGTTTACATTTCTCAGGGCCTGAGACTGTAAGGTGTCCTTGAGTTTCAGGCCTAGACAGCATTCATTTTGACTGACCAAAAATGGGAGAACAGTAGCTAACAGACTATATGGAGTTTATAGAATTATACACTGAAGTATTACAGGATATGAAAAATAAAAAAGCTAAAATCCTAAGGCATAACCAGGTTGCAAGTGACAGAACAAGAAGAAACAATCTCAAGTGGAGGCAGGGGAGATTTAGTTTGGATATTAGGAAAAATTTCCTCACCAAAACAGTGAGCAAGTCCTGGCACAGGCTGCCCAGTGCCATGGTGGAGGCGCCATCCCCAGAAAGTCTTCTAAAAGCTGTGCAGATGTAGCGCTTAAGAACACGGTTCAGTGATGGGCTTAAAAGTGCTGGGTTAATATTTGGACTTGAAGATCTTAGAGGTCTTTTCCAACCTAGATCATTCTATGATTCTATGACTTTGCTAAGGAGTTTGTCACAAAGAGTTTTGTGCCCTCCTTATAATGCCATTTAAAGTCGGCCTGAAAAGGAGTGCCTGACTCTGATGTCTTGTCCTGCTTCCCACTGAATTTGCAAGCAAGCTGGTAATGACTATCATATAAATCCCATTTGTCAAGGATAAGGCAACTGCTGCCATGATGTTTTTTTGCCGTTTCTTTTATATCCCTTTTATAAGAATACCCTGTATTCTTAGTCTTTTTTTAGCCTATGTTCTTGGACTTGTTTGGCAAGCTTGGAGACTAAACGTCTTAGAAGTCTCGTAGTTAGGGATCAGAATGTCCCAGACACCAAGGTCCTCTCCAGAACACATTTTGTAAACTAAGATAGAACCATCCAGAGGAAGGTTCCTTGGGGAGGGGGGGCTCACTTGAGCCTCTCATTGGGGAATCTTTGATAGATACGCTAATTAGTAAGACCTATAATGTTATACCCGATCTTTTAGGAGTGTGCATTGCGGTGTGCACTGAGGTGCATTTGACCTGGATGTAGTGCACCTAAGGATTCTTAAAATAAAAATAAAGGTAAAATCCCTTTTTCCCTTCTCACCACGTTTGATTCTTGATTTTAAGACCAGGAAAAGGCATCACAACAAGTTTGAGATCACTTTGAGCTTTGGTAAGGAGCTGAGTATTCTTCCAGCCTATCCTCTGACATCTCTCAAAACTGCAGCTGAGGTTACCAGAGGGTTTAGCTGAGAAAGGAGAGCAGCTTCAGGACAGAGTAGTAGCAGACATGTCCTGGAGAACCTTGAACTTTTGGAAAAGCGAGAAATGTTGAGAACAAGAAATAGCAAATTATTACAGGATAGATGATGGGTCTGTGAGGCCTCATGGAACTTCAGCTGGTTTAGAGAACCTCTTAAACTTCTGCGTATTCACTTAAAACATGCTTCTGCTAATATCACTGGCACCACTTTCCTGTTCCCTTGTCTAGCTACAAAATGTCATGTTATTCTTGTAGACATAATTATCTAATTGTTATTTGAATCCTCCTAAACCCTTTTGCTGTTCATTTAGCAAGTTACCAGTGAGGCTAATGACATCAAGAAAATTGCTCTGAAAGGAGTTGCCTGTACACTGTGATGTATCATAAATATAGATGAATGCAAAGTAAGATGCTGCACATAAAATGCAAATGAGCAGGGAATGAGATTCAGTTGTGCACCAGAGATTTGGATCTTGATGGCGAAGCCTCTGTAGGGCTACTGAGCAAAAAACAGGCTTATGTTTCAACTCTCCAGCTGCTGCTGAGTAGGGACTGCAACCTGTCATAGAGCACTAATTGAACAGGATGCTGCTGGAAGGAAATATGTGTCAGTGCCAGTCCCCCAGTGAAAAGCCATAAGGCAGATTCATGGAGGAGCAACAAACAATGAGCTGCTTGGGTCAAAAGTGTAGCCTCAAAAGCAAAAAAATGTCAGGAGGGTAAGCAGCCACAGGAGAGTTCTCCAGTAGCTGAGGAAAGTAAAAGATGGTTAAAATGCCCCAAAGATTAAAGTGGCCTCTGCAAGAGAAGCATCAGAAAGACCACCGAAGGGAATAAACAGCTGTCATGGGAGCTTATGTAACTTAGTATAATACAATTTTATTTCATTTTACATCTTTAATGCAAACCAACACCCATATAATTTCCCTGGCTTAAACACCCCAAGACAGTCAATGTTAAGTAGAAAATTGCAGGAGGAGATGGAGGGGGAGAAGGCACTGCATCCCTGTCCCATCCACCTCTATAGCAGGCAGGAGTGCAGAAGGGACAGGAATACAGGCACTTCAGGCAGCAGTTTTGGAGGCATCAAATGTCCATGCATTAAAGTACCTTCATGTTTTGTGATATTTTAAATTATTGTCATTATCTAGTTTCTTCCAAACTAGAACCAGCGTTCAAATCACTGAGGTCTCCCAGATAGCTGCCATGAAACACCTGAAAGGACGTTAAGTCCCAAAGACTTTTCTATTAGCCTAGAAAATCTCACATATATAGCTGACAAAAGAACCACAGCTGCTCTGTAACGACAGCAGTAATTTGAAGAGGTGCATCAATGGGACCTGCAATCTTTAGTGAGCTTGATCTAAAAACACCATTCCACAAACAAAGATATAAAAGCTTTCTCATACCTCCTCATGTCCATGTCTGTATTTGGGCGTATAGGACAGTCAATTTTGTTATGACCTGCAAAGCAGGCGCCATAAGACTACATAAAAGTTTTGAGGCAAGTGCATTTCAACAACATCTCAGAAGTTGGTGCAGACAGCTTAGATATGAGTTTTCTGCTGCAGGACTGCAAAGCCTTTGATCAACTTCCTAATTTTCTGCAACTATTTATATATGCATTTCACATTTTTTTCAATACATCGATTTAGCTCCTAGGTGATCAGCACCTAGGACTGGGATCAAGAAGCCCATCTAGACCACTGTTACAAAAAATTTGCTTAGTTGCCATTTCTTTGGTGAGTTAAGCATGTTGCATGTGGTCAGGTGAGTTCTTCAGACACGTAAAATGTACAAGCAGAGGTTTTTTAGCATTAACCCCAAATTTCTCTTTATTTGCAGAGATGATTATATTCTTGTTCATTTTTTCTCAGTATCGTGATGTCCACTGAGAGAGTTTGATGTTCCTTAAACATATCTACTGTGTAATTCAGATAGTTTAAAACCTTTTCCCAGAGAGGTACTAGGAATCTGTGAACCACTTCCACTAAAAAAAGAGATTTTGTATTTTAGATATTGTTTTTGTTCCCTAAAACTTCCAAAAGTTCCAAAATAAGGTAGATCCCTGATATCACCTTTATTGTAGAGATACTAGGGAGAAGGTCAGGGAAATCATTCCTGTTCCAGAAAAGTTCTTTGCTGCTGAATCCCTTTTTTTTAGGGGTCACCCTGTTAAAATAACTTTCTGCATCTTACAGAAGAAAAAAATCAACCACAAGCCTAATTGAAAGGGGATGGATACAAAGGAAAACTTGAAGGGGAAATATGAAAATCTATTTTTTAAAGTTGTTGCTTTTTCTGAGCTAGCTTCTATTTGAATATGACTGTTGTGCAAGAATACACTGATATGATTTAGAAATAAAAAGACTAGCAAAGTAACAGTGGTTTTCATTATTTCTTCATTGGGAATTTCTGGCTTCGTTAGTAGAATCCAGCTTCGTTGTTAGCAGACAAATGTTGAATAATAAACAAAGCATTTCCTCCTAAATTAAATGTAGCTTTTGAATTATGCAGCTGTAATACTCCTCTGCTGAGAACAAAGGGTTAAACAGTGTGAAATATTACCTCTCTGTGCAAGAAGAGGGATTGAATTTCAGAAGGCAAGGTCTTACAGCAGATCCTGACTCAGGCATGCTTTTACTGATTCAGCCATAGCATTCACTTGGAAAGATTTACATCATGGCCTTGGCAGACTCCCAGGCTTTCCCAGTGTGAGTTGCTATTTTTCCTTTAGCTTACCAAAAATAGCCATGCATAGATTTAGTGTACTTGGTTTGCTGGTGTTTACAGGCATGCAAGTGTTTTCAGGATTGCTCTGGGCAGTCAGAGACTATTCCAGGTTGGAGACAAATGGGGAAAGTATGGAATTTCTTTGCAGGAAGAGACATCCACTCCAGACTCTGGTACTTTGGAGACCTCTAAACACCCAACCCATTGCACTGGCCCCCACATGTGTGCTCACAGCTCAGAACCAGCCTTTCTGGAGGGATGCGGTCGTTTCCAAGAGGCTAATTGCTCCCCTTCCCATGACCCTTGTGGTACACTGACCATCAGGGCAGACTTTCTTCAGAGTGAGGAACCACATTCTGGCTTCAAAATGTTGAGGAAAAAAACCCTCATCCGCTACATGAGGGGATGAGCATCATGATGACATCTCCATACAAATCTGCTGACCTTTTTCAGGCCCTTTTCCTACAGCTGGAAGGACAGAGCCTCAGCTGCTGTCACAGCTGTCATACATTACAGCTCCTGGGCAAATGGAGATGCCTTCTGCTTCATGCACTTTGATATGAAGTGACTGACACACCCCAGTGCAGAGGATCTTTGGGTATGTAGCATAGAAAATTTTGAAAGGAGACCAGCAAGACGCCTAAACCACGACACTCTTAATGCTCACCTGCCAACACAGGCATCCCTGGCATGCATCTTATCTGGGGGGCAGAGAAAACACCAGCATGAGCATCTTGGCCACCACAGGACTTCCTAAAGCAAGATATCTAAAAGACAGTCTTCCTGCCAACATCCAGGCTTGCAAGGCAGACTGCAATTTTAGAAGTAACACACAGTTGTTTCTTGACTGTAGAAGGCAGTTGGCAATAGCAATGAGCTCTCAACAAGGTTTTCCTGAGACAGCTTACCTAAAACAAATCACAGCATGAGTTACAGCAAGAGGTTAGCACATATTTTTGCTTCAGCTCAATACCAGGCAGCTTTGTTAACTTCCTAACACGGCTGCGTGCTCTGCCTCCAAGCCCAGGGTGGGTGCAGCAATCAACTCCAGTAAAAAGAAGGGACCTAGCAATCGGGTAGTTTTTGGCCCAGTTTTTTTCAAGGAAATTATCTGAATATCATCTCAAGGTCTGGAAGACTGGTAAATTGAATAACTATAAAATGTCACAAGATGTCACTCTCTCTGCTGTGTTACTTGTCCCGCTCATCATAACCACCCAACACCTATGGCACAAATCTGGAGAGGAAGACAAAAGCATCATGGCCAAATGGTCTGTCAACCTGTGTACTTGCTCCTCACTCTTTCCCCCCACCCCCACCAGGCAAGGACAGTGACAAGCATTAGCCCAAAACTCAGATTGAATCTCAGCTGGAGCATGAGTCCTGCTGTGATTGCAGTAGGGAGAGTGTCTCAGTCAGAGCTCACCTAAGGAATGAAAAGATGTTGAGCAGAACTGTGCCCGGGAAATGGTTTACTTTTGGTTGTAGGAAAGGAAGTTGAGCAGGTTGTCTAGCAGGGAAACTGAGTGTCCCATTTATTGACTGGAGTTTTCTTGAAATTTTGTCATGTAGAAACAATTAGGAGAAAGCTCATGTTCAGATCATTTCATCCCAGGTTACTTCTCTATTTTTTTTTAATTAATTTACAGAAGACATCACAGAAGGCATGGGGAGGTTTAGGTTGTACATCAGGAAGAAATTCTTCACAGGAAGGGTGATTAGTCATTGGAATGGACTACCCAGGGAGGCAGTGGAGTCACCATCCATGGAGGTGTTTAAGAAAAGATGGGCATGGCACTTAGGGCAATGGTCTGGTTGACACTGTGGCCATTGGTCACAGGTTGGACTTGATCTCAGAGTTCTTTTCCAACCTGATTGATTCTGTGATATGCTTTCCAGGTGGAATGCAGACATCCGTCTCTGATACCATTTATCCCCATGCCTCTCCTGTTGCATGCTCTTCTCTTAACAGCATGGTCTCTTAATTCATCATCTAATACCTTCCTTTGCTATTTTCCTTTCTTTTTACACATGTTGTTCATAAGAGCTGGAAATGACAGGAGATCTATGAAACCTGGCAAAAGGCAGTTTCTTTTACTCAATTCAATGTACAGGATAGAAGGCTCTGTATGTTCATTTGTCTATACCTAGACGCATGCACATATGTAGCTG
Organism: Struthidea cinerea; assembly: GCA_013397865.1. Taxonomy (NCBI): domain Eukaryota; kingdom Metazoa; phylum Chordata; class Aves; order Passeriformes; family Corcoracidae; genus Struthidea; species Struthidea cinerea. The sequence goes on from VZTI01002794.1 coordinate 124,700, forward strand.
TGTGTGTATATTTTGTCTTCAGAATATTTTTTTAAATGTACCCCTAAATTCTGACAATGCAAAACCAACAGCCCCATGCAACTCTGGCAAGTTAGAAAGTGTAGGTTGGGCAGCCAGCACCAACCTTAGTAACCAAAAATAACTGCCTGGGTCTGAACCAAGTATTTTCTCATCAGTATGCAGCACCAGGGTGTAGGACGAGGCAAATGAGGAGTGGGAGGATATAAAACAAACAGTAAAATGGAAAAATGTCAACTGTGCTCTGGCCTTCCCTTCTGCTTCTCACAGCCCACTCCAAGCAATGCAGCTGGGGTATGCGACAGGCTGTGCACAGAGCAGGGGTAGCACGCATACAGCTGAACACATCTGGTTAGCAGTTGCCTGGTTTTGTGCTGCGAGTCAGCCAACACCATCCACATTTCTAAGCCAGCCCTCTTCCATTGTTACAGAGTGGTTTATGACTTGACTTTTCCTTTGTAATAGGTTCATTCCTCTTGCTAACAATACTGCTGTCACTCTTTCATCTTTGCCTCCCTGTTTGGCACAGCCTTCATCCACACGTGCATATATAGAGTCAGACTCAGTGTGATCGAGAGGGAATCGTTTGCATAGGAGAATTTGATGCAAGCAACTTATCTGAAATGCTAAACACCTCCCCCTCTTAAGGTTTTTCCTGAAAAAGCAAACCATATTTACTTAGGTGTGTAACGGTGGTTTGCAGGCCTGGGTTTGGCATCAAAGGGGAAAACTGTGACTTCAGTACTTCCAGGTACAAGACAAGATGTATGTTAATGCTTTTTTTTTGCTAAAGACGTGGTTACATAAGGAAGTGCAGAAAAGTAGATGAACTCCCTTTGTTAGATTAGCTTCACTGAGCCAGGAGCAGCCCATCTGTCCTTTCCCTCTTTTCTATCATCCATGCCATCGTGAAAGTGGCTAGGGACAGTATCCTGATCATTGTTTAGTTATTTAATAGAGATGGTGGTGAGGAAAAAAGTCATCCCACAGTCATCACTGGTTGCCGTTCTCAATTTATTATCTCTACTTTCCTATCCTGCTAAGGAACTGAGGTTTTGATGTGTCTGGAAGTCACTGGTAGCAGCACAAGGAAGCTCAGCTAAAGAGAAGAAAATAGCCAAATGGGCAGACATCTGTAAGCTGGTCCACGCAGAGGGCAGGAAGAAAGATTGGAGAAGAAACTCTTTCTAGGCTCTGGGGGACAAAGAACAGGGATACAGCTAGACAAAGAACAGGGATACAGCCATGGAAATACAGCTGCACACATGGAAGATGTGATAGACTGGCAAAGTCAAATTGCTTCAGAAGCAAAATTAACTGTGATTACTTGATGCAAGACATCACTCAAACCAATCAAATTGTTATTTTGGGAAATCATAAATTTGTATCCAGAGTCAGTTAGACACTCATTAAAAACTTATAAGAATGATTAGGAAATGAACTTAATAAGTAAATGTTCTCCTCTTTTTCATTTAATAGCTTAAAATATAAGATGATCTCATCTGGCTCTTACATGACTCCTGACCACATCACAGGTAATTAATTTTATTCTCATCCTTACTGCTAGCATTGGGCCGTATTTATTAGTCTAATTATTTCTGGTGCAAACATAGCTGAAACCTCCCTGCCACCCTCTCCACCTGGATGAGGAGTATTATATATACCCCAGTATGGTACATCTGTAGCTCACTCATTGCTTGCTTCCCAGGGCAGAGTAATGCTGTGGTGATCACAAAGTACACAAAGAAGAAGAAGGAATCTTTATGCAACAATAAAAGGGGTGTAATCCAGAGGAGACATGTGATTTCTCTATATTACAGTGTGAATTATTTTGGTGGCTACATGTAATAGATGGAAAATTTCTACGTAAACCACTTTCACCTGGCTTTTACTATTACTTGAAAAGTTGATCAGGCTGAGAAAATCCCCTGTTGGAGGGACATTCAGAGGTCAGTTTGGTGGATTTTCTTCTGTACCGCATATCTGTAGACTCAGCCTGGGATTCTAATTTTAAGGAGTTTCCATGAAAAGCAGCATTGTTAAGCTATGCAGAAGTAGGCCTGGTCACTATTAAAATATCACTTAAAACACATTTTTAATGGGGTTCTTAGGTGTATATAATTTATTTTTACTATGAAAGGACATATTTTTCCCACAAGCAAATGCCTTTTTTTCTGAGTGAAATATTCCTCTCTTTCTAAGAATTACCCCTGTAAAGATGGAATGGGTCTTTACATGGAAGAAATACAAATAATTCTGTATCTTTAACAGGTAAACCATATTGGAGAAAAAAAATTCTTCAGAAAACAAATTTTAAAAAAATTTTAAAATCCAAACCAACAGTTTTTAAAAAGAAATAATTTCTAATGGAAGTTACCGTAATATGAATGTAGCAGTGAATTCACTTTACCTTTAAATTTTACTTTTCCTTACTTGGAGATACAGGCATTTGAAAAGCTGTTGAAATCGGTACTTCTTAAGCCTCCTTTTTCAATACAATAACTACAAGAAACCCAAGGGATTCCAGTGTCCAACAGGTTAAGAGCAGTTTTATTTAATACATTGTCCTGCTTTGCTGAAAGGGAATGATGATCTCACCATTGGCTCAGAAAGAGACCTTTTTGATTTGCTTTCAGCTCATCCATGCTTCACAGTGCAATTCTCTATTTCTTTCTCTCCATATCTAGGAAAAAAATAATAAATGCCACTGTGACACATTTTCAGAAAGTGACAACATGGTTTAGAAGCTGTCAGTACCTAATGAAGCATTTCAGCTCTATTTTATAAGCTGTGATTATCATGATCATTTTTACTGATACATATATGGATTTGACATCTGCAGCCTTTTAGCCTTTTAAATAATCTGGTCAGCAAAATTGCTAGTATGTAGGTCAATTTAACCATTTCTTTCCAGGTTTTCTGGTGGGTTTTTTTAATCTTATGGTCTCTCTTATGGATATATGTTGCTGCTTCCCTGCAGAAAACAGAGCAGAGAACACTTGGAAGATTTTCAACAAACTCAGTTATAAACTCAGGAACATCTTATTACTTACTATATTTCCTCAAGACAATGCATCATGTAAGTAACATTGACAGAAAGGCTCTGACCCAGGAATTAAAGCAGAGACCAGAATTATTGCTCACACTGCTTTCAGGTTATAAAAATATTCGTTTAATTGTAACACAACTCATATATATCTTGCGATGACAGGAGCGATAACAAGCTGCTGCTGACCCGGTGTGGGGAGGGGGACGGTGCAGGAGCTGCGTGGGCAGACACAGCTATGCAAGGCACACACACCTGGCTTGTGCATGAAGGTACAAGCCAGTACAAACCTGGATAATCAGAGAATAACTTGGGTTGGAAGGGACCCCAAGCTCAGGACTGGTCAGGTTACATAGGGATCTGTCCACCTAGGGTGTACTCTTATACTTGCAGAGTGATAGCTTACTCTTACTTTGCTTGGCAGACAATTGATTTGGGTCTGAAGGGGACCTTACATGAGTAACCACAACACTGAGTGAAATGTTTGAGTATGTGATTCCCCTCAAGCATGCCGGTGGCCCTGGTGAATTTCAGCTGCCTCCAAAACATCCCCATGGAGATTTGTACTGAACTGATTGCACATGACAACTGTGCAGTCTGACACACAGCATAGGTGGACCACATCAGCAGTGTGTGAATTTGTTCATAACAAAAATGCCCAAACAGTGGTTGATCCCCACCTCTTGATCACCAACAAAATCTTTCTGTTAATCTCAAAGATAAACAAGCAAATGATGTGTGATTTGTCTAAAGATTTTATTTTACCTAGTAAAAGAGAACTAGTTGCTCCCAGCTGGAGACCTGTAACTAAACTTACTTTTAAAGGAATTTTGAAAAGTGTTTTTCAGACCAAGAATTTTTTTGTATGTGTTTGTGAAATGGTTGGTTGGATTTCAGCTTGGTTCTTCCATTGTGCCATAATAACTACAGCCTCTGCAGGAAAATAGGTCTTTCTGTTCTTTTTCATTTTGAAATCAATGTGTTTAGTCAAACAGCCAAGCACAAGGACTGCAGATATCACACAACTCCGAACCTGAGTACAGCAGGTAAAGGCTGTAAATGTTGACCACAAGGTAAGTGCCACAGCATTTGCACACCTGTGCTAAACATTCACGCCATGCATGAAATACCTTCCCAGACCCACACAGTGCTGATGGTAGGTCTTGCACCAGGAAACACCAACAACTGCAAGTTAATGATTCACGCATATTTGTGTCTGTGTCTGTGTGTGTGTACACAGAGATACTCGCACATATAAAAAAATAAATGCCAGCTCCATTTTAGCACCAGTTTTTAGGTAACTTGGTTTTCTATAAATGATGGTTTGTGCCTCTTCCTGGAATCCACCTACAGATAGACAAGAACTAAAGAATCCTGGAAAACTGTCATAGCAACACTTCAGATTGCAGTTGGGAAGCCTGCGCAATATTGGTAGCTTGTTTCAAAACTGACATCCAAAAAATCAAGTTTAACATCCAGCACCTGTTCAGTGCTTTTCTGAATCAGGGCCATTTGCTATAACAGTCACTTGCCTGTGCTCTTGCTGCATGACCTATTTTTAACCCATTAAATGCATTCTCAACAAAAATTGATAAAATTGCATTTTCATTGTGAATTGCCTCATGAACTTTCCTAAAATAATATATAGTCTCTCCCTTTCTCACGAAACTATAGCATTATTTTCATTAAGCAGTGCTAACAGATAAGAGCTCTTTCCCCTTTCCTGTCTTCTTTGTAAACAGATTCTTCCTATAAGAAATCATAACATGAAATTCATTCCTGGAACAATGAGTACAACCCTGTGTCAGATTTCAAGGATCTTGTTTTCATTTTCCGGTTACTGTACAAATGAAATAACCATGAATGCCCAGTGAATGGCTACACTAAGTCAGAAGGTCTTCTAAATTATTAACAGTTCATCGCACCACTAAATTTACGACTACCTACTAGAGTTTACACAGGGAAGCACAATAGATCAGCTGCTAATTAAGGACTAAACAGCCAGCTGAAGCAGATATTAATGACTTAGGTTTTAACTTTTATATTTTTCAAATCCTGTACTACCTAGTGTGTAACTCTGAAGTTTCGTGCGGCCTGTTAACTACTGTTCTCTCATGCTGGTTAGACATAACAAGTCTCTCTAGGTTTCCACTTCAAGGACACCAGGCCCCAAAATATGTAAACTAAAAGTCTCTAAAGGGGGGCAATCTTGGGGTAATTACATCATGAACTGAGGTTATAATTGGAGAATTAACCCTGATATGCAAATGGACCAAACTTATAAAAGTGTGAAGAACCCACGACCCAGAGTCCATTTTGGGTGGAGCATTTTGACTGCCCAGGGTGTACTTTTGAAGGCCCTTCAAATAAATACCTACCTTTATTTTCTTATTTTTGTCTAGTCCCTGTTTTAGGTAGCCAACCTCAAGGCATCAATACAGTGAAACCATTCTCTTTTAGACAAGCTAGTGGCCCAATTCTAAAGGTCGTGTATGGCCTTTATGCTGTTGTCCAAAGCAGCAACACCTTTTATTTTCAAGTAGAACCAATTGAGGAAATTGGAAGTACAGTCCCAGTGCAAAGAGATTGCAGTATTGTTGCTTAAAGTATTCATTGTCCATATTCTCTGCTTCCACAAAATATCCCAAATGTCCTTTTCCCTATTTTTTCATCCTAAAACTAGTGTGACTCTATTGAAGCACCAGAAAACGGGAAAACACTCCTCACAGAGTAGCCAGCATACCCACCCCTGCACAGTGTACCCTTGTGCATGAAGCAGAAAATTGTGGCCATAGCTCTGTTCCTCCAGACAGGCTCTCATATAGTCTCCAAGCAGAGCATTCTTCTTGTCCCACTGCCATTTGCACCCAGAAACTCTAGCCTGGAGTTCATGTCCATCCAGGCTCAGCGCTCAGGACCTTGCATGCTGCCCTTGCCACATATTGCCCATAACCACACAGCTGCTGTGTGCCTCTGTGCTGTTAGACATAAAAGGACCAAAGCACTCCGAGTCAAGGCCTGTTATTATTTTCTTATTGTTCTGCGAGAAGTGCAGGTTGGTCTACACCTGTGGTCATTATCAGTGCTGAGTGTAAGATCTGGTATGAAGCAAGCAATTATAATCTCTCTCTGCTTCTGATGGCAGGTTTTCTATATTCAAAGTATATATAGAAAAATATTTTAGGGGGTTTTTTAAAAACTTTTCTTTCAGTATTGACCCCAGTCACAGAGTCATCTCTTCATTCACTTTCCAACTTGTGTTTGTAAGGATGGGGAAAAGCCACTCACTGTTTCCTCATGGTCTGTTTTACATGATGTTCAGCCTGAGAGAGCACAAACATTCATGAAGGGTCTTTGGACAAGTTGAAGGGAAGCTGGCTGAAAAGGACAGAAACACTGGAAAACTCCTTTGGGTTTTTTCATCTCATAGGACCAGCCCCTCTCAGTTTAAAATTAGTGCATGTGTTGTTTCTGTCCTTTTATGCTGCTGGCCTCTTGCAGACAGAACCCTACATAGAATGTGTAGCATTTCTCTTTCTTGTCCTCTTTTTCTCTCTCATACAAACTAAAACACAGACAGACAGGCAGACAGACAGGCAGACAGACACACACACGCGCGTGCGCTCGAATGCACACACGCACACAGAGTAACAGCTTGTCAACAGCTTTAGCAAAGTAAAATACAAATGATAATTAGAAACATGTGACCCTAGAAAAGCAGCACAGAAAGTAAAAGGTCACCTTTTTTCCAAATGACCTAATTAGAAAAGCCTTGAGTGTTGGCTACAATATAATGGTTTTACACAGCTTTTTAACATAGACTTCCTGTTTTATAACAACGCAATTTCGTGCTCACAAAGAAAAAAAAAAAGAAAAAAAACCCCAAGGCATTTAATGCTGGTAAAATTAGACCTCATAACAACACCTGCCTCAAGAATTTCCAGCTTTTTAGATCTATCAACAGAGCACTGTGTATTTGTCATCCCATAATGACCATCAAGAAGCCAGCACCAGGACAGCTGCCAACTCCTGAGAGAGCCTGAAGAGACACTCCAGTATCACATGGAGGAGGCAGGCACGGGCGGCTCCACAACCCCTGCCGATACCTTCCAGCTGGAGCATCCTCACCTTGACTGAGCCAAAGGCAATGTGCAGAGCAGGGGGAGGGATGATGGGGTGAGAAGGAAAGGCGCTGAAGGCGTTAAGAAATGCAGACAAAATATGGAAAAAGAAAGGAAGGGGTCAGTGTGCAAGCGAAGCAAAGGATGAGGAGTTCTTGGCCAGGGTCATGTCAAAAATAAGATCATGGGCTACAGTCAGGGGTGTTTCCCAGTTCAGTTTCACCTACTAACTTCTTACTCCGCACTCTTGTTTAATAATTTTCTTCGTTCTGGTGAACATGCATGCCCTTTATTCCTGCAAAACTATTAATCCCAATTTATTCATCGTTTAGAGAAGCTATATTTAGTTTGTGGCTTTTCCCCATAAATCCATTTGGCTCGTCAGTTTTAAACAGTTTAATTATGGCAGCTATTCCCAAGCTGTAGGGCATGTCCCCACCACAGTGGGAGTGTAGGGGGCTGGAAAACCAGCTCAGGACAGCAGTAAAGGGAGGCTGTGAGCTGGCTCCCAGGCTGGAAGCAGGATAATCAACTTATCATGGGTTTGGCCTGAGCTAATTAAAGAGAGGGACAGAGCTCATGAGGGAAGAAAGAGCTAGAGAAAATAGCTTGGGAAGCACTGAGTTAAGCCCATGCTCTATTATTAAAAGCAGTCTAAGCAGGTTTCTGTATCTTCAGCTGAAAAGAAGCCCAAGCTTTCACATGCAAGAGAGGTTTAAAGCTGTGCAGCCATCATAAATGTGGGAAGGATGTAAAGTTTGAGTTTCTACATCCCTGGGGGCTTAGAATTTCTCTGCTTATAATGGTTTCATTGGGAATCAATGGCATTGCCCATTTCTCAGGCAGTCTCTGTGTCCCATAGGATTGAGCTGGATGAAGAAGCATGGAAAAATAATATACGCTGTGCATGTAATGAGCTGCTTAACCATTTTTTCCAAGCATCCAAAAGCATGTGATCTTCATTGAAAACTGCAGATGCCAAGTTTAGAGCTTTACATTCAAACTCTGTTTGAGAGTCTGTAATGGAAAAAAAAAGAAAAAGACAAAACAAAAAAGAGAGGAAGAAAGATGCATTTACTTGGTAAAAAGGCATAATATTTCCTTTTTTTCATTGTTCTGAAATGAGTGTGTGGATTTTATTCAGCAGTTTATTTGCTCTGGTTTGAGAAGAAAAAGTGTCGGATTTTTACCCTTAAAGGTAATTTTACTATGAGAGCCACTGAAAATAGGCGTTGTAAAATAAAAGAATCACAACAATAGTAGCACAATGATACTGTATATTAACAATGGCTTCCTCATGGTAATACTTTTAGTGACACTGGGTATCTCACCCATAATTAGACAAGGACATTCAGATATACTTGATGCTTACAATAAACATCCCAGAATGAAAAAGAGAAGCACTGGCAAGATACTGTATCATTTGTAATATAAGTTATGTGAACACTTAAGGTTAGAGAGTGGCAATTAGCATCTTCCCTATATCACACTGGAAATGTAGACATTATCCTCAAGAGTCTTTTGCTTTTCTCTCCATATATGCAAGGGGTACCAAGACCCACAGAGGCAGAATCAGATCTCTGTAAAGCATTCACACCTGCATGGGGCTGTATGTTGATCTGGGGAGAATCAGGTCAGTAACATGTAACTTGGTTTCAAAGACTGAAAGGTACTAATTTTATATGCCAGTTAATCCATCAGATCACAAGGAGACTGAGGAAATGCTTTTATCTTTAAAATGACAGGCATTAATAATGTTACTAGAATTTCCCTTATATATAACTTTAATAGTTTCAGGACTCTTAAATATCTGTACAATGTGAAAGCTTCTGAAATATAAAAGGCAATGTCCCTTTCAGAGTTACCGGCATTGCCAGCATGGGTGTGGGAAGATGAAATATGTTCTCAGGAAAAAGAAAAGGTTGGACAACAGAAAGGAAAGCCCTAACCACTTAAGGAGAGGTGTATTATATAGGCACCCATGCTGACAGCATAGCAGCTGGTTCTGTAAAGAGAAAGACCAGCTGTGGATTGGGGTGGCAGCCACCTTTCCCACTCACAGGTATGCACAAGACATGAGTTTCGAAACAACCATTGCTATTGACCTTGCAAACTCTTTGGGAAACTTGCAAGGTGAGGTCCAGAGCAAGCAGTTTGCGAAGCCTAAGCCACAAGCTCCAAGTAGGAGCTTGAAAAGAAATGATCTTGGAAAGAAATGTCTGACCTGTTTGCTCAGAGCATCACAGCCTCTGCAGCTTTCCTCACTCTTCCTCGGACTAGGTTCTGGGAACCAATGGCTGCTTAAATAAAAAATAGATGAATAAAGGACTCTATTGGGATTGCAGGTCATGTTTTAATAATCTCAGATTAATGGGACATCAATCTCCCCTCTGCCCTAGGACAAGAAAAAAATGACAGAAAAAAGCCATTTCTTTTTATGCACAGGCTATTAAGGGAGTTCTGCATTCTGTACTTCTGATAGACATTTGCTTGGACCACATCAGTTCATGACAAGAACATGATAAGCACAATCTACATTTGTGCTTACTCAAGCCTCTAACAATTCCCTAGCAGGGTGCCAACATGCATCTCAGCTGGATGAAGCTGGAAGAAGCACACCATGGTCTGAAACAAAATTAATCACTCCCTGAACTACTCCCAGAATGTTTTTCTTCCAAGATACCTGAGAATTAGCAGGAAAAGATGTACCTCATGGGCAGAACATAATGTAGCAAAGAGTTATTTGGACATCCTTGCAGGTAATACTTACTGGCCACGTACTGAGCATTTAGCAGCCTGTCATTACTTTTTTGCTCTTTTCTTCCCAGGCTAATGGAGTTCCTGGGAGCTGTTCAGTAATGGAACTCTGCAGGAAGTTAGAGTCCCTGCTTTTTTGTCTTCTCACCTTACATAATCATCTCTTTACTATAGGACCTATGTTAGCCATATCATATAGGAGCTGAATCACTGCCAAACCGTGGCAGAGCTCAGAGGGTGGGGAAGAGAGTTCACAGAAACAGCAAACCACTCAACTTTTTGTTTTTGCAGCGTGAATTAATCACTACTATCCCACACCTGCTTCTCTTTAAAAATCAATGAGAAAAAATATCCCAGAAAAATGATACAGGTGAACAACTAGATCTATATACTGAAGTTCATGCAATCTGAACTTCAGTTCTTTATGATACTTTTCATTAGCATCACATTAGTACAGCACACTGAGATTTTTATGACAGCAATAGTGATTCATTGCCTTTGTTAAAGGTTATTTGAAAGTGTGCGTAGAACAGATCTGTAGAAAATCTACAGGATATTCCATTTGGTTTGTATGATTCAAGCCCACTGTAGACTGTAAAGTCACAGTTTTCCATTTCTGCTGGAAATGGCTATTTTTTTTTTTAATTAACTATAATGTGCAGATATGGAAACTGAAGGATACCCAGCTCCTTCAACTTCTCATTTCCAGTCACCCACTCTCTTGCCCTTTCACACACATGCTTCATTGATCTGAATTCTACATTAATTTTCATCAGAAAACAGATTCAGTTGATCACAGAAAGTTGCTCCTTCCAAAGTGGAAAGATTTTTGCTTTGTTTGGCAATGGGATGCAGTTTTAACAGGTCTGGGCTTTCAGAGTTCATGTTTCATAAGCTAAGCGTGTGACTTGAGTGAGGCAATATGAGCAGTGAGGCAATAGAATATTCACAAACAGCTCCAGAAAATAAAGTCATTGTAATATCAATTGCTTTATTACCTCAGTATCATGTTTACAGAGTTTCTTACTTCACAGAAATCCTAGGTACAAAATAATTCCTTACTTTCCTCTTGGTCTAATGCTGTGGGATTTTTAATTTTCTTCTCAGCAAACACCAAACCAGAACACTGGCAGTGTCTTTCATTGCTATCTGATCATTAACACAACCTGCAGGGTTTGCAGGATATGCACAAGGCACTAATGTATTTGTGCTGACCTACTAGAACCCTAGAACACTACTTCTGCATCAACATGAAATACTAAGTGCCAGCCTCAATGAGTCAAACCCCACATCTAGGTTGGACTCGCAAGCATCCCACTTGTGGCTGGCAAAGAAGGAAAGGTTGCAAAGGTTATCTGTGCCTCAAAGGCAACACCAGACCCTGGAACTCGCTTACTGAAGCTGTCGCTTGGTGACTGCTGAACATGTACATTGTGACTGCAGGAGTGAAGCTCAGAAGTGGTGCAAGCAAGAAGCTGAGTTCTCACCAGGGGCTGGTAGGAGAATAATTCAGAAGAAAATCTTTCTTTTCAATTTTTTTTCTTTACATAACCAATTCAAATAGTTATATTCCTCAATTGCTGGGAAATCAAACACAGAGGTAGTTCCTAGACTGTATAAAACTGTCACCCAGAAGGTGCAGAAGACTGGGAAGGAACTGGGGGGACCCTGTTAGTACACCCAAGGGGAAATAAACTGGGAAGCTTTTCCAGAGCAGAGCAAGTGTAGCAATGTAGCAGAGTAAGATGCTTGCAAATCTACAGTGGGTGGGGGTACAGCTCTTGTCCCACAAAAAAATCTGGCTCTGATAGAGTATGTTTAGAGCCTAAATTTTGGTGGGCTGTTCCAGGTCTCTCCACTTTCTATGGAGAAGGGAAGAAAAATGTTGGATTCTGTGTATGCAGATAGCAGCACATGTGAAATGCAACCTTATGGGAAGGCTGGACAGCCATCAGGAAATGGTGTCTTCACATATTACCAAATGTTTTAGTCCAGCAACAATAAAATACCCCACCAAAATCAATGCCTGAAGCTACAGCCACTCCAGTATGTTGCTCCTCAGCTTGAAGCAGTTGTGTCCAGAAGTGTAGAGTGTAGCATCTGAAGAGCAGGAGGCCCTAAACTTGACTTTGGTTTTTTAGACCCTTAGAAAGGCAGTAAGTAATTTTTCTAAGCTTTCCATTGGGCAGACAGCACTGCCTTGCACAGAAAAGACCAGCAGGACAGTGTCGAGCTTCTGGAAGTCACAATAATTACGGAAACAAGATCTCCCTGTTGTTTTAGCTTCATACTAAGGCTAAGAGCTAGTTGTTATCCTCCTTATCATCTTAAGGGTGTCCTGATGTCTGGCCTGGGGAGACATGGGCAAAAACAAAGACAAATCTTTGGGCCATATAGCTGGTGAATCATATTTTCAGGGAGTTGTCTGGTGACACTGCCGTGCTGGGCAGTGGCTGGCACTGCAGGGACCAGCAACTGCCCTAAATCATCGCACTTCGTGACACCAATACTTGCACCTGAGATGGGGAGGAGGTCCTGTTCCACAGCAGCACAGTTATATCTCTTTTTTATTTAATAAGCAGTCCAGAAAACACATCTTATCACAGGAACATGGGGTTGGCCAATACATCAAAGGCTTGCAGTAGCCCACTTGGGGCTGGCACAATCTCCACAGAAAGGACTGCTCAGAGCTCAGCAGCTCCATACACACAGTCAGAAATTACCCCCTTGAGCACATTGCTCTCATTCTGGGCACATGGAACCAAAATAACCTGCAGAAGTGCTGCTTCTGCACTGCCCTTACGGCTTGCTGCTTAGGGTAGTGGGAAGCAACTGGAGTGCTCAGAGGCATCAGGCATCTGCCAGCCTAACTGCTTTTACAACCTCAGACCAAAGGTAAAATTTTCCAACAAGCATCTCCTTTGTAAATTCAACCCTGAAAATCTTTCTGAGGAATTGTTTGGTTATTTTTCAGGCCAGCCTGTGGCCCTTCCTGAGAAACAGACATGAGAAAAGATGTACAGGTGCTGAACAAGAATCTCAGCTTCTTTTAAAAAAAACTTCAAAGTGGTTTCCTTAGTATTATTTGAACTAAACAGCATTTTGCTGAGACAAATCACAGCTTAACTGGAACATGCCAGTGAAACACACATGCACATGTTACAGCTTGTTAATGTTAAGAATTATGTCTTTCTGAATGAAGCTCCCTTACAAGTTGAAAAACCTCTTTTGCACCTTTGCGTGGCTCAGAAAGAAGCGTTTTCTTCTTTTGGCAAGAATTTAGGTCTGTTGTTTAACCAAAACTCACACAACGGTTTGGGTTAGAAGAGATATTAAAGATCATCTCATTTCCAACTCCCCTGCCATGGGCAGGAACACCTCCTACTACACCAGGTTGCTGAGAGTCCTGTCCAATCTGGCCTTGAACACTTCCAAAGATGAGGCATCCATGACTTTTCTGGGCTACCTGTGTTAGTGCCTCACCACAGTCACAATAAAGAATTTCTTCCTAATATCTGACATAAATCTATCCTTTTTTAGCTTGAAGCCATTCCCCCTTATCCTACCACTCTTGTCAAAATTTCCTCTCCAGCTTTCTTACAGCCCCTTTAGGCACCTGAAGGTATTCTAAGGTCTCTCTGGAGCCTTCTCTTCTCCAAGCTGAACAACCTCTTCACAGGAGAGGTGCTCTAATAATGTTTCATACCAGGGATCTACAAGATCATCATCATAATTTATTGGAGGTGGTAACGAATTACAAATTATCATTAATTGGTTTCTGAAAAAAAAAGTTTTCTTTCCACTAAGTTTGTTTTTTTCCTTTTCCTCTGGGCAGAACCTAAAATTTACATATAGATCAAACCACTCTTAATTTGATTTCTTGTTTGTTTGTTTTTTTTTTTTCTTTCAAATGGACAGTTAAATTGTAATTTTATGGCATTTTTTACAGCTTTTGCTGTACTTTTAAAATCTTCACTGGCCCTTTTAATCACTTGGAAGGTGGTTTTTCTTTTACTTCAAAACTAAATAAATTCTGTTCCAAATCAAACATTTATAGATTAAGATCCATCCACAAAATCTCTTGTATCTGTGTCTAGAATTCTGTGCTTGGGATGAGCTGCACAGGATGGTTTGACTTTTGGGGTTTTCAACATTTTTGAAACTGATTTTCAAAATGAATCATCTGGCCAGTCATGAATACAATTACTCAGTTTTTGCCATATTTCAATATGAAGTCTCAGGGGTCACTTCTGTTTTGTTCAATATGACAGGGCAAAATCCAACTGATTTTCATGGCAGGAGCAGACTAAGAACAAGTGGCCATTCAATTCTCGTAACTGGATAAATCTTAACATTTAAAAGTGAGGCTTCAGTCATCTAAACTGAGTTTACTGGCATACTTCCAAATCCAGTGCTTTCCTCGAGTTTTGTAAAACTACACCATCACCTCAAGTGTCTTTACCACTACTTATGACATGTGTAAGCCAGTGTCCTGTTGTGCTGGATACAAGATGTGCAGACATTACTCACGACACAGAAAAAAAATTCTAAATCTCCACAGATTTTTATCATTCATGTTTTTCTTTTCCCCAAATCCACTGCATCATATTTATAGCCGAATTTAAGACTCCATGTTCTCCATCATCATAGCTCAATTTATTACACCAGCCAATTTAAGTGCACAAACTTGTCTGAAATATATCCTAGATCAGCTTCACACATAAGATACTGGGGATGAAAAATCAAGAGGTTTAGGCTTATTTGTTCTTGTCCTGGGGTGACGTTCTGCAGCCGCTGCATCCCTCAGCCGCCCGCTCAGTGCCCGAGGCCGCGGCGCCTTCAGGATGGGCCCGGGGCGGCTCCATGGCTGGGGCCCGGCGGCTGAGGGCTCCGGGGGCTCGGGGGGCTCGGGAGGGAGTGCGCCGGGAGCGCTGTGCTGCTTTTTGGGTTTCTGTTGTGTGCCGGCTAGCGGGAAAAAGGTTCTGCTGGTTTTTCTTGTTCTTTTATTCCCTTCTCTTCCCTTGCCTCACTGCCGCCCTTCCCTCCTCGCCGGTCCGGGGAGCCTGCGGGTGGCCCCGGCTGGTCCGAGCCCGCGTGTCTGTTCCCTCTCCGGGAATTTGTTGTATTTGAAGGGTTTTTTTTCCCCCTGTTCTACCCTGTTTTGTTTGGTGTTAATAAACAGTTTGTTTTTTCCACTTTCACTTGCTGCGACCCACTTGTCTTATTGGTGGGAGAAGAGGAAAGGCCCTTTTCCCTTCGGAGGAGACGCTCATTCCGGAGTGTTTCCTCCTGAATTTTTGTCTCCAAAACCGAGACAGTTCTTTTCTTTGAAAAGAGCAACAGAGTGAACTTGAAAAGAGGACATTTAAGTTGAATTCTTGACTTTGCCAAAAATTCCTTGTGTTGTCCTGGGAATTAATTTCATTTCTCACCGACTCTGCTCACTATCATTGAAAGGTTTTTCTCTCCTTTTTCTCTCCCATCTGTTTAGATCCTTAACACTTCCCTGGCCTCTTTCTGTTTCTAATGGTCTTAATACTTCCAAATGCCAATGTGATACAAGTTATAACCACAGGTTTCATACGATTTCTGCTGTGGCAGCATGAGATGGACTAGGTCTGATGAGTTTTTACCAAGGTCACATGGGGTTTTGGGTAATGAGGTACTTCGGGAGAAAAAACATAAAAGAAATAGTACTGCTTTATGAGCATTTGTCATCAGCTAAAGCCTATAAAGTCTGTATACCTTAGTTTCTCCACCCATACAGGGAAAAAAAAGGCAAAAAAAAAAAAAAGAAAAAAAAGTCTTTATATTCTAGAAGGACTATCAGTAGTTATCCTCTTATTTTCATAAGGCTCTCTTTTAATGGGTGTGAGGTCCAAATAGAAAAACCAAAACATTAAGGTCAGAGTATAATTTTTCCCATCTTGTGAATTTCCAACTTCAGTTGTGAGATCATAGTCCTTTCCTCTCTGATCCCTAAATCTGGCACCAGCTGCAGTAAGGCTTCTCAAAGGTCTTTGATGACTGAAAAATAAAAACCAGAAAAATTGGAATTAGAAAGTAAGGAAATACTCTCAGGATATCCGGAAGCACTAAAGGAAAAGAAATGGGAGACAGATTCACATTAATGTGTGTGATTTCATAAAGCAGTTTTCTTTTCAAATTCTCCTCCAAAATGTTAGTCTGTATAATGAATTGGACTAACAGGTATGCTATAAATGTAACAACTACTATAAAATGTGATAAAAATGATGGGTTAACAATCTACATGGAAAAATAGTGACAAGACAAAATAACAGTGATTTGATCTTTCATGTGAATATTCAGTTCAGTCTGTGATGAGAAATAACATTAATGATGAGAGGATAACTGTCAAAAAATCCTGGGAAAGAAACTTAATGGAAAGAAAAATATTATTCAGACCTCAATGCTTGTAATAAGTAAATTATTACCAACTTTGATAAAATTGGACAATTAATATGTAGAAGTGCCATAAAAGCATGTAGAGTCTTTAGCATGCAACATGAGCTGTTGCTTAATAATAGAGAACCTGGTTTAGCCTAAAACTTTCATAAACAGCATCTTTTTATATTGTCCTTTACATTCAGAAAATTACCCCATTTTTTCAAGAGATCTTTTCTTAGGGTGTTAATAACAGAGTAGAGAGTTTTTGAAAAGGCTTTCCAGAGATAATCTTCTCAATTTTTAAGGAGTGACTGCACTTCTTATTTGATAGCAGCAATTTTATTTTTAACTGCATGAAAGTTGCCCTTGACTATAATGAGACATATTAAGGATGTAAATATCACATAGGCACACATCTATGTGGGAGTCTGTGGTGCACATGAAGGTGCAGGTTATTCAGGACTGGTTCTGCTGTTTGGAGATTGGTATTGAACTGGCAGCCGAGACACTGTCAGACATCTTTGAAAATGTACATAAGTGATAATATACAGGTGATGCATTTTGCAGCAAGGCTGGTGCAGAAAACTTTTGAGGTCCAGAAACCCTAATTCAGGTCATGTCCTGGACTCACTCTGATGACAGTCTCATGTCTTATCACTCCAGCTGCAAAGAGTTAGAGGTCCATTAGGCTAGAAAGGCAAAAGCACCCAGCTGTGAGCCTTTGTGTGTCTCTGCTTTATGCACCTTCTCTAAGGAGACTTCAGAAATTGTCCTAGGGCACTTGCCTCAGGTCATACTTTGTTTTCATTTGGTAGTGGTGAGCATGTTCTTACACCTTACAAGAGAGATTATTTACAACACAAGAACTCCTGGTAGGAAAATCTATTCCAGAACAGGTCTGTGCAAGAGAGGTTGTTTTCCTGCCTGCAAAAGTCCCTTGGTTTGCTTTCATAGAATATTCACGAGTGCACATAGGGACTCACCCAAAAACAAGGACGCAAAGCAAAATCACACCTTTCATTTGCTTCACAGAACTGATCCCAACAAAAAATATTAAATGTTTTTTTCCCATGACCTGTCAGGTTGATGGAGTGTATAGAATTAACTACAGAAGAGTTTGGAGAGTTTCAGTGACATTTGATGCATAGAGTCACCTGAAATGTCTCAAACAGGTTGAATTGGAATGTGATCTGCTATTAGCCAGCTACTGAGGAAGATATTCTCCGTCTAGGAAATCCTCCCAGAAATGCAGTCAGCAAGAACTAATGGGCAGTGAGAAAAAGCCAGCACAGAAGTGACATCCTTCTGTTCCCAGAGGTTTGATTCTTTCCAACTTGTTTTTCCTGTTGAAATGAGACCCAGCTAATAAAGTTCTATGTAGCGTATTCAGATTCCTGTGGTAACAGTGGATGCTTCTTTTTTTGCATGACATTTTTTCAAAGTCAGCTTTATATGTATGATTCCTGCCTGCCAAATATCTGCCCGATTTGAAATCTATATCTAGCCTGAAACATTTTGTTTTGTCCTCTGGTTGACCGTCTGCGCCAGTGAAAGACATCCTTGTGAAGACGTGCCCCTTTGCTCCTGTGGTTACCAATACTGTTCCACAGTTTCCAAGGGTGATGCTATTATATTGCTCCAGCCACTCTATGCACCCTGTTGAGTAATTTATTGGCCAAGATCCTAACAGTGGAAAGGCCTGTCTAGAATCCTGCTGAATTTTAAAAGGTAGGAATATTGCACTTCATAACAAGCAGCCATTAATGATAACCAACAATATAATTCCTATGGAATAATGTCTTGCATATGCATGAAATTCCCAAGCATAATAAAAAGCAAACAAAAGAAGTTAACCTCTTGTGTGCTGTGCTTCCTGGTGCATAATTACAGTGTAGTGGAAAGAGCGTGACCCTGTAGCTGTCCAACATTATAATTAGCATTCCCCATACTGAAGGCTATTGTCTGGAGGACAGTTTTGTCTCTCCTCTATTCTGACTTGTGCAAAATTATACCCTTAAATGTGAGTTCATGGCCCTCTCTCAAAGCCAGCCTTCTGTTTTCAGTGTAGCCCCAAAATCAATGGACTGGCAGGATGTGCAGCATACACCCACAGGGTCAGTTTGATGCTCTTTCACTAGATACATACGGTGCATTGTAAGGATCTATATGAGATAACAATGATTTTCCACTTTTCAAATGTAGCCACATGAGATTAGGGTATTCGGCAGAAAAACGCTGCCAACTCTTTATGTCATCCTGTTAATGCAGAGTCTGTACATTTTTCTTGGATTACAGAGCAAAAACCTGCTCAAAAATCTTCCTGTTTCTCTTCTCATGTATAAATGAAGCTGTGCATTGTACCTCATTAAAACAAACTAAGGCACCTCATTAACACTCACCAAGAAGTAGTTTTCATGTCAGAATTGTAAGTCTGTATAATTCTGACATGAAAAGTTTTACCAAAGGAAAGCTCAATTTAATTAATGCGATACTGACAGGTTTTAGCAAAAGATTAACAATCAGAAGTTCAGAATTTTCCCTAGACTGAGGTCTGATGAAAAAGCATGATCCCTACCACAATCTGTTTTTTTAGTTGAAAATTTCTGGCATTCTTAATTACAGAATTTGACTTTTTAAAATAGTTTTTAGTGTTATCTTTCTTCTCTTCAAGGTGAATTCATGGACCTGCACTGGTACAAATGTAACTGTGGGCAAGTTTTCCTAATTTTAACACCAAAATGAGCAGTCCTATTTTCAAAAGTGAAGTTCATGTAAAGCCCCAAGTGAGCTCAAGTGGAGGAAGTCAGCTAGGAAAAAAACTCAGATAGATGTACTGTTTATAAAGCAATTTTCTCATGGCACCCTGACTGGCGCGCTGGTGATCAGCACTGTTACAAGTTAGCATTTTTTTAAGAATGTAACAGGGATTTAGAGCAAAAAAATTAAGACTCTTGTTGAAAAATCTTACATTAGATGTTCTATGTAATAGAAAGTCATTCTCTCTTATAATTTTTATTTTTCCTGTGATGGTGGTGTAAGAAAACATAAAAAAAATAGATCTTTTTTTCTCCATTTTTTTTCAGATTCCCGAATAAGTAGGAATACCGTAGTCCAGACCTCTGAAACAACCCTTTAATTCTGAGGCACAACTGCTGTTGCCTGACCTGAGACATTGCTGTTACATGTGTTACTGTACAATTTTATATTAAATTTTCTTTTCTGCCCAGAGTAGAAAAAAACCCCGTGCCTCATCCAGTTTGAGTATGGTGAATAGCCATCCATTCAATTTGTCTTGAATGAACTTTTTGCCCTTAGAAGGCCAAAAAGCAGGCAGCACCTAAAACTGAAGTCTACCATCAATTGTACCGGAGAATTACTGGCAATTTACAACACAGGATCACAGACGGGTGATTGTGTTGGAAGGGACCTCAAAGCTCACATAATTCCAACCCTGCTGCCATGGGCAGGCACACTTCCCATTAGACTAGATTGTTCAAAGCCCCATCCAACCTCGGCTTGAACACTTCCAGGGGTGGGACAGCCACAGCTTCTGTAGGCAATCTGTGCCAGTGCCACTGCCTCACCAATCTCACAGGGAAAAAATTCTTCTTAATGCCCCCCTTTCTGAATGTGTTCCCCCTTGTCCTATCACTCCATGACCTTCTGAAAAGTCCCCTTCAGCTCTCTTCCAGCCTCTTTTTTTACTGGAACTGGAAGCTGCTCTAAGGTCTCCCCTGAGTTTTGTCTTCTCCAGGCTGAACAACCCCAACTCTCTCAGCCTTTCCTCAAAGCAAAGGTGCTCCAGCCCTCTGAGCATCTTCATGGCCTCCTCTGGATTCCCCCCAGCGGGGGCACCTTTAGGTTCCTTAGACTATGCATACTGCAATGAACTCCATCGTGCTCCAAAGGGTGCTGAGATGGTTCTTACCATGTCAGTGTTACCCAGAATCAGAACTTTAGACCATGCCAAACCCATGTAATGATTCCTTGTAATAGGGGTATAGACAAAACAGCCCCACTTTCACCTGGATATCCAAGTGGATATAGGCAGTGTGTTAAAGATAAAAAGACAGAATCTGATCACTGAAGCTTTTCCCTTATGTGGTGCCTTTTTGACTCATTTCCCATCTTACTAATAGCCAGAGCTGAATGAAAAGTTTGCGTCAAATAATTAATACAACAAAATTTAGCCTCTTTTCCTAATCTGCAAGCAAATAATGATTTTTTGAGCAAAATTTTATTCAAATTTATCAAATGCATGTTGCACAGTTGTTTGATTACTTCGCAGCTGAACACAAATAGCTCCACAGGCATATTAGATGATCAAGTTCTGAAAGTTCACTCTACTGTTTAATTGTAGCTAATTAACTAGGCGTTTTAACCTTTTTTTCTGTGTGAGGGTTGAGGAATAAGTTGTACAACTTTCAACCATTTTCCTTCTTTATTTCTGAGACTGGTGCATTACTAATTTATCTAACTCTATGAGGTACAATGAAATTTTTTTCCTAGCTTGTGTTTTAGTCTTTGCTCTGAAGAGTGAACCATTCAACAAGCTGTAAAATTTTGTTACTGAAATAAGTAATTTATTGTTAGTGTTCTTATAAAATCTAATAGCCTTCTTGCTGTTTTCATAACACGTGACTCGCACTACACTGACACACAGCCCTTATGGCTGGCACTACATTAGACCTTTTGCTATTAATTAGTGTTAAATAATTACCTGCTCAGCTAATTGGAACAATGATTTTCAATAAATTGACCCATAAAAATGCTTCTGTTTCCTCTTTATTTGGAATCTAAAATTTTTTTTATTTATTTACTTATATTCTATCAGATGTATTTTTACAAGTCAGATATATATGTTAATGACAAGGAAGTCAGTACTATGAGATTTTCATAATTTTATATTAAATGCACAAATAGCCCTAGTTCATGAGAATTTTTAGCTATTGTATAAAGGGGCTTTTAAGTTATATAGCTAACCCTTCCCAGATTTGCTTCTTTTATACAGAGAAAAGAACTGATATTAAGTTTGTTTCCATTATTCAGTGCCAACTGAAAAAACAAAAATATTGACCTGGTATTTAGCATCTGAAGCACTCCCAGCATTCCCAGTCCAGTGCAGAAGTTAAATGTCTTTGCTTTTCCACTGTGCAACGCAGAGAATGTGGTGGGAACAGAATAGCAAGGCAACTCAGCTGGAAAATGTCTCAGATAGATGAAATATTTGTTGAGCAGTTTTCTCATGTGAATATGCCTCTGGTTGGTATATGCCAGTCACTAGTCCATGGCGTTTGTTTTATCTTCTGTCTCAAAGATTTATTCTCAAGGAAAAACTGCTGTGTAAGGCATCATAACTGTGGACACAACAAAGCAATGTTAGTTTTAAAAAAAGCTCTATCTTTCCTAAGACTAACAGACAAAGAGTCAAGTTTTAATATTCTCAAAGGTACTTTTTTTCAGATAAGAATTTTATAACAAAAGAATGTTAAGGCAGGCTCCCTTTCTTCTTCTCTGTTAGACTCATACTCATTATTGCCGACAAGACATCATTTTGCATTTTTTAAAGATGCAGACATCACATATGATAGTGTTGAATTTAAAATGAATAACAACAGCTATATTATTAAAAAACATGTTTTCCCCAGATGTGCTTATGTCTCAATAGAATCTTTGTGCAGAAAAGGAAATAAGGCACATATAAGTGTTTATCAGCTTTGCAGCTTACAAAACCAATGTCCTGAATAAAGACAGCAACATATCTACTGGGTGTTATCTGATCAAAAACATTCCACATGTACAAATCAAAGCTAGGAGGAAAAAGAGCCGTCTAAAGATGAGACAGATGAGAAAGCAGCCACATTAGGAAAGCTTCTCCTATTTAAACAGTCAGGCTTTAAAAAAAGACAAAATGAGAGCTAAGCGAATATCCCCTCAGGGTTCATATTCTCACAAATGGGTCTCTGAATCAGATAAAGATACATAATGATTCTGTTTTCCAGCATGATGTGGACACTTACCTCTATGCAGAGCATATTTGAATGTGTGTGTGGACAAAATGGACAAAAAAGAGAGCTAAGCCTGAAAAGACACGCAGGCAACCATTTGATTCAATTAATATCACAATTAGTGTTGCAAAATTAAATAATATTAACATTATGAGGAGAAAGAGTGCTGTACACTAATGCATAATATCTGTGCCATCCTAATTTACTGCTGACCTACACTGAGTAAAAACAGCATCCGTGTGTTAGTCATCTCCTGGATGTGGCAGTAACACAATGCAAGACAGAGGGTGTCTCTCTCACATGCTGACAAAATTCCCATGGAAAAGTTGCTCAGTTACTGACACTTTCCTCTCCAAGATGCCCATTCTGGAGAGTCTTTCAGTTCTTATTTAGAAGTTATTTTTGTCTCTGACCATAAACATTCAATAAATAGCTCTATTACTACTGAAACTGAAGAGGCTGGCTTATTTATGTATCCCCTTTGGCTTACTTTCATGCCTAAGGTGTCAGTTCCTCATGAAAATTTTCCTGGGAGGCAGACACATGTAGCATCACTCTCCCATCTATACTTTTGGGTTTCTGGAGGTTTTCAGAGTATACCATCACCACCACTCTGGCAGCATATTTAGATGGTTTGTTAACTCTTTCCACAAAATATTAATATATTTGTCAGGCTTTTTTTTTTTTACATATTAATTTCTTGACCTTTACATTTTACAGTTTTCTATCCAAGCATTTGCTCGTAATTTGCAAACAAAAAATGCTATTAAGTTTGTAATAAAACAGAATTACTCTTATCACATGATTTTTTAATTCAGTGCACTTTAAAAAAGTTATTATGTAAAGTACAAAACAGCATTAGTGCTGGAAACACCAGGACAGTTTCAACATTTGACTTGCCACAATGATTTTCCAGGAGCTGTTTTTAAGTTAAAAAAAAAATTTCATTGCTGGAAAGATGAAGAGTAAAAATCAATAATTGTGAGAGTGGAAATCAGTCCTGAGTAATTCTTATTTAATTCTAAAGCTTTCATTTCTACAGTATCATTTTCCTATATGCTTTAAAAGAATGATAATTAGTAATCTCTTTATGTGCTTAGAGGAGCAGAAATGTCATTGATACAACTGAATTAAATACACTGGGAAGGCAAATATGCTTGGATTGACCACAATACTGAACGCATCCATGGTCTTAAATGCAATAGGAATTACCTATTTATTTGGAAAAGCGTGAATCATAGAACCATAGGATTGTTCAGGTTGGAAAAGACCTTAAGATCATCGAGTCCAACCCTTAACCCAGCACTGCCAAGACCACTACTAACCACTGTCCCCAAGTGCCAAATCTACACACCTTTTAAATCTTTCCAGGGATGGTGTCTCCACTACTTCCCTGGGCAGCCTGAGAGAGCTGTTTTGAGAGATGTCAGTGATTTGGATGGGCTGTAAGGGGCCACAGCTTCTTACCAAAACTCAAAGTGATCTCAAACTTGTTGCCTTGTTGTTGGCAAATGGGATTTATGTGATAGTCATTACCAGCTTGCTTAAAGCAAATTCAGTGGGAAGCAGGACAAGACATCAGAGCCAGGCACTCCTTTTCAGGTCTTTAAATGGCATCACAAGGAGGGCAGAGATGCTTGTAATGAAGTGTTAGCAGTCTGCAGTGGAGTTGTACCCACAAAACTCTTTGTGACAAACTCCTTAGCAAAGTCATAGAATCACAGAATGATGTGAAAAGACCTCTAAGATCCAAGTCCAAATATTAACCCAGCACTTTCAAGCCCATCACTGAACCGTGTTCTTAAGCACTACATCTGCACAGCTTTTGGAAGACTTTCTGGGGATGGTGCCTCCACCATGGCCCTGGGCAGCCTGTGCCAGGACTTGCTCACTGTTTTGGTGAGGAAATTTTTCCTAATATCCAAACTAAATCTCCCCTGCCTCTACTTGAGATTGTTTCCTCTTGACGTTTCACTTGTTGCTTGGGAGCAGAGACCAACTCCCATCTGGCTACAGCCTCCTTTCAGGTAGATGTAGAGAGTGAGAAGGTTCCCCCTGAGATTTTTTTCCCAGCTGAACACACGCAACTCCCTCAGCTATTCCTCATCAGTTTTGTTCTCCAGACCCTTGCCCATCTCTGTTGCCCTTCTCTGGACTTGCTCAAGCACCTCAATGTCTTTCTTGTCATGAGGGGCCCAAGACTGAAACCAGAGTTCATGTTGATGGCCTCAACATCTTGAACTGAAAACTGTGGAGAATAGAATGGTTTGGATGCATGCTGTGCAAACCAAGGTGTGTCCAAAAATCTCTCAATTTTTAGCCTTCTCTTTGCAATGTAAAAACCATTTTGAAGCACAATAACTTGTGTTGTAAGTAGGTATCTATGGATGACAAAAAACATCAGAGGCAGTCTAATTCAGAGTGGAATGCTGTTGACATCTTCACGGGGATGACAACATAGAAGTAGGACACCAGAGGTGACCTGTAAGTCCATGAATATGTCTCCATTTTGCATCTACCTGTGTAGATAGGCACCAGATGATGGCAAAGATGCTCACCCAAATCACAATTTTCAGTTCCATATCCTAAACTACATAGGTGTCTCCTAATATATTAACTTAATGCTATGTCTCTTCCAGCCCCCTGTTTTCAGGACATCTAGTGGGAAGATGAGTCTGGAATTACTCTGAAGTTTTCTGTGTATGATGGGGATGACACAGACTGTTTCTAACTCTTACTTATTTTCAGTGTTTTGGGGTTTTTTAAAAAAAAAATTGGTAGAGTTTATACATCTCAAAACAATTTTGTTTTGCATATCATGGATATATGACAGTGTAAGTGTAGTTAGTTACTTATTAAATTAGATTAATTTTATTGTATTAGTATAGTATACTTACAGCACACCAGACCAGTTGTGATTTATTCTACTGATGAACAACAGGGAAGGGAAAGGCATCATAGGAGTGAAAAAGAGAGGAAAATTGAATGGTTGTTACAGGGTTCAGCATTCAGTCTGTGACATGGTAAGGGAAGGAGGCACCAGTTCTGGACTTTTATACTTCACAAATTATTCTGCTTTGCCTGCAGCCCATGAAGCTGCAAGTTACCAGCCTGTGACCCTTTGCCCCGGACCCCCGAGGGCCTAGGGGCTGCTATTTTTTCCAAAGTTCAGCTCATGACAGTTCCGTCTTCATCTTGCTCCCATCTGAAACTAGGCGGGAGTTTTTTGCTAAATAACACTTGGAAGACTGTGTTTTCTAAATTTAACTCTTACTTGCCTTTGTTGTCTAATACAACATAAACGATGGGTACCTTGATGCTTAAAAAAAATCTGTAGAGGGCTACATCATCTGAAGATACCATCAGGCTAATGATCCCTGAGCCTCTGCAGTGTAAGACCTTGTTTTCAACTGTTTATGACCCTGCCAAATGCATTTGTATTCATCTTTTCTCTGTGAGGTACGTTCCATTTTATTTTCCTTGCCAGGGATGTGAGATGAGTTGTCTGTTTGCATCTGGAAATCTTAATCAATCCAGTCACCTTTCATAAAAGAACAAAGGAAACTGTTTTAACAAATGAGAAATATGAAGGAAGTATTATAACTGGCATTCCTTGGCTCACAGAAGCAGCTATTACCTCCTCCTGCAGGTCCTCCCACAGCTGTAACCTCTGCCAACTCTTGTCTAACTTGGCTTGTAGTCAGTGCTGTGATACTCAATTGCTTTGAATCAGTGTTGATGACTGAGATAAGGCAAACAACATAAAATGCTGGGTATTAAAGATAGAAGTTCTTTTGGTATGTACTTGCCAAATATTGCTGATGCACCTGTTTTATGTTCAGAGTGGGAAGACAGTCAAAAAGGAAGTGGCTAGCTTTGAAAGAGAAGCAGAGCTTTCAATTTCTGAAAATAGCCCAGATACAGAGCTGGGTAATAAGAATACATTACTGAGTAAATGTATGTTTGAAATGCACTTGGGAATTTTTCCTTTGTCATAGACAAATAGAATATGCAATGTTTTCAAAGAATAAATTCATTTTCATGAGCCTGGAGTGCTTCCTATCTACAGCTACCACTAGCAGGCTCAAGGTGCTGCTTGGTGACAGTGGGCAAAGGTTTGCAAAAAATCCTGTGGTGAAATCCATTGTATGAACTGACCTTTTCCCCCTGATTTTCACTGCAGTTGTCACACAGATGTAATGGAGAAGACTCAAGATGCTAGTGTACACAAGCTAACATTCTCTGGCATACAGATTTTCCAAATATGAAGGCAATTTTTCTCAGCAACATATTAATTTTCTCAGTACTTAACAGGAACACTGGCAGAAACTGCACTGCAGGTGGGGAAATTATAACAGGTCAGAAACTTGTAGGTGCATTACAGAGTAGAGGAAAATGTTGGTCACTGGTAAAAGAAACCTCTATTAGAACATGAAAGTCTGCAATATCCTAGGATGTTAGCGACGAGGAAAAAAGCATTCAGCGTGTGACATATCTGGTCTTCTTTGCTGGCCAAATGCAGTTAGATGGTACACAAAAGTGTCTTATAATGAAGTGAACAAAGATTTCCCACACCCACTAGGGTGGTAACCCTGGAGTTATGAAAGAAAAAAAAGAATCTCTTAGAAACCACAGAACACTTGTTAGTACTTTAAAAGATTGTACAAGCCAGGAGAAAAGGTTTTTATGTTGGCTAGTTGAAAGAGAAAATAGAACTTACTAAGAAGTATGGTGTGATTATTTTTTTTTTTTTTTTTACCATTTTTTTAGCTTTTTTTTTCCTTTTCCCTTTGACCATGACAGTCCATCTGAGAAAAGCAGAATCTTTGCAACCTATGATTTTGGTTATAGGGGTTAAAAATAGCATGAAATCTGTGGAACTTGTACTAGAAAAGGACTCTTCATTCATTCCCACACACATATACCTATACTCCAGTACAGAATGGAATCACAGCACTTTATCTGTAGGTAAATACAGAGGTATAAGGTAAATGGTGATTCCTCTGCCTTATAAAGCAAAAGCAGTTATAAAGACTGACTGCTCTGGTGAGCGGATTGCCTGGTGCTGAGATTTCAAGTCTGCTAACCGTGCAAGTTCCTGAGCCTCTACACAACACATGGGAACCATGTGAGGGAGGGATTGAGAAGGAGAAAGGACAAATCCCCTGGGACAGCTTTTGAATCATTAGAACTGTTGATCAAGCATACCATTCACAGGGTGATGTCAGCACCGTGAGACCATGAGAAGAAAAGGGATGCCAGGGGTACTGCTGCTCTTCCACTGCAGCTATTGATCTCTGCTGAGGAGTGGGTCCAGAGAAGATTAACACACCATAATTTTGAGTCCCTTGTAAAACCTTATTTTTCCCTCTGAGTTAAAATCCTACACAATTTGATATGTTAATAAACATTAATTCCATATCTGGAATTTTAAAAGTAAGAATCTGCTTTCAAAAACACAAGCAGCATCTGGACATGTTGCAGGTAGAAAATTAAATAAATAGCTTTGAAGAAAAATATCCAATTTAGAACAGAGATATGTCTAATATTTGGAGCACCAGGTTTTGTTTGGGACCATCCATGCTCCAGACTTTGCCATCTGAAGATTCCTCTAGTGTTCAGGACTAGGGGACAAATTTGGGATCAGTTTGCTTTGATGATATGGATATTTAAATGCTATTCCCTAGCTATGTTCTCAATTTTCAAAAGGTAGAGAAATACACTGTAATACTGGAGACATCAGAAGGCATTCATCACCATGCCTTTGGGATGTGCCTGGCAGTCAGTAGAGAAGGTAGTGCGCACACTACCAGTTTCAATTGCCAACTCCTAACAACTACTAAAAAAAATGAATTTACACTTTCGAAGATCTTCTGTGTGCTTGACACAGCTCTCAGACTGTTCTTCAGTGGAGGGTGTTTTGCTAAAAACTGTTAGAGATGAAGAGATCAAGGATGAAATTCTCTCACCTGCATCATCCTGCAGACCAAATTCCCCATTCCTGATGCTGAGTGGCGCCCCTAGCTTGGCCCTGAACTCTATCTGCCTGCATTGTGCTAGCAAGATAGCAGGTATTCCTGGAATAAAGAGAAAAAAGATGGAAACAACTCTTAACTGTGACCTGGGATGAGGTTTGAATGTGGGTTTTTTTCTAACATGCACAAGAAACAATATAATTAACAGGTGAGCTTTTTTAATGATATTTGAATTCTTCAATTCTGGGATGCTTTCAAGCCTTCTGTAGTAGATGCTGAGGTGTGAGATCAAATGCAGGCTGGGGATTTGGGGATGGTAATGATCAGCAGGCAGTATCTCTATCTGGAACCATAAGGAAATCTCACAGAGATCCCTATAGATCAAAGCTCCCTGTATATCAACCCCTTGATATCAACAAGTCAAGACTGACCCACATTATCTAAGAATCCAACTCCAAATTCCTCAGATGTCCAATGACACAAAGAGGTCTGGAATGCTCAGGTTTTGACTCAAATTGACCTTTTCCCTGTAGATTTCTAACTTTAAAATGTGAATTTCATCTGCATTACTACC
Source organism: Struthidea cinerea (assembly GCA_013397865.1). Lineage (NCBI taxonomy): Eukaryota > Metazoa > Chordata > Aves > Passeriformes > Corcoracidae > Struthidea > Struthidea cinerea. Next base: position 153,607 of record VZTI01002794.1, read on the forward strand.
TCACAAATTTTTTTTTGAGACAGCCATTTGAAAAAGGAAAAGCTATTTTTATAGAAATCTGAAACATTAGAAAGATGTTCAGAGAACTGGTTGTTGTAGCTAAAATAGAACCAAAGTAAAATCAAATATTCTCTCATTTAACAAGCACACTGATAAAAAAATCACTTGCAAGAGTTTTTAACATAAAAGACTACAAAAGCTTAAAAAACTTGTTGTCACTTTTGAGAAACACAGTCTTCTCTGAGCCTTGAGAGGCTTCTCCTCTGAGCCTTGAGCAGCTTCTCCTCTGAGCCTCGAGAAACTACTGAGCACTTTATATTTTACCAACTTTATATTTTACCAACATGGCTAACATGGCATATTAACAGGATTAACTGCCTCTCTCTATAAGGACATTATAGCCCATGTGGATCATGCCAGCCTCTTCCTCTGCCATGTCATTATTTGCCAGTGGGCTAAATTATTCACTGTCTACAATCTGAGTTTGCACAAGACCTTTTGAAGAAATAAAAATGGGCATCTAGTGAGACTTGCAGGAACAATGAGGGACGAGATTTAGTCCATGAGGCATGCTGGAAGGCGCTTCCAGATTCTTGAGTTTTGTTGTGGTAAACAATCCCTGCCATTATACAGCAGAATAATCTTTAGTAATGATGATAGCTACTTAATAGCTACACTGAGTACAATGAAAGAAAAAATGGAATGGAAAAAGCTGAGCAAGTTTAATCCTCCCCGGATTTGTGAGTGGTGGTTAGCATCAAGGTATTACTCCAGAAAACTCCCTCGACATTGCTTGTTAGTTCAACTGGGAAGATTTCTTTTACACTTCATTGATGGAGCTAGCAGGGTCAGAGGAGGTATCATGAGAGATGAGAAACAAGCACATGTGACAACCTCCAGGAAACGATTTACATGCATAAAGCAAAATGTTTCCAAAACTGAGAGCTGTGTGAGCTTGAAAAACAGGTATGTAAGCACAGCTGTTCTGAAAGCTGGGCTATCTCAAACAGGCAGGCACCCACCAAACCAGAATAGGGGCTTCTGTGCTAATAAAGGTCAGAATTTGGGCTGGTATGGACACTGGAGGAGGGGACAACATGGGACACTATCTTTCAGGTTGGCGTCACACCCAGTCACAAATTTTGGTCAGTCTCCATGCAGGGAGGAATTAATAGCTGTAGAATGCATTGGTCTGAAATGACAGTGGTGCATCTAACTGCTCTGACCCTGACACACTCACAGCCTCTGCCACAGTCTGCTGTGCCATGGCCACTTTTCCTGAGCAGGAGTAGTGCTCAAAAAGGATTGAAGATTTAGAATGAAAAAACCTGCTTTCAAGCAGTCTAAACTCATAAATTATTATCTTGTAAAAGGTCAATAAGAGTAGGTGTTCACCTGTCAGTCTGCTTTATTGAAGACAAGAGCCTATCTCTGCTCTTCCATGCACTGACTTTAAAAAAAATTACATGGGGAAAAAAAAAAAAACCAACCCAAAAAACACAACATCTTTGCTACAGAGACATTTTTAACAAGTATTCCAGAAAGAGCACCAGCTATCAAAAAGGCTGCCAGGACCAGAAGGAGCCATCAATCGAACAAGTTTACATTTCAAAGTTTTTTGAGAACAGTGAAAATGTCTTTACCCTTCTTGATGGGAAAACTACAGTGCTGTAGGAAAGTAGCTATTTGCTGCTTTTTACTGAAACACATTTCTCTGAAGCAGCCCTTTAACCCTGGGAATGGTGCTAGAATGTTAGACATACACACACACACACACACACACACACACACAAACACACACACACACATGTATATATATACGCATATATATATTAAGTAGTGCTCATGAGAGTTCTGCTCAGAGCTGCTTTAAGACTGTGGAGACAGTCTGCTCTCTTTTCCCTTTGTATATGCCATTGTTCAGCTCCAGAGCTTCTCTTAGATGATAGAGATCAACTGGTTAATTTTTTTAAACCCTTTCCTGACAGTATTTAAGAGATGGCAGAATGCATCTGTCTAATTTTGACATTTATCAGATAATTCAGTCAAGTTCCCTCATGTGACACAGCTTCGTTCCCTCTAAAAGAACCTGCTGCAAACAAAAGGCCACAGTGTATTGTATGGCATCACTGCTCCCAGATGTTTCAAAATTAAACTGCTATGCTTCCCTGGCCCCGTGAAACCTGGAAAAGGAAAAGAAAATGTAGTGACTCTTAACAAGCTGTACTTTCTGTATCTGTGCTACTTACTTCATTTTTGTGCTTGATTTTTTCTGAGTCATTTGAAAATGATTAGGCAGCTCAAATAATTGTTTCCTGGGTATATTAGCAGCACTATAATTGTCATGTGTAAAGCTAAAGTTGGTAAAGACTGCAGTCTACTCTGGAATATTCAAACTTCCCATATACAACAGCTCACAGATAAATGTTTTGAAACTTTTATTACTAGTTTCCCTGGTAGTTCTTTTCTTTGTTTCTTTGTCAGGAACCCAGATGGATTCAGTCTGACACTGTTCTTCATTATGCAATGGCATTGCCTGAACTCTGGATGGAGAGGTTGTTGTCTTGCCTTTGGCCAGGATTTTGCAGTCACTACCATACCATGGCTGTTGCATACTCTCTCCTGGGAGGGAAGGGTGCATGGCAGGCCTTTACTCCTCTCTATGTGGAGAAAAGAACAGATACTATCTACAATGACATATAATTTGTGTGAGCCTCAGACTGACTTATTGAAATAAATTATGCTTGGTGTCATTCATCATGGGGTGGGGGGAAAACAGTTATCAGTTACCATGCCAACACTCTTTGTAAATACCATTGGTTCTCAATGAACTCCTTTTGACCCACTGGTCTGAGGTTGCTGCTGTGTGATGTACATAATTCTCTCAACACTGGTCCATTACTTCTGCTCAGGGTTGGAGGTTAAGCCTGTAGTGTAAAGTCAAAGAGAATTAGCAGCCCTATCAATAACCAGCTGCAGGACTGCAGTCCAAATGACAGATCATAAAAATCCAAGGAAAGATGAATAAAATGTGAAGGAATATGCATGTATATTCTATAGTTTGAGCAGCTGCTGTGGACTATCAACATCATCAGGAGATCTCAGTGCATTAGCATAAATTCAAATGACAAATGCACAGTGCTATTCAGAGACTCATTAATTTGCAATGGGTGCAGTGCTCATGACATATTAGTGAAAAATTCAAATGTCTTTGTAGCATTGTGAGTTTAGTTGCGGGACCTAAGTTGCTAAAATGAAAACGTGTGCAATTTTTTAGCAGTTTATTAAATTATGAAGTGTGATGACTATATCTGTGCATCTTTTTAAGCAGATGAGGTCCAGTGTGCTCCAGCACCAAATTGCATGGTTTGTGTTGAAATGTCCCTGTCAGACAAATTCTGAGCTGGAGCTGAAATACCGGGTCGGTGCTGACTGCTGCAGCATGCGGGCTGAGATCTCCCCCTTCTGGGTGAATGGCATTGCCACTGAGAAAAAAGAAAATTCGGTTCTTTCAGGTCTTCTTCTTTGTTATTCCCCCATCTTGTCTGCCACATTAGCCACTGGTTGTGTTTTACGATGTTTAGAAGGGACGTGACAGCAGAAATAAAATAATGCTGTATTATTACGTGTGAGCATGACCGCTTCCTCTGTCATTCCTTATGCACAACCATAGCCTTTACATGTAGGATAACTTCGACATGTAGTGTATGAAAAGTCTTAATTGGGAGTAACTCATCTTAAGCTACAGCTTTTTTTATCTGTGAAAAATGGAGGAAGAAAACGTTTACATTTTTAAATGGGGAACAACCCGTCCGTAGCACTCTTTCATAACACTGAGATCAAGCTTGCAATTATAGTGTCTGACAGCTGAAATACACCCCAGTGGCGTTTGTCCTCAGTGCCTTTATTCTGCCATGTGTGTGCAGCTCTGACACACTGCTATATCTTTCTGACCTCAATGAATACTGTGAACTCTACAGCATATTTTTACTTCCTCTTGGACCTCTAACTATATCTATTTTTGACCCTGAGTTTACAAGTTTTTCTGTCCACCTGGCTGTCACATCTAGTGTGGGGAAAAAATATACTTTAAGGTAATTGCTAGTACTTTTTCTGAGGAATAAAAACCTTAGTTTCAAAGGGCAAGAGCCACAATACTTAACTAGTAAAAAATAGCTTATATTTTCAAAAGTGCTTGAGTTTAGATATACAACCTCTGAAAAATTTTGAAGCAGCCGGATTTTTGGAGACAGGGGAATTAGCTGCCAGTTGCATGTCCAAACCCATTAGCTGCTCTTGAATATTTTAATGTCTCTGTAATGTCTCATCTGTGCCATGCTACCTCCCATGTAGGCTATGGTATGTTACAGCTCAAAAAGAAAAACAAAACAAAACAAAACAAGCCAGAAAATAAGAGAATGTCATGTCTTTCCCATCCCTGTGAGGAGGATCACATTTGTCTAAGCCTCTTGGTGTTTTGATAATCATGATGTTTGCCAGGTGGCCTGAGCTGTCAGTGAGTTATAAGAGCATGTGGAAAGTGTTTTGCCCTATCCACATAAGGAAGAACAGAATCAATACATCACCAAACTAAAACTACAAATCGCTATGAACTGGCTTAAAGCTATAGTTTCCAAGTCCCACAAATGGATTAGGATGCTTGTCTGACCTCAGCTTCCACCCCCTCCAAAGGCTTTCCAGGTAGATATCCAGGGCAAGAACATAAAAACTGCACGAGCCTCCCATTACAGTCAGTTGAAGCTTCATTCCCTAACATGGCACCCTAACATCTTCATTAACCTTGCCCAAACCTGACATGAATGTCCACGTGACTTGGATCTGAGCTATTGGAAGCACAAGAAAGGATTTTGAGTGTGAGAGGGCAGAGGAAATGGCAAGGTGTGATGCCAGCAAAGGATGTGCCTTGGTGTGCAGATGTCGGGATTCATTTGGAGCCATAGGTTTCAGCCATGGGAAATGCTAAAAATCTGGAGCAGCACTCAAGACTGAACCTACAGTTATTTTAGACATAGAAGGGCAAACAGTCAGCCACAAAGCCTACTCTGGGGGATTGATTAGAGGAAAGAGGCAAGAACAAGCAGAGCCATGTCTTCATGGCCCCTTAGGGTGGGAGAGTGCAGCAGCCACCCCCCAGCAACTTTCCTTCCCCCTTTGCAACTGAAATCCCAGTGTTAAGCACCAGAACAGAGCCTTAACACATGCCTACCAAACATACCACATACAGATTCACTGTCTTGACCAGAGCTGATGGGACAGCTAAAGGTTCCTCTCTAGCAAAGAAATACTTCAGTGGCCCTCAGATGCCTCTGTTTCTCAGTCATTTCATTCTCTCCCCTCTGCCCAGGATACGACCAGAGCCCACTGTGTGGCACCTTGGATGATTGCCTGATCTGATTGTTGGTGCCAGCAGTACCCTAAAGTTTAAATGACAGCTGTGGGATCAGAGGATCCTGGAAATTAATTAGCCACGCTTCTCCTCCCATCACCCACAAAAGTGCTGAGTCCATTACCTAAATGGCACCCTGAATTCTGTGGAGAGATGAAATTTTATCTTGTGAGTAACTCTCAGAAGCCCAGTTAAAGGAAACAGGGCATAGCTGGTATTTCTTATGAGAAATAACTTTCCTTCATTAGCAGGCAGCATTACACAATATGCCTTGGTTCGAAATACAGCATATACTCTCTGCAACCAGTTGCACAGATTTCCAAGTGCGCTTGATATTTAGGCATCAATAGAGAAAGCATTTTGTACCTAATCAAAAAGACAGTCACAAAAAAGCTTCATTGCAAGAAATTGATTTCAATACTGCAAAAGGCAGGGTTTTGCTTTTGTTTCAGAAAAGCCCCCAGTCTCTTTTTCACTTTGGGTTTTTGTGGTTCTCTTACATCACACCACTCCAGAGGCAAGCTGCTCTGGACTCTGCATTTCCAGGGGTGACACTGATTTCAGGAACATATTCTAAGGAGGGGTACCTCACAGATGGTCATGTGGCTGTCTGGGTAGAAACAGGACTCCAACAGGAAAATCCCATTTTAAAATCCTGCAAAATTATTATTAACTGAAGAAGAAGAATCCTAGTGGAGAGAGTTTGATAAGACAAATGGAAATTTAGATTATGTCTGCATGCTAGCAGAACCAGTGAACTCCCTCCTCAAAAAAATCTGATCATTGGAAAAACTCTGGTCTGAGTTTTCAAACCAGTGAAAATCCAGTCAGTCTGTCAGCTTCAAAAGTAAAACTTGGTCCAAAGTCGTTAGGAAAAAGAAGGTGATAATATTCTTAAGCTTATGACACTGTTTGTGTTAACATCTCTTTTTTTGTGCAGAACATGTTTGTATTTCAATTGACAAAGTATTTACAATGAGAAGAGATATACTCACCACCAAGGGCAATTAATTCTGGGTTATAAAGCTTGTATTTCAGAACAGGCATGAATAATTCAGTGTTAGGTTGTTTAAGTGTGTTTTGTAAAATAGAGCTGCAGCTTTTATTTTCTTGAAAGCTTCTGAGAAAATAAAAAGGTTATTTTTTTATTTTTTTTTCTTTTTCTTTTCACCCCTGGGGAGATCAGTGGCCTTTTGATGTTCCACATTGACCTGCATTTCTTGCTTTTTTCCCACTAAGTTGAAAAGAATACAATTTAAAATGGGAGCATTAAGAAGTAAGGAGTACAGCACTATCCCTCTGTGTCATAGCATATCAAACAGGTTGTGGTGCTTTGGACTGCTTTAATCTTGACCACCATTGCTGGATTGTGAGTTCTTATGATGCTGATGAGCAGAAGTGCACCCACATGTGCACTTTTTTTTTGATTGCAAGTCTAACCTGACAAATGAATTTTTGTGGCTGAAGGGAAGGCATATATGTGGTGTCTCTCCATCTCTGCTTCAGGTGCATCACATGACCTTCATGCTGTTCCATGTTTAAACCTAAAAAAAAAGTCTGGATAACTGCTTGATGGCTGCCAAATTTTACCTAAAACTTTCTTTATCACCCAGATTGAAGAGACAGCAAAAAGAAGGATTTTTTTTTCTAGTCCTTGCAAACTAGTGGCATAGGTGAACTCATGTACAAACCACTTACAGTCCTTGTTAGTGTCTGGGTTGGCAGGGCTGTGTCAAGGGAGAAACTGCAACCTTCGTTATGACTCCATCATGGTTTTCAGGACTTTCGTATTTGAAGTAACTCGTTGAGTATTTTAGATCAAGAAACAGCAGAAAGCCAGGAACATTACAGCTGACAGGTGTAAACTGTCTCAAGTGAAAGGCATAAGCTCAGATAATCAATGTTCATAATGCAAACCTTGATGGAGCTGAGGGGACTTGAGGGTCCCACTAAAAATGTTCTTGCACAACAGAGCAGGCATGGCCAGCCATACCAGTCTTGGTAACTATTGTGTGCTGAAAAGCAAACCACCTCAAATGGGTAATGTGGGAAACAGCCTTGTTCTTTTTTTTCCAATATATGCCTAAAATCTCTTAAAGGGGTTAAATTGTACTGTACTACTGTGGTAGCTGAGTTGAGCCTTCTCAGGCTAGGCCAATAACCACTGGATAGCTAGCTGGATGTTATCTCTCTATCTGTCCAGACCTCTGCAGTCAGAGAGGGAACAATGTATGGTGCATCTTAAATGCTGCATTTTCACGCTTTTTGCCTAAAATCCTTTGTGCAAGTAAGCTATGGCACTTTTCAAAAGGAACGAGAGTATGTGCACATCTTCTCTACCATGACTCATACCATGTCAAGCTCACCTAAACCTTTTCCTGGGGGCTTCCTTATAGGGGTATAGAACCCACTCAGTAGGAAACAACCTCTAAGGTCACCAAGTCCAACCATTAACCCCCCACTGGCAGGTCCATCACTAAACCATGTCCCTAAGTGCCACAAGGAATAATATATGCCTACATGAGAGCACAGCCCAGATAAATATGCAGCAGTGTTTTCAAAATAGTCTTTCATATTTCTATAATGAATAAGGCAGAATGGCAGTGGATGGGGCAAGCTCCACATCAGTTTTGCTCCATGGCAAAAAGACAAATGAAAAAATCAATACTGAATATTAAAATAAGTTGTGTAGCTTATGCAGGCCGTCTGCAAGGTTAACATGAATAAGGATTATGATTCAAAGGGGAAAAAAGAATGTGTGCCCCAAACCAGCATTTCTCTTTAGAAAAAAGCACAAAAGTACATCTTAATTGTTACCCCAATTGTACTTCTTGTAAGGTTTACTCATTGTTTTCCCTAGAGTGATGAGTCTTGAGCAAACTCTTGATTGCTGTAGTGCATGACAGCATACAGCAGATTTTGTTTTCTCATTAGCCTTTCGTATTTCTCCTCATTTGTGCAGCCGCATGAGAATGTCTGAGTGAAATGTCCAGACCTCGTGCATTTTAGGATTGCTGGCTTCAGGAGGGATACACCAAGTGCTAGGAGAGTGTGGGAAGGAAATAAATTGAAAATCAGCCAGTGAGAAACAGAGAAGAAGGCATTTTTACTGCACTGTGTTTACAACTTGTACTTTCTCAGATCCTAAAAAATCCACTGTTTTGCCTACATGTCTGTAAGCCATTATAGTTCGCCTTGCATGTCATGCACAGTTATTAATGTAATAGCTTCCTCTAGCTAATGTGTGCTGAAATTCAAGTTTAGAATTGCCTGTAAATTCCAGCAAAATGGAAGATTTAATAAAAGGTTCTGCAAATTACTAAACCTGAATAGTGAATTTGCAGCCTGCCTCTTTTTACTGCTTTTATTTCTGTATGACAGTATTTTATAGTCTGAAAGCGCATTAAAGGCCTGTAATCTAAGAGTGAGCTATCATGAAAAGGAGGATGTGTCTGTGTGTCTGTGTGTCCTGAGCCCACTTCTCGAGTCTGGAAAGCTGATGTACAGAGCAGCCAGGAAATTGCAGCAGGGGCAGTTCAAAATAATCTGGGTACATGTATTGGGGGATAAATAACATTTGCAGGGCTGTCTCCTTTTCTCCTTTTTTTCCCCGCCAAGTAATGGTGTTGGTTTTTGTTTCCAGACAAGGGGTGGCTGTGGAAGGGTTGTGTGCCCATGTCACTCCAGACAGCCCATTAGCCCTTTGGGGGTCACAGACTGCCTACATCCATCATCAGGCACACGCCACCGGTTTCAACAGACATACTTTCTTTCTCACACTTTTAGAATTGTTTTTCATTTTAGAATAATTCCAAGCCTTAATGACTACAAAATGCATTCAGAAAACTTAATTAGCACCTGACACATTTTCCAAAAAGGAATAAATACATTATTTATTAGGTATGTCCAAAAACATTGAACAGGACTTCTGTAAAGCCATTTTGTTTTGTGACAGTTTGTTTTCATCTGTCTTACAGTAGCTTTCTCATCATGGTTTTGATAACTACATCATTGCCTTTGTTTTCATTATGCCTTCTCAGTATGTTAATTATTTTCTATTATTCTTTACCTGGGTTTTTTGCTGTTAGGAAGCTCCTCTGTGATTTGCAGTGTGACAGCATTGTCAGAAAATCTGCATATTTTGTTTGTTACTGTCTTGTTTAATAAATATGAACTCCTAGACAATTTGTAATACTGTAATTTCCAGCCTGTAAGACACACACAGTGCAAGAAGCCATGTGAGAAAGAAGGCTATATTTACAATATCTCCAATAATAAACCTGGTACAGAACTCACATCAAAGCCAGTCTAAACATGACAGCACTTAATAATTGAACCACAAAACATAATCAGGCTGAAATTAGGAAGTATTTGGGATAGTAACCATTTTTGTAGTCCTGCTGGTACCAGCTGAAATACTGGAAATAGTGGTGGAAAGAGTGTAATTTGTTATTGATTTTGATCCAAAAAAAAGTCATAAAGGTAAATACCAGGAAGGAACAGTGGCTTCAGTTTAATACAATTGGTCATGCTTATTGGTTTTCAGTTAATAAGTAATGACAAATCTGACAGTGGAAGATGCCAAGAGCAACTAGACTACTGTCTCTTCAGGCTGGGTCTAGAGATTGTTTTTGTAAAGACACATAGGCATGAGCCCACAAGAGGTAAGTCAGAAGGATAGTTTGGGTTTGAACTGTGAACACATCAGCTGTTTCACAGATGCTTCCCATGCACATGGACTGACATTCCTCCTTCCTGCAGATGAAGAAAGGCTTAATGCCTTCACAGAGGGATTCATCATCCCAAATCCTCTTTGCTTTTGAAGGAAAGAGATTCATTTTACCTAAGGAAAGAGATTCAAACTGGTGTCGCCAGCATAATGGTGGCAAAGATCCCAGCAGATTTTTTTTTCAGAACAATGCCCAGTCTTTGGGATCAAAGAGATTATGTACTTTCTCCCATGAGATGAAGGATCATGAATGCTGCCTTTGCTCATTCAGTGTGGAGGATAGTTAATCTAAATAGTCTGGGGATCCTTCACAGGGGCTGCATGGCCTGTAGCCATGTAGCCAGGATGGAGATGTCCAGGTTGCTTGAGCTCAAAATTTGAGAATCTCTGCTATTTCCGTACCAGAATGTGTGAGCTCCTCATCCTTGGAGAGCAGAAGTGGGTAGTTTTACCTTCAATCACAGATGAAAGAGACAACCTAATCAGATGCAAGTGAGTGAGGTCAGAAGGGGCAAATTTTAGTTTTTAAAAGGAATTCTAGTGTCATGGATATTTTTTATCTGGCTTCTCGTACTATTATTTTTGTTTGCCATCCTCAAGTCTGCACAGACTGTAAAACTGCATTTCATGCTCTGACACCAGCTACTCATTCAAGACAGTGCTTGATAAACAAATACAGAAGGTGATGAAGGTAAAGGTTATACAAAGTTTATCTTTTAACATCTTAAGGAGGCAATGCCTAAGACTGCCAGGTTTTCTCAAGAAAATCCCTACTTGGTAGTTCACCAAGCCTAGTTAAGTATTTTAGGCATCTTAAATTGCATGTAGACTGCCTGTTAGTATCTATTTCTTTTCTGTTTAAATTTCATTCATTTTAACTGAGATGCTTTGCTTCAGGGAGAGAAACAGGCAGCAGAGAGATACAAAGCTTCCTGAGTCTCCTCTCTGTCATATAGCGGAGTGCATAAATGTTTGGAGCCACAAAAGAGTGTAAAGGGACCTGATTGTACAAATACCTTAAACATCTCTTAAACTCTTCTGAAATAATATTATGTTAGCCACACAATTAAAGGAAAAAAAAGATCATCTTGTTTGAGTGTGTATGGTCTATTCTATTTACAAAAAACATGTTTCTCAAAGAGAGAGAATGGAAAAGGATCATGATATAAGCCTAAACCTCGGTAACAAACATACTTCTAGTTGTCTCGTGAGATATAACCCAGGGACATTTGACATTTGTCCTCTAACCTTACCCCAGCTTTCACACAGTTTTCTGTTTCCCTTGAGCCAGACAGATCTAAGCTGTCAATTAATAGATAATGTAAGTTTACTTAGATTTCATGTAATGCTGTTATCCATGTGGAAATACATCAAATGTCCTAGTTTGCTCTAAAGGCTATGGCGCTTAGTAAAAATCTTCTCCCATGGGAAGCCTAGCCTTGACAAATGCCTGAGGATTAGTCATAGTCAGCCATCTCTTTGTGATGCAAAATGACACAATCATTGGCTTTTTCAAGTAGTATTACACTTTTATTTTCTCCAAATAAAGAAGCAAATTCCAGGTTTGCAAGTGGTTTATGTTGTATAAATTTGTTATCGAATAAAGAGGTCTTGCTAAATCTCAGGAACTGAAGAAATACTTGCTTAAAAATTTTAATAAATTAAAGAATGTCTAAAAGCCAATGGTTTCTTTCAATATTTGTCATAATTGGTACCATATTGCTGCAGCATTAGGTAATCAATAGCTTAGACTGTCCTCTCCAAAGTCATCCTTACTACACACTGAAAGCACCAAACACAGGCTGATATTCCTTTGTAATAGTTGAGAACTTTATGTTATTTACCCAGGAGTAAGGCACCCTTCTATTAAAATTTTATATTGTAAATAGGGCCAAAAATCCATTAAAATGCTTATGTTTCCTAAAAACCAACATCCAAAACATATGGAAAAAATTGCCTCTAGGTACTGAAAGTTGTTGCCTTTATCACACTGTGTATCTAAATTCCCAAGGATGATTGATTTAACGAGGTTTGCACATTAAAAATCTTTTTCTTTGTTACAATAGAGGAAATCATAAGAAAGATTAATGCCCTCTGCATGGTGCCATGGAATTAAAATGTCTTTCAAATGTCTTCACTCCAGGAAGACTTTGCTATGCAGGCCTGTACTTAGCAAAGATTTTCTCAGTGTAAAGAATTTATTAGTCATGGCTGATGATGCTGGTGTGCTATAACCTAAATACCTGGAATATGCCTGTATTAAGACAAACTAAGCACTTCAGAAGGCTTTGAAGAAGTGTTCATTTTTCAGGTTGGTATAATGGATTCCATGTCAGAAACACGTGAGGCTACTCAAAGGTATGACATTCAGTCTTGACATATTTTTGCGTTGCAGTAGTGATATCTGACACAAAGCAGAGTAATGTGCTCAGACTGTACTGTCTTAGAGAGTTTACCTCAAAGATAAAGGGACACAGACCAGGTTGAACATGGACCTCTTTTGTTAGGGGAAGAGCTTGAATCAGGGAGGTAATACAAAAAAATTAGAACAGCATACTGGCTGTTTAGCTGTACACCTTCCTCAAGAAATGTATAGGTGCTACCACATTCATTCTCTCTGGAAAAAACAAAAATATTAATTCAATAATTCTTTCAAGAAAAGTGCATTAGATAGAAATATGCCTTTAATGCCTGTATATTGGAAAAATCATAGCTCTATTTAGGCATGAATTCAGGGTATGAATGTATTTACAATGTGAAGAATAAAAGAAATATCGAATCACAGACTCACAGAAAGCTCCAGGTTGCCAAAACCTCTGCAGTTCATAAGATCAAATCTTGCCCTGAAAGTAAGACAATAGACTGGTTATCCAGGGCCATGTCAAGTCAATGTATCTATCAGATTATCTTCCAGCACTCTGCTGGGTGAAATATCCAGTGTTTGAGTATTCTCACTGTGAAGAATATTTTTAATATCCAGGCAGAATTCTACTTCAGGCAACTTATGCCTGCTGCCTCATGTCTTGGCATCATGCATCCTTGTGAGGTGAGGGTACTTATTCTCCATCACCACCTTTGAGGTCTTGGAAGGCTGCAATTAGAACTTCCTGAGCCACCTTCTCTTCAGAGTGAGCAAATCCAGTTCCTCTCATCTGTCTTCATACATTAATTTCTCCAATGCTTTCATCATCATAGTGATTTTTGCTGGGTCTGGTGGTCTTACTTTCTCAGACCAAAGGGACCAAGACTGCTTTCCAAGGTACAGCCTAAGAAATGCCAAGTTAAGTGAGATATTCACACCCCTAATTTTCTGGTTGTACTCCAGTTGATGGAACCAAGAAGACAGTTAGCCTTCTCTTCAAAGCTGCACTTGTGCCCAGCCTGCTACAACTACACCTTGTCAGTCCCCTGCATTTCTGATAGAGACAGGGGAAGGAAGCATTGACACAACACGTGATGTGACCATGGCCTTGGGGTTACAGTCTCCCGAGGTCTGTTACAGGGTTCGTTCTTGCACCTGCAGACCCAAACAACAGGTCAAGAGGAACCACCCTGCCATCATAAATTCAGTCCATGTTTCATCCATGGAAAAGAAAAACTTAACTTTCCCAAGGACTTTATGCATGATTACAGTAAGAATGCAACAGAGAGAGTAAATACAGCCTTGACAAAAGATGGAGAGAATGGTGGAAATATAGATTTGAGCTCAATAAATGGGGAAAATTAAATGTCAGAGGAAGATTTCAAGCTAAATAGTATTGGGAAGTGAAATATCAGAAAAACATCTTAAAAATTAGAGGTATGTTTTCAACAACAAATATAGTTCTTCAGATAATACATGAAAATTGGGTGCACTCAGCCATCTGCTATAATTACTAAAACTCATTCATTATTTCTTGTTTAGCAATATGTCATGAGTTCCACCCAGGCACTCTCCCATTATCCTTCATATTCTACAAACATATAGTAAGAGACAGCGCCTGTCATGACAAGCCTTAAATGCACAAGGTGAAAGATAGGAGAAAACATGGAAATGAATCACAGAGAGAGACAAGTGATTAAGTTTTTTAAATAATTGAAGTGATTTTGAATTCTTTCACATTTAATAACACTACCTTTAGTGACTGGCACAAGGACAAATGGGAAGCCTGTCGTAGAGATAGATATTTAGCAAATGTGTTCTGAGTCACCATCCAGAGCCTTCAACAAAGACCATGCACCATGAAACATACTGGCCATGGGGCAGGGCTTTAGCATTACCACCATATCCTTGATATCTTTTCTTAATTCCATTTCAGACAGGTTTCTTTAAACAAAGAAGACATTTTAAAAAAAAACACAGCTGCTCTCCGAGTGATGGGATGCACAGACACCTGCTTTCCCATCTATTTTGTTATTTCTCACTACAAAAAATCCTTGAAATAATTGTTGCTGTTTCCAGAATCTCTAATAAAGTAGATATAACATCATGTTCTTATAATTAAAAATATTTTAAAGATTGCAATGAAAATAAGATATAAACCCATAATCTTGCACATCCAATTACTTTTAGCTGGTAAATGTTAATTATAAATATGTAAAAAACACCATTGAAGATTGTTGATGTCAGGCAATAAGATGCTTTGCAGGCAAAAATGGGGAGAATTAAGAGTTTTTGGTTGTCTTGTTTTCTAGCCACCAGTGCAGAAATATCTGAAAGGCTAAAACCAGAAACTATTTTGTTTGCAGAAATATCCAACCTTGTCACTTTTCTACCAGCTTCCTGACAAAACCCATACAATATGGCAAACACTGGATCATCTGCCTTGTTTACCTGGGACCATCAGGAACAACTTGTGCATCTACCCTTCTCCCTTGGTGCAAGAGAAATAAATGTACCCTGGAGGGTATGGTTGCCCAAGAAGGAGAGAAAAATTTTAGGAGAAACAGAGAATGCGGTGGCAGGAGACTGGTAGCCCAGTGGAAGATGAGGGTGGGGAGGAGAGAGGAGTACATGAGGATAGGAGAAGAGTGGGGACAAGGTGGGAAGAAGATGGGGTGTTGGTGACTGATGCGCAGTGTGGTATCACATAGGTATCACATAGTGTAGAAGGAAGTGGATTTGGTCTCTGGTCTCTGTTGCAGGGGACCAACAGAGCCAGAGACCGTCATTCCAGTACTCTATTAATATGGGAAATCAGTGGATTATTCTGGTCCAAATTTACTGTGCCATGGTCACAGAATTGGTGGATTGGTTCCACAGGTGGTCCTCTAATTTTAATTAAATCAAATACAAGCACACTGCTTCCAGAGTCAGCGCAGTGACAAAGACAGTTCTGGGCACCACCAAATTTCATGCACCCTGAGCCAGCCATGAAAACCATCTGAAGCAGCCTGTGTAAAACCTGACTGCTGTGCTTTGGGAGACCCTTCAAATCACCATGTTTGCATTATCCACCTTTCCCAGCCATGAAGAAGGGGTTGGTGGCAATAATCCAGATAAACCAGCCTGTCACTCAAGTGCATGACTGGAGTGGGGTGGGTGGGAGGCAGTGAAGAGCTCTAGAGCAGCCAGAGCTCCGGATCCCCATTTCTAACCACAGAAATGGAATGGGCTTTTTTTGGCACCCACCTCAGCAGCAAGATGCTTGACAAACCCCATCTTGAAAACCAATTTAAGGAACATGAGCTCTTTTCCCTCAGATACACAAATCATAATTTTGATGGTACACCAATCACCGAAGAATATTTGGCATTCATTTCTTAAAAAATGTCCCCCAGTAGGTAGTAAGAACTGTTCCCTTTTCATTTCTAACACAGGTGAAAGGAAATTATGCTCATGATTCATCACATGATTTTTCAGCTGTGCTTTCTATACCACTGAAATATTCTTTATTCTCCTGGATATCTTTAACCTCTCCTCCAACTGGATAGACTCCTACCCTTGCAAAGCATGTATGGCCGTGAAACCGTATCATTCACCTCATTACAAAAAATGTATTCTCTTTTTTATTTTCTATTGTTTAGAAAAATCTCAAAATATTCCACAGTGTGTTTTTAATCTTCAGTTCATATTCAATTGAGTTAAATAAAAGTTCCTAAGATGATAGGGCCCATTCTTCCTGGACACAATTTCTCAGTACGTGTAAGCTTTTCTTCCTTTACTGGTACTTCAAACCCTTGGAAAAGGATGGGATGCATTCAATTTTTGGTTTTTCGTTGGGTTTTTTTAACATGTGAGGCCGATCTTTTGTTATTTTCCACATAAAGCAAGCTTTTAATTTTTACAAAATTACACTTTTGGTAACTTCTTTTATGTCTATCATAGCTGCAGTATCAGTGCTCTTATTTGTGCACTTAGTAGTTTGACAAACTCTTTTTTTCTTTTTCTGTCTGCTTGTCTCACTTATTCCCTTTTTTCTCACAGCATTTTGTTCTAAATAGTAGATAGTAGTGAGATTCCTAAAAATGGTAAATTGGCTCAGCAACATCAGACTGTTTACAAATTACTCTGTGTTTCTACCTTCTCTCTGCCTTATCCTTGTAGATCGGTAGTAGCTGCTGTCTTACTTTAAGAAAAGGTCTTACCAGATGAAGTACTTCCAAACCAAGGCATGTTAGAACAATGCAACACTTTTTATTGCACACCTTCTGGTGGCAACCACAGAGAAAAGACCTTACTGTTTTCTTTCTATTTTCTCAATAAATCCAGATGATTTTGGCACTGGTGGAACTGTGGTTTTTCCATTTTTCAGTCAGGGAAGTAGTAACTTTGCCTTTTTCCACTGTTTTTTTTTTTTCCATGTTTTCTTCCAAAGCCACCAAGCAGAGCCCCCAGGCATGCATGTAGTACATGATCAGCAACATGCAACACACGGTCTCCTCATTTGTACTGGCATTTTCAGAGAGGAAAGTGCCTCTCATCCTATAATTTCCAACCCAGGAGCCAAGAAGCTGACTGTGATTTCAACAGGTGGTGCAATATTTGATCCAGACCTGAAATGAACCTGCCTGAACTGGGCTTAATTGGGATATGTTGAATAATGAGGACAGAGCTGCTAAGGACAGGCTACAAGTATTGTGCTATTGCTGCTATTGCAGCAGGGAAGTCAAGTCCCAGTAATCTCAATATTGAGACTGTTAGAGAAAGGGAAGTACTTGCCCACTTTGTTGCTAAATTTAACTCCCTGGCTTGAGATAGGAGAGCCATGAGAGCTGTGCAGAGCACGATGACACCAGAACAGCAGCAGATGCTGGCCGTGGGCAGACTGGAGCAGTTGTGCTGGCTGGGAAATCTGCTCCAAGAGGTGTCTGAGCCCCTGTGCTCAGCTGCGGAGTGTACTGTGCACTGAGAGGTCTCACCCTGTGGCACCACAAGCTGGGGAAGCACAGCTGGGCATGGGCACAGGCACAGCACCGCTGCTGCCACCTTACCTGATGTCACACCTGGAACCCTGCAATTTCCATGGAAGATGTCCTAGCAGCTAACATTGCTTGAGGTGGAACCATGTAATCCAGCTGCTTACCACACTGGGAGGAGCTTTTCACCCTGAGGTCTCTGTTGATGCTGCTACTACTCAGAAACCCAAACTTCAGAAAGAATTTGAATGTTAGATTTATGTGCTGACAGAGAAATCTAGCTCTTCTCACAGATATACTGTTTAACTTCAGCTACTGATCCTTATCTCTTAATGACCAAAACAATAACCAAGGAAAAAGCAGTGCTCCCTTCTCACCATTTCAATACATGTAAGGTTGTAATAGTATTTTAATTCAGCATAGCTAATGTGTCACATGAAATAGATAGAAAAATTGTTCCATATGTAGCCCCAAGAAAGCACTGTCGAGACAGCTGTACCCATTCTGTCTCAACATGAAATATTGTCATGTCTCAACTAAGTCTTTTATGACAGTGATTGTATCTAGCATCCTGATAAGTGAATATTTGTGGAACTAACTCTCACATAGATTTTCATGATAACAAATGATATTTATCTTTTTCAGCATTGTTGTATAGTTGTCATTTTATCTGTGATGTATCTAACTCAAGATCAGTGAATCCAACCATGACACTAAACAGCTAAATAAAGTATCATACTCAGTGCATGACAAATCTCTTGTTATCTCCTTGTTGCTACAAGTCACAAATCTGCATTTGTGTTAAAGTTTTTGTGTTCAGAAATGCTTCTTCTGAAGATGAATTTTAAAGCCTACCAAAGCCTATAAATTTCCACCAATATTGCAGTATAATGTTGATGGAAATGTGTATCAAAAGTACACCAGAGGTAGAAAGAGAAAAACTCTTCAGTTTGTCTGGTAAACACAGAAGGAAGACCAAACACTAGATCATCTCCTAAACCCTGAATTTTCAATTAAAGTCACCATTCAATTTTCACCATTTTAGGTTTCCACCAAAAGAAAATATGTTGATCAAATCATCCAGAAAGGGACAAATCCTCTAAGTTCCTGAATTCCTATATTTATTTTCATTTTCTCCTTAAACACTTGTTCTTAACCTGGAGTGAACCTGGGAAGGTTGATAGAGACACTTTTCTTGTAGCTAACTAGTAAGTTCACATTCTCTCACCTCTCTAGCTACTCAGTTAAGTCCTAAAAAATATGAAGCTAGAAAAAAAGGAAAGCGTGGTTGAAATTTCTCTGCTCTTGGCCTCATAACACAGCCCAGATTTCTGCTGTAAAGAAGAAAAGCTGATTTCACATACAGAAATAATGCCAGGTTAGCTGAGAATTCAGCAGAAATGATAATAAGTAATGTTAACTTTTCCAAGGAAGCAAACTCAAACTTACCAAGCTGGTTTGGAGACATATGTCCCTATTATTGTTGTCTGTATGATATTCCATTAGAGGTAGATTACTGGAAAGTTCCAAGTGTAGATAACTAAATCTATTTCAAAATGTCCTGTAGTTAAGGTCTGGTTTGTAGGACAGATGCATATAGAATAATAAAATGGTTTGGGTTGGAAGGGACCTGAAAGGTCCTCTAATTCCAACCCTACTGCCACAGACAGGGACATCTTCTCCTTCATCAGGTTGCTCAAAGCCCCATCCAGACTAGCCCTGAACACTTTCAGCAATGGAGCAACCACAGTTTCTCTGGACAAGCTGTGCCTCACCACCTGAACAACAAGAACTATTCTCCTGTAGCCCCTTTAGGCACTGGAAAATGCCCTAAAGTCTCCCCAGAGAGCTTGGTACTCTCTGCAAGCTGCCAGTTAGTCTGTGCTAATGCTCTCTTTCTGGCAGCTGCACATGTCTTGCCTGCTTAAGTCCTGCAGGCCAGGCTCCTCACTCCTCTTTGTCTTCACTCTGGAGCATTCTCAAGCAATGCGAAGACAAAATATGAAAAGCTAAATTATTCAAGAACTGGGATTTAAGCATTTAAATGTAAGTTTTACTGTCTCTAAGGTCAGGTCAACTCTCCTGCTGGACTGGCGCAGACTAGAGCAAATGTTTTTGGCTAATACTGGGCTATATGCACTCTTTATTCAGTGCCCTACACTCCTCGATTGCATAAGCGACTTTTAGGCAAGTTCATCTGATGCTTGTGTGTATTTCTGCCATGTCTTCTCCACAGCACCAGCTGAATCTGTGTGCCAAATGGGGTAATAGTAAGTAGGAGTCTACATTAATTGCTGTGCCTTTTATTCCCTTGCATTTTATTCCTTTAGCAATTACTGCTAAGCCACTGGAAAACAAAGTATGTATTAATGCTTCTCTATGTTAAAGTAGTAGGAAATATGTCTCAGAGTTTAACATGCCATCAGGCTCATTTGAAAATAAGTAATTTGCATTTCTTATAATTATATAATTTTTTTTTAAAAGAGCAAAGCCTTTGGCTGCTGTTTGTGATAATCTGCACAGATTATGAAAGAATCCGTCAAATTACACAATTTTCGTTGAAGAGCAGCCCTGTACAGAAGCCAGTGAGAAATGTTATGCAGTTTCATTATATTAACCAGAGAAATCTAGCCCTGGGATATGCAAGCAGAGGACATTATTGGTTTTTTTTATATAGGAGGACAAGGAGAGGACCAGACAACTTCCTGTGATTTGTATGTGACCTCTACAATATGATCTAATTATGGTGTCTAAGTACTCACAGAATTAAATATATTCTTGCAAAACATTTCTCAGCTTGGTTTTGGCCTCAGGATTTATAGAGCTCAATCCCCACACATTTCCTAGCTTATAGAGGTCCCTGTAGGTTCAGCCCAGAACACAGGACTGTGCTGAGATTGCTTGGCAGCAGCACAGGAGTCTGGCAAAATTTAACCAACCTTTGCCTTGAGGGCAGACCTGACTGCTTTTAGCTGTGGTGTTAACAAGGGAGATGCAACATTTTAGGATAAGGAAGTCACTTTTTAGTAGATATTTTCAGCTTCTCCAGTGGTCATCAAAAGGGATGGGTCAGTTGCTCTGGTTAGAAGAAATAACATTCTGGAAACTCAGTGAGGTTTGACAGAGTAGCTACCTTTTTGTGAGGTTTGACAGAATAGCTGCTTTTTTTATGAGTGGGTTTTTTTTGTTTTAGCAGGTGAAATGTTATGGCTCATTTTGAAAGCAGAAATTTTAAAAGTAGCTAAGAATAGTTGTTTCCAACCAGAAACAGTCACTACTAGAAACCTCCTGAGATCTGGGTGGAAAATTTTCAGTTCAGAGATGTTCGTTTTTACTAGACCTTCATTGTCTAAGTGGTGACTGCAAAATGAGTATCTGGCCAGGGTTTGCATAAGTGCACTGAAAGGGTCAGTGGTCTCTGCAAATAGACACCTGTACTCAGGCACTAAATCTGCAAGCACAGGTGTAAATTTGGGCATGGTTTCTATAGGTAGAAATGATGCTTTCCAACACCATTGAGGCTCCCCACTACAACTCTTGCCAAAAAAGGATAATGGATAAGCAAGCTTCAGAAAGCCAGGAAATCCTTCTGGGTGTATCACCATGGCCTCCTGGTGAAAATCACACAAAAAGGTGGTGGCCAAAGGTCTCCTCCCTGGAAAACTCACTGGCCTTCATAGTTATTTAAAAAGGGAAAAACACCAACTTGGTGGCTTTTTCAGACTGGTTTCAAAATTAAATAATGATAATATACTCAAAATTATATTTATTTTTCTTTTTTTGAGAAAAAAGCTATATGGCTGATTTACCTCCATATAAGAACCCATATTCAGGGTATTCTGTTGGGTCCGTAGCTTAGTTTCTGTTGCTGTCAGGTATCCAAATTTAATACCGAATGCCACTGAATAGAACAGGACTGAGCCTGCAGGAGAGATCACTGTGGAAACCACCTCCTGGATATTTTGTAGGGTTTGTTATTATATGATTATATGAGATGCCTCTGCCCGCATTAAGTTGCAAACAAGAACACATACAAAAGTCAATAATATGGATATTTTTATAACAGTAAATGTGAGGTAGAGACATAAAAAGAATCAGGAGAAAAGTGGGGGCGCAGAAGGAGAGTGAGAGAAAGATAAGTAGAAAGATATCACCACCCGTGGATTCCTGCAGCATCCCACTGGTCCTTCTTCACCCTCCTTAGTCTTTGGTGGTGGGGGTCCTGGAGTAGTTCTTCTGGAGGAGCCACTTTTATACAGCCCAAGTCCTGGGTATCCATGGGGTGAAAATGCCATTCCCACAGCTTGGGCTGGCATGTGTGTAAGCAGTTGCTTCCTTTCTCACAGTTTGCCACCATGTAAATTTTTGTCCTGATAGGTCTTATTTTAAGTTCCCACATTCTGTACAGTAAAATTTTGTCCAGTGTGCTAATTTCAAATCTTCACCTTTGTTAGACCTGGAATTCAAGCCTTCCTGTTTTGCCATCTGTGCTTATCTCAAGTTCCTGTTGTGGTGGCTTATCCAATGGGAAATTCTTTCTTTAACAGTGTTTTGAGATATGCAGCTGCATTCTTTAAGTCCTCACAGAGCTCACCTGTGCTTCCCATGCTGGCAGCTCTGTCAAGGCTGGTATAATTTGGGGAAGGTTTTTCCATTCTCAGTTTGCCCAGCTATTCTTTGTGAGTAAGGAGAACGTTTAAATTTTTTTTAATGCTTCCAATATAAAGCCATGGCTACCCCTATGCAACCAATGTACCCAGACACCAACAAAACAGAAGGAAAGCTGGCAATTCCCTCCACTCAACCTATTGACTGCAATGACATTTAATGCAATGACATCAACACCTGGGTTTAATACCTCAGTCATTCATTTTAAGAAACATAATTTAATTCTGTTTTGGTTCTTTTTTTTTTTAATCAATATGAATTGTAGAACATCATATTACCAAAACATTTCACCTTTTCTGTAAGGTAAAAAAAAAGTGGAAAAAAAAAAAGCAGGGTCCTTCTCCTACCTCCTTTTTTGGAAGCCAAGAGACGGGGCCAGCCAAGGAAACTGGTACATGTCTGAAAGATATTTTAAGGCTAGAGGAACAGTCAGCTAGTAAAGCAACCAGCATTAGCATAGTCACTAATACAACAATAATTTATTGAATAATCACAGGTTGTGTAATCCTCCAAAAGCTTCCTTTGAAAGGAAAGCAAAGTGAAAGCTTTAGTGGAAGCTTTAGTGAAAGCTTCCACTCTTTTTAAGGGTGGATGCCCCAGGGCAGGATTCAGACAAGGTTCACAGGTTTTTTTGTTGGCTTATTTTTTTGTGGTGGTGTTTACTCAATATATAATTTTATAATGATGTAACTTACATCTCTGTAAATTATATTCCATGTGTCAGAATCAATGCTCCTAAAATATTCTCAAAAGGCACTAAATATATTTCATACATTCCTTGCTAACTGTATGTTATAAAATAATTGATACACAGCCCACAAAACATCTAAAAATACTCTCTCAGCTTAAAAGATGCCTGCAATTTCTTCTGCTGTGCATAGCTGCAGACCACAGAAACCAATCCAAAAAGCCAGTGACGGCAACATTCAGGAAGCTGCAGAGAGAGAAAACAACTTTTCACAACCTGAGTATTTGCTGTGTTTTACATTGAATGGTCAATATGTTTACACAGCTCAGCAACAGAATAAATTTCCAGTATATCTTTTCCTAAAGAAAAATATTTTTCCACAGTTCTTGCCATTATTGGACTTCTTACAGTTAATAAAATCTAAATAAAATAGGAAATACAATTATATATAAATTGCTGTTGGGTATGCTTGTTTATTTCAAGCTATTTATAATAATTTCAGGAATATTAATACTATTTTAGAAATAGTATTAATATTCCTGAAATTATTATAAATAGCTTGAAATAAACAAGCATTTATTTTCTGAGTGTTCACATGGTTGGGTTTCTTTTTTTTTTTCCCCTTCCTAAAATTGGTGGTATATCTTTAATAATCCCCAAATATCGATGAGAGGCCCATAGAAAACAGATTCATGAAGGCTTAAACCACATCGAGATTAATTCTTTTCAGCAGTGGACTCTTTCTGTGATCTCAGATTTATTACTGCTGCAGCAACTTTCAGTCAAAAAACAAAGGGCAGAAAAAAATAGATAAAAAATAGACGAGAAACCTCTACATTTACTCCAGATGCTCACCTACATTTTAAGATGTAGGAAAGGGACAGGGGGAACATTTCGGAGGTTCATAGGGAACACGATCCCATAGAGGTAAGGTGGGGAGAATCTGCTGACAGCAGCATGGTGACAGCTTGTCCCTGCCGGAGCAGGAGGTGGGGAAGGAGCCAAGTGTGCCCAACAGACTGAAATGCACAAGGATACAATTCCTCCAGTGCCTACAGAACCCAAAAACCATCCACCCAAAATGCCATCACACGCCTGTTGGTCTGCTGTAGACAAGGGTTACACTCCTGGGGTGCAGAGCCTGGGGCCAAGCCTGGAAAGGTGGGAAGGGAGGAAGGACTGTCACACACCACAGGAGGCACATTCCTTCACAAAAGGAAAGAGTGATTTCAGGAATGACCCGTACTTTCAACATCATCAAACACAGTAATGGCTAGATAGAAAACTCTGTGCTTTGGGGAACATTTATGCTATGTGTAAACATCACTAATGTGGCTCTGTGAGCACTAACACAGCAGGGAATTTCAGTAGAGAAACGGGCACTCCCCTACTGATCGTGTCCTCATCTTATGGGCCAGGGATTTTATTTTGATTATGTTTACTCCCAAAGAGGTATTTTCTCCCCATTTTCTGTAGGGCACTCAAAGACCACCTTTGAAGCCTGCATGGACAGGCCTTTGTTCCCTGGAAAAAAACCCAAAAACCTATTTGCAACTTGGGGAGGGAGGGGAAAAAAAAAAGAAAAAAACTCTAGAAAAAACTTTTTCCTTCCAGTGATAGCTTTCTGAACCCTGTGAACAGATTGCTGAGATTAACTGCTCTCTTCTTAAAGGGACTTAAAGTTCCTCTGTCTCACAAAGCCACACTCTTTTTTCTTATTGTGAGAAATGACTCAATTGGGGGGTTGTGTGCAAGAATGATACCCACATGAACAGACAGGAAGTCAATGGTGTAATTCAGGAGGCCAGCTGTCTGCAGCATGCCATCATTAGCTACCTCTTGAAGGTGACCAAGGAATCTAAAATAATGTGGAGAAACACTTTGTGTTTGGCATTCTGGCATTTTGTTTGCTGGAAAACAAGTGTTTTTTAAAAAATCCAGGATCTTTCAAAAAGTAAATCTGCTGTGGAATTGAGAGTGAAAACTACAAATTAACAGGAAGGGGAAACCCCCCACTCCAAATTCAAGTAAATGGATCGACTCCTGCATTTTAAGACCTGATTAGATATTTAAGGTCGCATTGAACAGAAGCACAAGGAACATCTCAGGACAAGCTGCTATAAAATCTTCATGTAAATGCTCATGCCTGTCCATGTAAATGGACAGGCATGAGCATTTCTCCAGATAGGCTTTGATATATATTCTTCTGAGAAAACTATTTTGCAAGCCCATTTCATGTGATGATGTGCATTTCGTTTAGATAACCAGGGTTAAGAGAAGACTGCTAAATAAACTCACTCAAAAAATGGGTGCCAAACCTAGAGGGAGGAACCTTCACCTGGAGGTACTGGGTGCACTGACCATGGAAGAGCAATGAATGAGCACAGAACAGGGGAGGGAGGGGAATAAGCAAACGCAGTAGAACTTCTCATTACAAGACCTTTTATCTTTTTTTTGCTTTCCCATGGAAGACCCCTAGATGAGGTAAGACCCGAAGAAAACAGGGTTTTCCCTAAGCCTTTGCATTTCTGATGCCTGGAGCCCCCTACCAACCGGAAGCATGAAACAACACTATATCCCATCCTTTCTTATTCCAGTTTTGTGGTCAGATGACTCCTCGGCTGGCCTAACTGACTGCTAACACATATCCTGACCTGGTCCCAGGTGAGATAGCTTTCCCATGAAGGTACTTACAGGACAAAGAGTCTTAGGCTGATAGGGGGAGGGTTTTAAGAAGCAATGACCACTAGCATCTGGTTGAAATATCTGCACTTCTTTCTTCACTGCATGCAGCTGTTCAATTTTTTTTTTTTTTTTAATGAGAAACATCCAGAACAGTATATCTGAACTGTTTGGAACAATATTCCTATAGCATCTGTTAGAGTCCAGCGTCACTCTTTGACATGTCCTTCAGTATAAATATAACCTTGGCATCACTGCTGCTGTCTCAGGTGGATGTTATCAGGAACAGAGAATCATAGAAACATAGAATGATTTGGGTTGGAAGGGACCTTAAAGATCTAATATCAACCCCCCTGCCACAGGCAGGCTCAAGGTCACCAG
The DNA here is from genome assembly GCA_013397865.1 of Struthidea cinerea. NCBI lineage: Eukaryota > Metazoa > Chordata > Aves > Passeriformes > Corcoracidae > Struthidea > Struthidea cinerea. The sequence goes on from VZTI01002794.1 coordinate 179,500, forward strand.
AGGTAAACGTATCCCTGACAACCTGGCAGTCAAACCTGTGAAATAGCAGTGGAAACCATCAAAGGCAAGAGCAAAGGAACAATATGAACAAACCAACAGCTGAAATCTGAGAAATTTATCAAATTCTCCCCTTTCCAAACCTTCTAAAACTTCCATTTTTATATTAGCTGCTTTTGAGCTGTAGATACCTTAAGCTTCCAAATAAATTTTTTTACACTCCCAGACTGAGATATTTTAATTTTAAAAAATTGTCAAATTGATTCAGTCTAGCAATTTCAAAACTTTCTGTCAAAAATATGACCTAATTAAAGTGAAACTGAAAAGCAACTATTTACAGAAAATGGTTTTGTTGTAAAAGCGCAGACAACACTTCTACACTTAAGGAAAAATAATCAGAAAATCTTCAATGACCTCTATTCAGAGCCACAGCAAGTGCAAAATTGCAAATCTTACATTGCCAAACAGCTTCCCATTGATTGTAGTTTAGAATATTTAGCTTCTGCAGCTCCTTCTCTCATGACAACACTTTTAACTTGTCCTTCCAGCTTTTAACTGCTTATCTCTCTTTGTAATATTGCATGTCAGTGTCCATCTTTATCTTCAGCATGTTTCCTATTTGCCTCCTCTCTTTCTTCCTCATTTGACCCAGATTACCAAATCAGGTTTGGATTATCACAGGCAGTCTTGAGTAATCCCAATGGATCTTTTATTTATATATTAATATACATATACAAATACATATATATATAACCAACAAAAAAGATATACAAATATATGTGTATATACATGTAAAAATAGATATGATATGTATACATAACAATTCACTATGTATACAATGTAATATATACACATACATCCTGTTCAGAAGGTGTAATGAATGATACACAGACAACTGAAAGCTCTGAGATAAGGGACATAATATTGACATGTATCAGACAACGTAAGTGGCCTAAGAATACTACATATAATCAAATTAAAATAGAAACTTGTGGTGAGACCCAAAGACTGGAGAAAGACCAGATAAACTTTTTCCATAGTTTCAGGTTCCTACCAACATTTCACAGAATCACAGAATATCCTGAGTTGGAAAGGACCCCCAGGGTCATCATCAAGTCTAACTCCTGGGCCTGCACAGAGCACAACCCCAAGAGTCACACCACGTGCCTGAGAACTTGAACTCTGTCAAGCTTGGTGCTACGACCACTTCCCTGGGGAGCCTGTTCCAGTGCCCTCTGGGTGAAGAACCTTTTTATAAAATCCTCCCATGACCTGATCCTCCCATGACACAACTTCACATCATTTACTTGAGTCCTTTCACTGGGCTCCACAGAGAAGAGATCAGTGCCTGCCCCTCCTCTTCCCCTTATGAGGAAGTTGTAGACTGCATTAAAGAGCTCCAAGCAAACCATGACACAATAAACTTAAGTGCTTTGTTATGGGATAATGTATCAAGAATTCCTGTTTTATTAACTACTTGATTATGTGTTTACACAATCTGGTGAATATTATGTGTTGTTTGGTAGTGACCATTGGGTAAATTAAAGAATCTGAAATATTCATTCTGGGGAATTTTTTTTCCTGCAGAAAAAGAACAAGAGAAGACTAACTGAAGTACCAGAGGTGACACATCTACTAAAGATTATATTCAAACAACACATGTTGAGACACAAAAGCCAAAAAATTTAAATTAAGGTTGCAAAATCTGTGCTGACACACAAGTTGTTATCCTTAAAAAAATTGAAAATAAAATTAATGAGGGCAGCAAGAGATGAGGAAATTATCTGAGAATTATTGTTAGAAAATCAGCCCAGCTTTTTAAACTTAATTCTAAATGTCCCGATTAATGCAATTTAAATATTATATGCTTTATATTCATAAAAATATTAACTTTTACTTCCTACAGCAGTAGTAAGTCATTCTATTAATCCACAGTAGACATTTCAGTTACATCACAGCTGTGATGCACATGGCACCGTGCACCATAATCTGCTTTCCTACATGCTTTTCGGTGGCACCACAGTGGGACAAACACAGTCACTTTGCTTTAGCTTCACATGCTGATTCAGTGATAGAATAAAGTACTTCACAGATTAGCTTAGCCTGCAGCACTTAAAGGTCAGGATTTATTGTAATGTAAATCACAAAGCAATTTTATCTTGACAGAGATTACATACTGTTATAATATTTCTCGCTGAATCTAGTGATGCATTTGCTTTTCCTTTGCAACTGCTGTGTAAAATTGGACTTTAGCCCAGAAAAGAAAAAGGGATGGCAGCCTGTTTGGTATTTCAGCAACAGCTTAATTTTTGTTCAAATATTGCAGCATTCTGAAAGAAAGGTATTAAAAAACCCTAACAAAAACCCAAAAAATTACGAAACAAAAAATCACCATCAAAACCCTTCTATTAATCCGAGCAAACCTTGCAGGATGGAAAAGCAGTTTGTGTAGATTTTCAGCAGGACATTCTCGGAGTTATACTTAACTCCTGTTAGATGAAACCAGATGATCTCATTACAGAATGCTGAAGCAGCCTCCTGTCATGTCTTTCAAAATGCATTTAAAAAAAAATAGACATTTATATCCTAACTAAGACTGCAATGGTGGTGAGCCAGTGCTCTAGAATCTGCTCCACTCACAGGTGAGCTGCCTTGGATTGTGTGGTGCCAGGACTATAGGGCACTGTCCTCTTCACAGGGGCTGAATAAGCTCTTTTGTACCATGTTGACAGACAACAAAAGTTCTGCGTACTTGTACATTACAGCCACAGCATTACCAAACACAGCAATTTGCACTCAAGTGTGGCATCAGGGGACACAGCTGGGCTCTCCAAGCCTTGTGAAGACACTTGTCAGCAAAGACTTCAGGGTTGCCTCAGGTATTAAGCACACACTTTCCTCCCATTTACCCAGACCTACACGTTCCCAGCAAAGGGACTGCGATGGTGCAAATCCACCTAAAAAGTGCCTTGTAGGATGAACAGAGCTGGTGGCACTGGAAGGCTGCATGGAAAAGGATGTGCTACTGTTGAATGACTCTTTAGCAGAGCCTAGCCTTAGGTTAGCAACAAGACAAGTACCTCATTCGTTTGAAAGTCTTGCTGTTTTTCCAGTCTTTCTTCCAATGTTTAGTAGTTTGGGAACAAACTAGGCATTTCAGTGAACTCCCTTTTGTGTGGAAAACAGAAGGGAGGAAGACAGGAAAACACAATACAGGGTGGAGAGACTTGGAGACAAGGCAACAGCATTTTTATAGTCCTCACCACCACAATCCTGGGACTGATGTGGTGACTTGATAAGATGTTGAATTATGCAACCATTCCCACTGATGTGCATTCATTTTGGCCCTTGAATGTAGCTAGACCTGCTGACCTCAGACTGAGCTTTTAGACAGGATAAACAAGCTGCTGTGCCAGTGTACATATCACATATGGAATCTGAAGAGTCATTAAGACAATAAACATGATACTAAGTTTACAGATTCACTTTTTCAAGCAAAATCACACTTTAGTCTATATTAAGAAAGCTCTCTTTTCAATCAAAAATGCAGAGCTGTATATAAACATAAAATTGTACAACTGCTGTGCATATTTTGTATTTAGATTAAATGGCAAATTAGTAGATCCTGGTAGATTTTCTGGATTCCTTTCACTGAATTCCCACCATTTACATTTGTTTGTCTTTTCTAAGTTAGGATTTTAAAATGCAATTATAGCAAAATATGCAAATCTATCATGCACTCCTAGATCAAGCTCTGAGGAAGGATGCCAATTAGAATTCAAAAAGTTTGTTCCTAATGAGCAGAAAAAACAGGTGTTCATGGGGGGAAAAGCAAATTTCACGTAATTCTACAGTTTATTAAACTTTCTAGTTATTTCAAACTGCAGTTAACATTACAGCAATTTAAAAGAGGGATACTGGAGTCATATTACTATGTGTCTCAGAATATGAAACAAGAATAGGAATCTGTCAGACACCAAGAACAGTTTACAAAAAAATAGTAAGAATTAGTAGTAATTATACTCTTACTTGTAGTCGTTGGTTTGGGTTTTTTTAATTGTGCCCTCTGGCCTTAGTAAACAGTGCTGTTGACCTTGTTAGTTTGGGTTTAGGGTGTATTGTTTATTTACACAGAGATTTTGTAAGCTATGCAAACAAACAAACAAATAAATAATGAAATTACTCTTTCACTTGAGTCTGAGACCACTCTTTTGGCACCAACTCACTTCTAGCCAAAGAGAATGCATTTTAATAAATTTTAGAACACACAAGTTTCTTTCAGTCCCTCCTTAGTTTATTAATTTTAGTATCATTACCCTTCCATGTAAATACTTCTTTCCAAAGCTGAAGAGAAAAATAGACTCAGAAGCAGCCAGCAGGTTCTTGGGTTTTTTTAAAGCACACAGTTTACCGGCTGCAATCAAATTAGGTTAGCAGCACATTTAGGTTATTTTGATTTTTAGATCTGCTAAAGAAAATAAAAAGTAATCTTTTGATGATCACAAGTGAAATTTGATATAAATATCTACAAACTACACCTTTTTAGGTGGTCATTTAGCAATCAGAAACAACAAGAAATTAAATGCTATGAGCCTGTGCTAAATTACAAGGTCATAACTATTATTATCATTGGGGCATAATAGCTCATTTATTCTATCTCATATTCTTATTGATCACAGATCTTCATAGCAGTTTAAAAACAGTAATTTCCTACTGTATTACATATATTGTCCTTTCTTTTTTTTCAAGAACAGAATCTGAATTAACACATTCTTTGCATTGAAGCCTGTGTTCTAACCCGGACCAGACTGATGCACTCAGTGCAGCACCATGATCTCACTTTCAGATGTCTGCAGAAGGTTCCCATGGAAGGCCCCTAAAACTACCATGATACAAGCATTGGGAGCCCCCAGACCCTCTCCAGTACTCAGTGGGGCTGTAACAGGAGATACAACAGCTCCACTGCCTTCCATGGACCTTAAGAAGAAGCAAGGCTACAGGTACCAGTTTAATATGGTTGAGCCTTTAATTAGCACAATGCAAGATTTCAACAGACAAATACTTTGTAGGTGCAAAGACTCCATAATTTCAGATGTCAACATCTCTTTTGTCTCTGTGACAAAAAACCAAATGCTACCTTAACAAAACAAGTAGAAGAAGTATAAGTTTGCACCTTATCTGACTTATTCCAGCACAGAAAGTTAGGTGAGCACTGAGATACCAGACTGTATGACAGCAGCAAGGAGAAGATACCATCCTTTCTGCTGGCATATGCTGCAGAGCCCACAGCACCTGGAACTAAACCTCCCTCACTGTGCTCCATCCTAACACTGCCTCTCCAACTGCTCCAGTGCAGCTCTCTGGGGCGGGTCTCTGGATAGATCAAGCACATCAGGACTAGAGAACTTATATGCATTTAATTTCCACTCCACTTGCAAAATATTAGCCATTCCCCATGATTTTGACATGTATCATATTTCATCTCACTGAAGTAGAGGGAAAGGCCTGGGAAATGCCTGCCTTCTATCCTGTATTTGGAATTATTAGGTGTGCTGGATTCACAAAGACTAGCACAGAAAGTGCTAGTCAACAGACTCAGATCTGCATGCCACATTATTATCAACAGGGGAGAAGTGGGTGCAGATTTATCCTTCAACTTTATCACAACTACACAGAATTTTCTGCAGTTTAATTCTTTTTATCCTCTTTTTAAACTCACATGAATAATGAATACATAGTAAAATAAAAATACCTGGAAGTCTGCCACAGGTAGAATATCAAGATTCCAATACAGGATAAGTGTAATAATTGCAAAAGAAACTATGGGATTTAGGAAGTGAATGTCACTTCCGAGGGATGTGCAGGTACTTATTTTCCAGTGGTAGCAGAGGAATTTGAAAGTCCATGAGGTTCAAGGGCCAAGACCTTGGTGACTGAGATGCCCATCTCCTGTGTTTTACTGTGGAAATCAAGCTGCAGATCCATTAGTTACTCAGATGTGACCTGAATATTTCATCTCAGTGCTCTGCACAATGTGTCAAAAAGGGCCATTGAACTGAACCAAAAAGGCCCTTGGCTGGAAGTACATTTTTAAATGGACACACAGCACAGTTGCTTATCAGTCTTCTATGCGAGAGAAGAAAATTTTACTTCAGTAAATACTAAATCAAAAATACATTTTCACTCATTTGAGCATATTTAAATACAAAATCCTCGTTGTTAAAAAACAAAAGAAATGTTACTGCATCACATCCCCATCTCAACTGGGAAAGAATTTAAAATAATAAACATGTGAAATAGCAAGCATAAATAAAGCTTTGCATCCTTTCTGAGAAAAAGAATTGTTAGTGATAGCATTAGAAACAGTATTAAAATAACTTTAATCAGGCAGAAATAACTTATATTGATTTTTACGTCACATCTAAGAAACATGCTGCCTCAACTTTTTAGAGTTCAGGTGCCAAATTCATCTTGACAAAAGACAAGAGAACAATAGAAAGAAAATGCCCTTCCTCCTCTGCCTCCCACCCAGACTGGCAGAGGAGAAGGAGAAAAGGTGTAACACCACTAGGTGAAGTGACCACTGATCAAGAAATGCTGTATGCAGAAATTTCCAGACCATTTTACTGCTGGTTTTTATAAGTCTGCTCCTCACTAATCTACCTAAGCAAGGTAAGGGCTGTGATGGTGTTAGTGAAATGAGGGGGGAAGGATCAGAGACAAGACTAGCCACGAGGTCCTTGCAGGAGCTAAAAGGGATGCTGAGGAGTGGCACGGTGCAGGGGACCATAAGTTAAGGGACAGGGGCAGCCACAGATCCTCTTCACTGGACCGTCTCAGAGCCAGGAAGGAGGAAGGACAACATGATGGGCAGCACAGTTGGAACAAAGCTCAGTCCAGGACGGGGGAAATGCAGGCATGAGAAGATATTGCAAGGAGCCTTTGTAAGAGCAGGGCACGGAGTTGCAAAACACAAAGTAAAGCAGGATGACTGCTTGAGGCAGGAAAAAATTAGGACATGAGTGTACTATCTGGATGTCAGAACAAAAAAAGGACACATTTTCCCTCCATTCAGAAATGAAATCAAATAAAATTACCAGCATATCTTTGAATAAGTACATATTTTCTCAGCAAATTCTGCACACCACAAGCAATCAAATATTTTTTTTTGGTCTATTTTTATATATCTGCAAGGTGACAAAACACAGAAACATAAGCCTTTTAGAAGTACATGCAAAATAATTCTTATCGGTGCTTCATAGAAGTTGCATCTTAGTTGGCAAATTTCGGTTGTATGGGTGGAAGAGGCCCACAGATTTTTACGGTGTGCATGCACATCAAGAGAAAGAAAAGATTCAGGTATAAAAATTCCACCTGACAAAACCTGATCATGCCGGTTTCACTTGTAACTTCAGAGCCCACTTTTTAGTCGTAACAATGGGTCCCTCTAGTGGGTAAAACCGTAATTGACGAATTTTGTCAGTTATTTCTCCGAACACAGCTAAGTATCACATTTGATTACCAAGTGGAGGTTGCTGCTTTTAGGAAAGTTAACATGAAAAGATACGGTTAACTTTTGTGCAACTTTTTAAAAACATAAAGCACAGCCACAGCGATATATATGCCTACTGAACTGTTCCGTTAAGCAATCAAGTAACATCCTCAACATCTAGGTTTTATGCCCTGGGTAGGGCATAAACAATTTTTCAAACAAAAAAACTGTGAGAAAGAAAAATGAGTCTTGCTAACGCTTTTCCAAGTCATGAAATTCAGTGTTTCACAGAGAAATGAATTAGATGCTGTTAGCACTGCAACTGCTTTTAATAAATGTGGCAGCCATTATAAGCTGGCATAATTAGTTTGCTCACACAGCTCCAGACATCATAACCTATTTTATTAACTGAAGAAGTCTCCATTAGGATAGTGGGATTATGATTTGTTCTTTTAGGAGTACTGGGGAAGTACCTAACTTCCAATAGGGGCTAAAGAACTGACTTGTTGTCTTTTTTAATGTCTTTTTAAGGGTGGTCCAGTATGATCTACACTAACTAGCATTTTTTACTAATTTCATTTAATTGGGTTGTTTGGATACGATTGTTTTATTTTTATATATAGCAATCAAAAATACCATATAGACATTTTACTACTTTCCTTTTCAGGTACAGCACATTACTCTAGTTTTGACCTCTGTTGAATAGCTCTGCCTTTCACTAACCAGGAAAACACAATTGGACGTGTTTTGGGCTCTATTATACCCATCACAACTGGGTTAAAATAGATCTATTTATTTTACTCCTTTTTCAATGCTAACGGTTCTCTAATATATTTCTTTCTTATCCTGTATTTCCACTTACAGTTGGGACAGTCACTGTGCTGCAATCTCTCTGACTCCAGCAGATGAGTGGGAAGAATGCCTGCAAACACTTGGGAAAGAAGGAAGAGGCTACAGAACCTGATGTAAGTTACTGCAAGCTTTTGCTAACACAAATTGTCCATATCTTTTTCCCACCAATAAAGTAGGCTTTGTCATCAGTCAAACCTCAAGGTCACTTAAGAAAAAGATCCAAAACCAAAACTAACAACAAAACCCCCCAAACCCAAACAAAAAACTCACAAACAACAAAATACAAATTTTAAAAAAAGGAAAAAAATCAAACAAAACAAGACCCTTTAAGAAGTTCATTTCATTAAATTATAATGAAAAAAAAGAATTAGTAATTAAAATAATAAATACGTGAAATAGCAAGGATAAATAAAGCTTTGCATCCTTTCTGAGAAAAAGAATTGTTAGTGATAGCATTAGAAACAGTATTAAAATAACTTTAGTCAGGCAGAAATATATTGGTTTTTATTTCACATCTAAGAAACATGCTGCCTCAACATGCTGCAAAATTTCAGTTTGCAATTAAAAAAATTATCCAGATGTTATTTCTGGATATATCTGTTATTTACATTATATCTGCTAAATATTCTAGACAATATTATTTAGAAAAGCAGCCCCTTCCTGCTAGCCCCATTCTTTATCACTTTGAGAGGAGTATTTTAAAGGAATTATTCCTTTAAATTTACTTCTTCCTTTGAAATTAATTTAAATACTCTTTTACAAGTGGTTTTCAAGATAGTAAAGGCTAAAAAGTGGAAAATACAACCTCCACCACCAATACACTCATATGTCATTTCAGAAAGACCTACATATGGAAATTTCCCCCTTATTATGTATTCTGAGAGCGATCACTTCTGACTGCTGGTAACTGCCAATGTGTTCAGTTTGCTTAGCAACGGTTTTACAGTAGATGTACCATTTGTGCAATCATAAAAGTCAGACACTTGCAGATTCTCTAGAAGTATATGATGGTTCTACTGATTTTCTGCTAATGTGTGTAACATTTTAGTAGGAGTGTCTGAATGGATTTGTCCAGCTATTTCCCTTGGTGTACCTTAGGAAAGCAACAAAAACACTGACTTCTTTTTCCCTCTGCAGAATTGTTTTTCTTTATGCAAAACTGGGAACATTCTAAGCACCCCTACAGATTTACTTCCGTGGTAGCTACAGAAAATGAGTTCTATGAAAGTTTTCCTAGCACCAGCTGGTATCTTCTACAACCTATTGACTTAATGGAAAAGTCAAAGAAAATGCAGCTCTTGCTTCAATTAGGTTCCTTGTGCACCAAGGCAGGCTGCAGTCACAGCCATTTACTGCTTAATAGTAGGACCCAGTTCAACCAAAATAAATAAAGGGTTGCTTACATGAGCAGCACATCCATCAGATATGAGTCCACAAAAAAACCTCCAGCTGTGAGAGGGTTTATGAGCAACTGCAAGCAATCTATGGGGCAAATGGATTAAGTGCAATTGTCCTTATCCTCTGTTCTTCTGTAATTTGTAATAAAAACTTCTGCTAACAAAGTTTACTTTGTAGTATCCCAGAACTGCATATAGCCTGCAAAACTTTCTCAGGACAGGGATTTAAAAATTGAAGGTTTTCACCACACTCTGCTTCATGGCTTCACCACCACACAATCTCCAACAATGCCAGTCACTTCTTCCTGAGCTGCAGCCACAGTACAAGAAGAGAAGTTGTATCCATGAGCTCTGCTACAAACTTGAGAGGAGCCCAGAGACAAAGAGATCAACATGGACGCAGATGCCCTCCCCTTCGGGTTGCCATTCCTTCCACGCAGGCCTGTGACTTAGCTTGAGTTCAGGGCCAGCTGTGTCCCTTCCCAGTGCCTCTGTGCTCATCTCTCCTTGCACAAACTGCCTCTTTGGCCTCTGCTCTGCTGCCAGCCAAGTTGTCATGGTTTCTCTTTTCCTCTTTGCCAAGCTCTGAGGGCAGTTAAGCACAGCTCTGCTGTATGTGGTAAAGTCAAACACACCAGCAAAACACTGAAGATGTTTCTCAAGTCAAGCGGAGCCTCCACATGATGCAGCACATGTTACCTTAACATTGTCTGACTGTAACTGTGCCATGGAATCTTTCCCACGAATAAACACAAACTGAGTATGTTTGATGTCACAAACCTAGTACGTAAAAGACACCTCTAAAATAAGACAGTAGAGTAGTATTTGGTGTACACTGCATTCCAACACAGTATTTTTATTCATTTGGAAGTTCTCGATTTCCTCAAAGTTGCATGGGATTAATTAGAGTATTGATGGACTATTTGGAAGTTATAAACAATTGTGACTATAAGCTCTTAAAAAGAGGTTCCAGTGATTTCAGTGCAATGGATTACATTTCCTAAGATGCCGTTTTTAGACTTCCATCAGGCATCACTGTCCTCTGTAGCAGAGGTGACAGAGAAACATTTGCCCCAGGTACCTCAAGGCAGACCTTGTTCATTTAACACTAACCCACTTTTGCAAGTCTAGAAATAAGGCACACATTCAACAGCACACCTATTACATATGATGTAATACTGAACTGTGGTGACTGCTACACCCTGACACTATTCTACGACAGAGACGATAAAATGTGCCACCAAATCACTCCCTTTCTCTGTGATTTCAGGCAAAGTATATAAAAAAAAACCCAAACTGGGAATCTGCATCCTATGATACACCAAGAGAACTACAAAAAAAAGCACCAGGATAGGTGTGAGCCCCAAAAAACACACAGAATTGAATGTAGTGTCAATGCTGGGGCCAAGCAGACAGTTTCAAGTTCAGAGCTTAGATCTTACCAATCTCTGGTCTCTGATCTGTCACAATTATTGTCAGGTGGTGAATATCAAGAAAAGTCAACAGGAATTGCAACAACCTCAGCACACAAAACTGCAAGATCATCAGTCAGCAGCACAGAACAAGCATTGTTTTGAAATGCAAAAATCTCCAGAACAATGAAATTAAGAAAAAAAGTAAAACCAAACATTGAGACAGTATCACTATTCTGATTGTTTCTTTTTCCTTTCTTCTGTGTCACTCCCAAAGTCTGAGCGACTTACAAAACCTCTCTCCAGGTCACTGGCCTGGATTTATAGAGCCTTACACCATTGTTACCTGGCCCCTAAAAAATGCTGCCATGTCTACAAGAACAAAGTACAGTTTACCAAGTACATTGCAAAAGCTAGAAATAAGGCCTCAATTCAGAAGACACAAAGTACATCTTACTGGAAGAGTTACAAACATTAAGTGGTCACCTATCAAGAAATAAGTACCAGCCATCTACAGAGATGGTACCGTCCCCATAAAGGCCACTGCAGCATGTTAGAATACTTGGCACATTCAGAGGCAGGAATTTTGAGGGAAAAGTTTTTTGAAGACTACTAACAGACCTTTCCAGTTCTCTATCACTTTGATTGTCTGCAGAAACTAAAAGTGTCCCTGAAATACTTTACAAAAGACATTAAAAGCAAAGTCAGAAGCTACTGAACTGGACAATTCTCCTATTGATTGTAGAAAGGACTTGTTAAGAGCCCTCCATAGGCTTAGTCCCTAACACTGAATCTTTTCCCCTAAACATTCACTTCCCAAACAAATCTTCTAAGATTGCAAAATACTTGTTAGAAGTTGTGCGGTTTGTTGCAGGTTTCATACTGGATTTTTAAAATATGTTTTATATTTCATGTAGTGTGGGGGTCGGTGATGTCTTTGTGTAGGGGCAACCGGAAGCATTCCCCTGGGACGCTTTGTATCCTTGGTATGGTCTGTCCCGGTTTGAATCTCCCGGTTGGCTGCCAGCCTCGTCACTCCCCTGGCATTCTCCCATTGGTCCCCATTCCCTAATCCCACCTTTCCCCCTGGCCCCGAATAAAACGGGGACCCTCGGGATCGTGTTTCAGATTTGCTTTGGAGTTCGGCTGTACAGCATGGAATAAACCATCCAGCAGGATGATAAGCGAATCTCCTTCCTGCCTCTTTGCCACCTGACTGTATTACTGAAAATGTCCCAGGTTCTGTGGGCTAGCGGGACCCCACAGAGCCGGGCTAAAATTACGGTAATAATGTAGGGTGTTTTTGCTATTAGATTCTAAAGCATATTACTTGGCTTGCAGGAAGTTTGCCACTGTAATTGTCTCCACAACTATCAGAACTGTGGATACGGGAGAGAGAGTTGCTGGCTGACGTGTGAGTGATTTAAGCATGTTTTGGAATCAGTTTATCATTATGCATAGTTGCCTGCCATTTGTTATCATACGGGGGTAACAGAGAGTTAACAAATGGCATCTTTCAGAATGCATATGCTTGCTCATTTATTGTTACAATTCACCTAAAAGAGCAGAAATAAAAGCTTATAAATGAAAAGAGAAAAAAACCTTTTCTTTGAATTTTCTCTGAAACATTGTCCCTTCTAGTTCAGCTCAGACTGAACTACAAAAATAACACTCTCAAGTAGTAGTGAAGAATGCTTTATTTAAATGAAAGTTTTTCAAACCTTATGTATCAAAACTAAGGCCACAGCTAATGCTAACACAAAGTCAAGAACCTCAAAAGGTTCTTATAATATGATACAATTTAGAAATCTGAGACAAGGCTATTTTACAAAGAGTTACTCAAACATTCTGAAATGCAGCATTACTTACTTGTTCTAAAATAGCATGTCAATTATTCTACTGATAATATTTAATGATACAAAGTACTGAATTATCAGTGCATGTAACCCGTTTTTATTTTGGTCCTGTGACAAGTAACTTTCTGCATCACTCCAGCTACTGAAATAAATGAAAGGACAAAACATTGTAATAGAAGCTGCCAACAACTCCTCCCTTTTGTGCTGAGTTAATTTCTTTTCTTCTAATGCTAAATATCTCCGGTCATAATAGCAATAAATTCTTCTTGATTGACTGTGAAAGAAAAAAAAAAAGAAGGAAAAAAACCATCATTAGACAAACAGCAAACAACAATAAACCATAAAATAAAATAAAATAATGCATATCTGTACTTTACTTAAAGGCTTCTCTGTTAGTATTTGTTGCATCTGATCCATTACCGTAAGTGTTTACAAGTTTGCTTCTAAAACAGGGCTTTTGCACAGGTTTTTTCATGTAACATGAAGTCAGAATGCAAGCTTTATTATGTGGAATATTTAAGCCAGAATCCAGCTCACTTATAATCACTTATATTATTTCTAATTATGAAAGTAAAAATATTCTAAAAGTGAAACATGATAGAAAAAAACCTGAGAAACATATGTAAAAGAGATGGGCTATGCAAAGTAACATTATTTTAAAGGTCTATAAAAACGTTAAGAATGGTATCTGAATTTTATTAAGTAAGTACTTCTCAAGCAACAATACCTCAGCTAGTAATGATTGAATTCAGTTTTATTCTTAAAATCATAATTCAAAACATTTACATCCAAACCACCATCATAGATCAAACAATGCTATTCCTGTTTCCCCAACCTGTAACACTTGTCAAACACAAAACAAATTTTAAGATCATTTAGCAATTATTCCATAAATTAGCTAGAATTAAAATGGACTTTTGATGAGCCTTTCCCCATCTGAACTTTCTTCATTCTTCATTTATAATTAACAGAAATTTTACACAAATGCACTTGAAGAATTTAAGTCATAATAATAAATTAATTAGCATTCATTAATTATTTTGCTGCACTTATACCTGAGGTACTGACCTTACTCATATGTTAAAACATACCCACTGTAAAAGAGTTAAGCAGTGAAAATGTTCAGTCTGCAACTAATTACTGTAGTGGGGAATGATTAGAGTAAGTCAGTGGTATGGAAAAGACAAGACATATACAAAGAATTCTCCCTGACAACTATCCATCCCAGACAACATGCCCAAGCTATTCCTAAACAAAGCACTGCTAAGAAAGAACTACATTTACAGCTAGAAGAAAATTAAACAAATTCAACTATGTTAAAGAATAAAAAAAATCAAAAAAACTAAATATGCCCTGCTGTGATGCATGTAAAAAAATATGAACAACAAGATTTAGTCTAGCTTAGGGCCCTATGCTCTGAAATACCAGTCCATCACATTGCTACATCTAGTCTAAGACACAAAAATACTGTGACCGTATGACTTTAAAAAGCATTTCCACAGCTTTTTCACAGAAACAACACAGTAACAGAACGAATTCAAACATTGTCTCCAAAATATTCTCTGGTTTACAACATCCTTGAAACCATGCTGCAAAGTGGAAATACAACACTATAATGACAAACAAATTTTGGAATATTCAAAGAAGCTTCAAAAAGCAGTGCAGTTACAATTCTCAGTAACCCAAGTAATCCCAGTTAATCCTCTTCAGACGTAGGATCTGTTCACAAGTTAAGCACCATGAAAGGAGAAGCACAGTTGATCATGGCAACAGATTTCCCTCACCTCCATAACATAAGTGATCATAAAAGAACCAACTAGAATCACAGCTAATATAAAGAAAACATTGACTTAGAATCTTGAGAATTAAAAGCACACATTTTTTCAGCGGTGGGTTTGGGTATTTTTCTTAATTCTGTGCCAAAATCCTGGACATGAGACTGGATTGTGTTTCCTACAGGTGCATCCACACAAGACGATCAAAACTGCATGAACTGACACCATGGAGTTTCTAAAGTTAGTTGTGCTCAAAACCAGAAGTAATTCCTAAACCCAGGAATACCAAAATAAGATTATTTTTAAGGCAGACAAAAATATACTTTCTTTTACAAAAGTCTAGGTACAGCACACCAGTAGAGCTCAGTGGTTTTGCTGAGAACATAAGGGTTCATGTAACCTGAGTACCACACAAGATACCTTATTTCACTGTGAGCAAAACAATCTCTCAAATGTAATAAAGGTGTTAAACCAAAGATTTTTTTTTTTTTTTTTTTTTTTTGGGGGGGAAGAAAGGAGGAATAGATGACAGC
>VZTI01002794.1:194925-213254 GCA_013397865.1 Struthidea cinerea
AGGGCAGGAAAGTAAGGAGAATTAGATGACAGCAAGATTTTGCCACGTGACCCAGGTGTTTGAAGACAAAAGGAATGGTGATTTACAGGATAATTTACTTTCTTAGAATGAATCTTAAAAAGCTAGGAACAGCCTCAGTTTTCTTTAAAGAACCACAAAACCACACAGAACTTTAAGGATAAACAATACCATTATGCTGTAAACATTATGCTGTCAATCTTCCATATGCAATCTTCTACTTATTTGCTCTAACAGAGAGAATGAATAGATGACTGAATAAGAGGAAACTGAGCCACTTACTCTTATCTGATCAATTTGATTTAAAAAAATGTAGCACTGACACAAAATAATTATGACTCGATAACCCTCCTGAAAGGAGGTTAATGGTCTACCTTCCATTTGTAGTACCCAAATAGCAATGTGACAAAACAACATTGATCCATGATTCTGACATCTCATTTGGGAGCTGCAGGATATCAACACATGACAAAACATACTCGCACAAAGAATTCTACTGTCACTCACCGCTACAGCTACAAGTTCTAGAAAGGTATAGCACCTGTGTCAAACAGCATAGAAGACTATCTGTCTAAAGGCTGACAACACAATTTTTTCCACAAGTATATGCAAGTTTTGAGTCCAACAGATGCTCACAAAACTAAGTATCATTTTTACAGGAAAAATTGATGAACTGCTAGTGAAATCTCAGATGTAAGTCACCACCCTCAAAGAATGATGTTCAATGGACTGATACAGTCTTTAGGTACAAGGTCTCAAATGAGCAGTCCTCACAATTCAGGTGTTAAGGTTGCTGATGTAAAAATAAGGATGTTTTGAAGTTAATGAAAAAACTCTTTAAGTTTCAGTGTTCACAATGATTTAATAAGCATAGTATCAAACTGGATTTGCTAATTCATTCTTTATCTACCTAGTAAATCCCTTCTGCAGCCTACTCTGTATGGGCCTTGTCAGTTGCAGAGCCGTTTTTCACACTGTGCTTTTCAGCACTCCAAGTATGCTCACAAGTATGTTAAAGACCCATCCAAGCTGATCCTACATAGACCCAGGGTACTTCCAGCATGATTTATTAGCTTAATGCTCCATATCCAATGCTGAAATCACAACAATGACACATCGCCACTTCAGATACATTGAATAAAGCAATCAAAAGACTTTCTCTCAGCACTTTAGTACTTTTACTGATTTATAAGGAAATAAAAATGTCATGTAGGTACACAGAATCTCTAACATACCACTTCAATTACTTCCACCTTCAACTACACTTTCACCCAGCTTTTAATAGACATTTGTTGACTAAGAGTTGGGGGTGAATCAACTTGATTCTTAGACTCCAGGACTAGTAGCTGTCAAAAGCAACAGTCTGCATTATTTGTAAGCTAAATTATGTTTGAGACAAAAGTAATATAGAAGGAAATGAAAGAGGACATTTTCATAACAAAACTACACCAAAAAAGGGAATAAAATTAAGAACAAGATTATATGATGTTTTATTTGCCAACACGTACTTTCTCCATCTCCATCCTTATCAAATTCTTCAATCATAGCCCGTAGTTCTTCATCAGACATATTTTCACCCAATTCTCTAGCAACCCGGCGCAGGTTTCTCAGACTTATTTTACCAGAGTCATCATCGTCGAACAATTTGAATGCTTTGAGTATTTCTTCTTGTGGGTCTCTGTCCAATATCCAGTCTGTCACTGCAAGAAGGATAATTAAGTTAGACTAAAAAATTTTGAAAGGTAAATGCAAAACGACCTTTGCAAACTGAGACAATATGAAGGACACATATGTCTGATTTCACCTGTTCTTACTTTTCTATACAATTCAACGTGCATATTTGTTTGGCTGTTATCTGACCTCTCTTTCTCACCTCTGTTTTCATAAGCTGAGTTGCTCTTCGGGACATAAATGTCGCAGTGGAAAGCTGCATGGCAGTTTAGACACAGTCACACTTTCTAAACATTTTCGAATACAAATTAAAAGTATGTACAGGATGCCTCTGTTTCAAAATTCCAAATTTTCAGAAAAAACACCATCAGCTCTTTTAGATGAAGATGTCAAATTTTTTTACTTTGTATGTTTTCATCAGGATAGAATTTTGTGTTGGGGAGAACACTGAAATAGTAAATGAAAAAAAAACCATCCACACAGAGCCTCTCTTTTAAATATAAAACCACACTAACACAAAAAGCCCCCATAACCAATGAACCAAACACATCCCACCCCCCCAAACCCAAAACCAAAAAAAGCCTAAGCATAGGGATTGGGTTATAAAAAGGATGCTGCTACGAATTGCAAGATGTTTATTCTGAAAGGATTCTTCAGCCCTTATTATTCTTTTCAAGACAACCACTTGTCAGTTTCTGCAACAGAAAAGACAAACTTGCCTCAAGAAATATTTTTCTAGTAATTACTTCAGACCAACCAACAATAATGTATCTCC
Organism: Struthidea cinerea; assembly: GCA_013397865.1. Classification (NCBI taxonomy): domain Eukaryota; kingdom Metazoa; phylum Chordata; class Aves; order Passeriformes; family Corcoracidae; genus Struthidea; species Struthidea cinerea. The sequence goes on from VZTI01002794.1 coordinate 197,390, forward strand.
GTATCTTTGTACCGGCTATTGCATTATGTAGTCTTGTATTATCAAGCCATTAAAATCACATCAACATTGCTTGCACATAAAGAACCACTTACCATCTGCTACTAACTGCAGATGGAGTGTCTGCTCTGGCTTAGCAAACTTGAGAGGAAAGAATTTTTTCATGCTCATATAAGCCAACTACAGCAATGAAGTTTATATATCTGCAGATTTATCCTAAATTTAAATATTTTCTTTTAAAACAACAGTGCTGCATGACAGTATTACATCATTTGAAAAATGCTACGTTTTGTGGCAAAAAGACAACTGAAAAATAATAAAATGTCTCTAAACACAAAACTATAGAAGACAAAATATAATTGCATCTTTATGTACTTCAGTTGAACATTAAATTAAGAGAAATTGATGGCTCAAGAATTGCTTAGCTATATTCAGCAGCTCTTCACAATTAATGTCTCAATAACTTATTTTATCTAACTCCTCAATCTTTCTGTTAGAAGTGAATGTTTAATTCTGTGTCAAGGTCATATTGCACCACAGCAGTACTCTACTCCAACTCAAGTTTTCCAACAGGTTTAATCCCCTTCCAAGTAAATACTGTGCTTTCTACAGGAATTTTCCTGGCTTCCTGCAGCACTTAATGACTGACCATATTGACAGCCAGGACAGAACAAGGAAGCAATGAACAGGACTGAGCATCAGGAATTATAAAAAGTAATTGCATAGTAATTACAGTATGCATTTTATATGATATTACAGCATAATGATGTAATATTAAGAGTACTATTACTACCAAATCAATACACTAATTTTCTTTTTAATACTTTCACATAGGATTTATAAATCAGAAGAGAACCAGAAATAATGTTCTCTAACCTGGAATATAACTACAAAAATATTACCTCTCATTAACAAGACATTTTGTCCAGTATTAACCTGTTAAACAATTAAGTGTTGCCACATTTCAATCAATAATTGTTTCGCTACATTAAGAAGACTGCTATTTGTAGCCCAGACTAAGTACTGGGGTTTGGGTGTTTTATTTCATAAAATCTATAGAAAACAAATACCTTGAAGAAATGGACTATCATGAGCATAATGAACTATTAGGGACATAAAAAACTAGAGATGTAAACCCAGACAGATTACTTTTGGGTAAACATAAATTGTATGCAAAAGCATAAATTACGTGTAACAAAAATCTCCTAAAATCTTCAAAGAAACATCAAGTCTAAAAATTCTGCAGATCACTGCATACTCAAAGTACATAAAATTGCACAATACACAAATTTCAGATGAAAGAAACAACTAATTCTACTGGTTTTATCAACAGTTGAAAATCCTTGAAGTACAATATTCCATATCTGCTTCAGTTTCTCTAATCTTTTTTTATATATGAAGTCTGTAGTCTGCTTGTCTGTGTATGCACTCCTTCCCATGAAATTCAATGCCAAATGCCTTTTGCACAGCAGGAAGAAGACTCTTACAAAGATCCATGAACAAGACAAGAACATCTGCTCTTTAAACTAGCATTTGTTCCTCTGTGTAAGCTTCAAGGAGATTAAAATTGTGTATACCCTACTTCCTCTTATACTGTAGCTATCATTCATCTCTACGTATCAAATTAAGCATCAAGAAAACAAGTATTTATCTTCCTTCACTACTGACCTATATTAAGAAAAATATAAAATGAAATCTCCCACTTCTATTTCTTAATAGTAATAAATAATTGAAGAAATCCACAAAGTACGGCTTTGAAATTGTACTCCCTACAACAGGTTAAATATCTCTAGAGGTAGAAACATAGTCAAGCACATACCAACTTCGTTAAAATCTTCAAAGGTGATCTTGCCTGTTGATTCTCTATCATAATCTTTAAGTATTTTCAGGACATCAGCTTTTTTCACATCAAAACCCAAGGCTCTCATTGCCACCTTTTGGAATAAAATGGAAGTGCAACCATAGATAAGGACTCAAATAAAGATTTAACAGATTTTATTTTTAATTTTATTAATTACCTTCTTTACCAAGACGGAAAGAACATATCAGTGGTTTAGTAAAAATAATAAATAAAATAAATAAAAGGAAAAGAGCTTGGGATACTAAAACCATCTAGAACTACTATTAGGAAATGAAACATTTAGTTTCAGTGGAAAGAAAAAAAAACCTTTGCATTTTCAGGGATTTTACCTGGACTGGACCAAATGCATCTTAGGACAAGTAAATTTATTCCTCATTTCCAAAACCATTTCAAAATCTTATCTTTTTAAGATAAAAGTGAAATTAATTCTGCAAATTATTCTTCATTATTCAGGCAAAGTTTGTATATGTTCACGGATTTACAAGTCCTACAAGACTTTTAATTGCTTTTCCAGTGAGCCACAGATGGCAACCTATATTTTACTTTTCCATTAGCTTAGGAGCCGACATTTAGTTTCCCATTTCACCTTAGATGGCAATTTCTCAGCACACACTACCCTGACTTCCTCCAAACTGATGAATATAAGCTAGCCACACATGGAAAACCATGGAAGTAGTTATTCAAAAATTGATGCTATATGCTGATTTTGTAGAGAAGGAGATACATACTTTTTCTTCTTATGTACTTCTTCTCTTTCACAGTATTAGCTTCAGGGTGACAATATTTAATTAGACAGCTAAGAAAGAGCTTTTCAAGTAATCATGACAGCTGGGAATTCAATGCATACCATAACCAGAAAAAGACTATTAACAGTCCCAAAACAGTCCCCAGAACAACCCCAGTCATAGTGGCTTCCAGCAAAGATAAAATACCTGAACTCAGAAACAAAGACAAGGGAATTGTTCTACCTAACACACTCCTGTAACAGCAAATTAAGTAGAAATATGAATTTTTTTCTTCTTCAAGTTACTTGGTAGAGCCAGAATGTAGAGCCAATACACTGGATAAGGCATTTTTCCACAAAAAATCTCACCCTATACGTGACTGAAACACTGGCCTCTCCAAAGCCACTTTTTGTTCTTAATGCCATAAGTAGAATAAAAATGCATAAAAGATTTAAAGTGAGTTTAGTGAACCTCATTTACTACTCTGTGGACTTTCAGGTGGGAGACCTTACTCAGAAAGACATCCTGAACTCCATCTGCCAATAGCTGTCATTGGGAGCATCCTTCTTTGGGACGGGCAGCTACTGAGCCTCCCACACACAGAGCTAAGAGCACAACTTATTCCTACAAATCATAGCCTTCCTGTTGAAAAATACAGGTAAGCTCTGGCTTGTAGTCAATACTTTTACTAATTTGATTTACATCTCTAACCTACACACCCGAAACCAATACCAAACTTTAGGGTAGACAGTGCCTTTAAAATTATCAAACAGTTTTTCAAGACCTTTTCCCACTTGGTCATCTGTCCAAGCTTATCCCTGGTGGGCAATTATGCTAGGGTTATTTAGAATGCTATAGCTATTCTGTTACTGCATTAAGTATATAAAATGGGAAGAAAAGCTTATTCTTACACCAATGGAGTATTTCCTGGTTTTTTTTTTTCCCTCACTCCTTTAACTCAGTAAGACATCTTGAAGGAAATTTTTAAAGATACAGCCAACATCTTAAGAACTCGCTATGGAACAGATATCTGCTATAAAATTGCTTATAGAAAACTTCTACCTTTAATTCATGGTAATTTATTGCTCTGTCTTTGTCTGTATCAAACAATTCAAAGGCATCTTTAATTTCTTGCTTCTGTTCCTCAGTCAGTTCTCTTCTTTTCTTCTTTTTAGTTTTGTCTACTGAGAGCTCATTCCTATATAAAGAGAAAGAAATGTAATAAAAGATTTCTAGTGGGAAGATGCCACTGTAGATAACATTTTCCACCAATAAGAAACTCACCATAATTGCAGAAATCCCTACCTTCCCATGTCAGTATTCTCCCAGCGTGTACTCCCAGTTTAAAACAACATTTGAAACAGACAATTCCCTTGTGAAATCTGAATGACACCTCCAGTCCCCCACCCAAAATAAAATCAGCACAGGCATTTTTGTTAAGAAGCAACAACAACAACAAGAGGGTAGAAAAACTATCAGTTAAAAAGGCTTCTTGAGGTTACAAACTAGATTAGCAGTTGAAATTATACAATTCATGAAAACAGTTGATTTCTACACTCTAGCTTAAAAAAATAAAATAAATTTGAGGACAGAGAGGCCAGTGGAGGCCAAACTAGGCCAGACAGTCTGGCTACTAAAGCTGGTATTAGGCGCCACAAATCGGCTTTGTTGCCTGTAACAGTTCTTAGATTAATAGCACTTGCAGGGTTTGGGTTATTTTTATCCTTTAGATCACACACGTACATGCTGTTCTGAAGATTTTTTTGCTCTGTTTTGGTATATACAAATGAGAGAAGCCCCCAAATCAGCAAATCTTGCTCAAAGACAGCCCCCTTTTCTTTGGCTAGTCTAGTAATAAGCTTATATTTTCAGAGGACCATAGTAAAAGGACAAGAGACAGTACCTACAAAATTTAAGGGAAAAAAACTGCAGCTGGAGGAGAAACTGCAGCTGGATCTAAGGGGAAATATTTTCCCATTGCATGTGGGGATGTCCACTGGGAAGGTGTTGCTGTTATGTCCGAGACGCATAAAGAAAACGACACAGAGTCCAGGCTTATGAACAAGTGGAAGCTGAAGCGCTTTAATAATTTTCTAACTCCTTTTACAGGATAGATCGCAAAAGTGGGTTGAATGGCAATAGGTAATTGGTTCCTCGGCCATCCACCCCTTGAGAGGACTGGCCAAGTTCTGAGGTACTTATTCCAAAATATTTTCAAAGTCAAAGCCATAACAATCTTGCAAAACAACTTGCGTGTGCAAGAAGTTTATGAAACTGTGACCTTGTTTAAAATAGTTTACATAGGGAAGACAGTCTTCTCACAGAATATTGAGAAAAGGCTGAAGAATTTCTCTGCTTCTAGCTTTTTAGCACCTAGAGGAAGGAGTCTCCATCACCAGAAATTTTTGGAACCTAACTATAAAAGGTGCTTAGCATCTTCAGCCAGCTTTGAGTGGAAGCTGCTGTGATCAGAAAGCTCCTTAAGTCCTTTCTAACATAAATTACTGTATAGGTTATGTTATACTCTCAGGAAAAGGCTTTTTATGCTCATTTGTCCATTTGCAACAGAGGCAGAATGTGTGCTGTATCACCTAGTGTAAAATGCGTAACAATTACTGATGAGTGAACAGAAATCTCTGCAAGATTATCTTTCCAAATCTCCTCTAATAAGCTGCTTTATGCTCTTCTTTGTTAACATTTCGCTAATTTAAATAAGAACCTAAGGTTAAACACTTATCTAGATTTAGCTTTCAACAAACACTGAAGCAAAAGTCCCAAATACAGACAAGAAAAGTGCAAGCTGCAGAAGCTGAGCCTGCTTCAAACCACAATATCCTCGAAGAGTAAGATGTCCTTAACAGATCAACTGAGACAGTGTGATTTCACATAGGCTTTGAATTACTACAGCTCTTGGAAGGACTAAAATAACTGAGCTGGCTACTTAATTAGAACTGGGATCCAGGGAGCCCAGATTTTGTGAGCTACGATGAAGAAATCCATTTATAAATCTGAAAGCAGATTAACACCAAACTCTTCTGAAAGAGCAATCTGGGTACTGAAGTGTTCATTTAGTGCTTAGCATAAAATTAATTTATCAAAAGACAAAGCAGTACTCCAACACAAGCAGTTCAGTGCCACTTCTGCAACTACTTTAACCATACTAAGCGTGAAGTTCTTAGACCTGAAAATTAAGGATCACAGTTGCCATGTAAGCATATTAATTACACTTGAAAACAACAATTTGGCAGGCACTGGGATTCATAACCCAAGCCCCATTATGCAATGGCTACTAAATCAGAATTTATAAACAAAACAAAACCGAGCAGTTTAACTTTATGACTATTCACAGGCCTTTTGAAGGCACATCAGGAAACCCAGAAGCGAACCTCCCAAGGCCGGACGCGCCGAACCCTTCCCTCCCCCGGCAGATAGACCGGCCTGAATCGCCCCCGGCAGCGCCGAAGGGATCAGACGTGACTGGCGGAAGGTCAGGGATGACCCAGACCCCGCCACCGCCCGGCGCCCCTCGTTCCACCAACACCTCCCGAACGGGGGCGGCGCGGCCCTGAGGGACCCCCACCCGCGCTCCGGGCCCCGAGCGGGGCAAGGAGGAAAGCGCCCGGCTCGTACCGACCTCAGGGCCAGGCTCATCGTGCCGCTGCAAGGCCAGCCAGGTCGGAGCAGACGCTCCACACCGCTCCACACCGCTCCACACCGCTCCACACCGCTCCACACCGCTCCACACCGCTCCACACGGCCCCACCGCGTCCGCGGCTTGGCGACGACGCGCTCCTGCCCTTGGCGACACCGCTCAAGCCACGCCCCCACCAATTACCGCCGTCTGATTGGCCGTGGGCGGATAAACTCCCGCCTCCGAGCCCTAGACGCTCTACCATTGGCTGAGGGCCTGCCACTCAGCGCGGACTGGGCGGTCTCTGCCGCGCGCCGGCGAAGGCTTCTGGCGGCAGCTGCCGCCCCCGAGCGGGCTCTGCTGCAAAATGGGCAACGCGAGATAGTTTCCTAAGGAAGGATGCTCCTTGATGTTTGATCTTGATTTTCAAGCCTAATCAACAAAAAAGGAGATTTAATCCTTGAAGCAGAGAGAAGCTACCAAGCAAGCTCAAAGTGATGTCCAGGTGTTAGAAAGACAAATTTCTTGTTGGTGGAATTTCCTTGCTAAAGTCAAGGGCACGACATGCTTCAGTGATGTCAGACAAACAACTCAGAATTTACCGGCTACAAGGGCATTTGGCAGAACTCCCAAGATAAGGAAAACATTAATAAAGACAACTCAGCAACTGTGCTGAATGAGCTCCAGCTGGGTAGAAGGTACTTCTGGCAGACCACTGATCAAGCTGCCCCCCGACTCAAGAGAAAGACTAGGCATGTGGAATAATTAGCATGAGAAGTAAGAGAATCATTAACCAACAGAAGATAAAATAATAATTATTAAGAGAACTATGTAACCTGAAGCCAATGAGCATTAATGCATTTGTTTGCTAAAATATATAAATAGTAAAGAGTTTTGATAGTTGGTATGCGTGATTGATGGAATACCACCCAGCACCTAGGCTTGTGCAACTCTGAAATAAATAATCCTTGTCTCCCTCAAGTGTCTAATTATTGACTTACTGCACACTAGGTAACAAATCTGATTTCTGTGGTTAACACTTCTACTGGCCCTGCTGTAGCCTGGATGTGTGGATGTGACACTACACTGTGTCAGAGGAATTCCCCATGGCCTCAGGCCCTGCTCACTCCTTCCCCACTGTTGGAGGTGCAGTGGGCTGTGGAGGAGCACACAAAATTGGCATTTATAGAAGCATTTCTGGCATGGTACAGACTTTGCTTTACTAAAAATTTGATGGAGAGCAGTATGTACTGTGTGGAGACTGAAGACCTTAATGTATAGTTCTAGTTGTCATTGACACTAGTATTTTTTGTGTCTTGCAAAAACAGCCACTGAGTCAACATTACATACCTGTGTGGGGGAAATACGTCATTGGTAAGAAAACTCAGATTTGTGAAAAGGGCTGCCTCAATGCTCTGGTCTGTGACAGAGTAATTGTCCCTTATGCCTTGTTTTGCAAACAGGACTGTTTTGTAACCAGCAGTAGTATTAGTAATAATGATATTCAGATCCATGCTAATACTGTGTTGTGTAGTCTGGCTAAATAGACTGAAAATTTTCAGGCAATGAAAAGTTCCTTCAGGTGTTTCAGTCCTGCACCTTTCAGGACTGAACAGCATATCTTGGAAATGTTTTGCACTTGGGCTTCCAGTAAAAAACTATTAGTAGGTTCATACCGAGTACACATTGTTGAATATGTAGAGTCTGAATATGTAGAGTTGGTCAAAACACATTTTTTCTGAACAAAGTCAAGCAGAGATGAAACTTACTTGGCTGTGTGTTCATAATATGTCTGCTCCACAGATCAAATATAGAGAGGCAAGAAGTTTGCAATTGACCTCTGTTTACAGATGGTAGCTTTGCAACCAAAAGCATAAATTACTGGCAGGTTTGACCCCCAACCTGTACTGTGGTGCAAATATAACCACAAATTAATTTTTTGTGTTTCATCCAACATATTTATGTGTCCAGAGAGAAAAGGAAGCATTAACCAAATGGTGAGTACCTAGTGGAGTGTGGGAGAGTAGCACCAGGAGCCTGACTACACCAAGAGCCCCGAATTGCCCTTTTTCACCCCCACTCTCACCTCCTCTGCATGTTGATCCTGGAGGTTGGCATAGGGGCCCTTGGTCGTTGCCTGAGCTTCACTGGAGTTATTCCTGCTTTCGTGCTGCGTGCTGCTCTTGCTGACATATTGACCAGACTTTGTGGCCTGGCCACGAACTTGAGTCATCAGCTTGCCATTGTCTGCAGTCACTGGGCTGCTGACAGGTCAGGTTACTCTGCAGGGAGGACACAATCCCTGCCTGTGCTGTGATTGTGCTTGGCTTCCAGCTTGTCCTCTCTCATGCTGCAGCTTTGCCCTGGCTGCTCTGTGTCAACTAGAGTGAAATACCTGATACTGATACTCTGGGTGTGCTTCTGGGAACTGGAGATCCACATTAAGGTCCCTACTTCTAAACTTACAAGCTAAAAAATTGCTCCAGAAACCAAAGTGCCGCTCTTTGTAAATTGATTAAAGTTAGCAGCAGTGCTCATACTGCATGTGAAACAGAGATGCATAGAATTTCAAACAGAAAAGACAGGCTCAAATAATAATAGCTAAAAATAAGTACATGGTTGTGGTAGCAGTGACTTGCAAATCCTTACATTTTCAAAGTTGGCTAAACCCCTCCTAAAATCTCCTCTTATGAATACAGTTGGTAAATTAGAATATCTCTAGCATGTTCCTCACACATACATATTGTCAGCTTAATAAGGAAAATAATTAATTATGAGATATATTTAAAAGACATTGTTACTTAATTTTCAAACTCATCTGTTGCTTTTTGAAAGTCATTTGTGGGGCTGTCTGCCAGGTCTGTCTTCCCTTTGAGTGAATGTATTTTCTTTTCTAGTCCTAATTTTATTGGTATTTGAAACTATCCTACCAATCCATTGTCCTCAACTGCATTTGAGTGTGCAGAAGATTATAAACCTCATCCCAACTGCTCAAAATCAGATCACATATCAGAACCTTAATTAAATTAATCCTGAATTTTTAAAGGAGAAGTTGGGCAAGATTTCATGCAAGTTTAAGTTAGTTTTGTTCATGTCACTCTTAGAACAAATCATATGTAAAAATCAATGTAAAAATATAAAGCCATATTAAAAACATACCAAGCATCATTGCCAGTTTGATGATTGTAAATGTACTTCTTTGTGCATCTCAATCAAACTGCTGGGAAATACCTGGCACAGCTGCAGAAGTGTTGGCTAAGTTTCTGCGCCTTTTCCCATGTTAGGGCCTTTTTGTTTATTTTTTGTTTTTCCAATTTTAATTTCTGTTGAATGCCTCATCACCTCCCCAGGACTCAGTTGGGCATGTGTGGGAACATGCACAAAGTTAGTTACTAAAATAATTTTTTAATGATTAATTTTTAAACAGGTGAGATTAGCCTGTTCAATAAAATCTGAGTAGTTAGGAGTAAGCGTGTCCTGAAGATGGATTTAGGTAGCACAGTAAAAGCAAGGAGCAGGCTTATAATACCATTGGTTTCTAGTTTGATCTTCAATTCTGTTATTTTCATGGCAGATGCAGCCCCCACCCGGCTTGTGGCCACACATCACTCCCCCCAGCGCGGCGCCGGCGGGACAGCGAGGGGACATTCCCACCCAGGGACACGGCACAGGAGGGGGCATCCCTCGAGCAGTAACATCGCTACTCGAGCTGTGGGGTGGGATTACACCACTGCGCCAAGCAACGCGCGGCTGATGTGTACGCTAGTACAGTGACTTCACAGCACTCTAGAGTGCCTGGACTAATGATGCACCTGGGAACGGCTTTCTGACTGCCCTGGAAAACCCGGTGCAATCCAGCTAAAATGTTTTGGCTAGCAGCTCCTCCGTGTAATAGTTAACTTCAAATAAATTTAAAATAAAACATAATGAATGTTTTTTTCATTGCTTCTCGATCGTTCCTGTACTTCCCAATTCAATTTGAAAGTGAAGGGACTGAAGTAGTAGTAGTAGTAGTAGTATTCTGGATAATATATGGTTGAATTTTTAGACCCAAGAGGTACTGCTTACTGATTTAAGTAATGCATTAATTATAAATAAGAACTTGAACCAGTGTTGGTTGAATTCTGAGACCTAGATTTTTAATGTTAAATATTAATAAAACCTCCTTTTCCTCCACCTTTATCTCCTTCATGCTTCCTAACAGAGCTGCATTTTATTGTTTTTTGTTTTCTTTGGCTACAGACATCTGCTCCTGCGAGGCAAAGTACATCTATGATGTGTAAACATTTTTAATGCAGTTTCTTGCTCAGAAGCATAAATAATTCTGCTATCAACTTGTAAATATACTCCATCTAGAATGAAAAGTGCTTCTGTTGAAAAATACCTAGAAATTATGACTTAACTGCATAGGATTATAATATTTTATTATGATAAACCATGAAAAAAAATAATTCTTATGTGCAAACTGTTGTTTAACATCATAATAGTCTTGACAGATTACAAAATAAAACTTCCCATCCAATTTTTATGTCAATTCCCCCATCGACCGAAAACTGCATTAACATGTATTTAGATATTACAAAAGAAATCAACTCAGTTCTAAATGCTCAAGATGATGCAGTATTTACACTTACAATCCACATTTTAAATATTTAATCCAAGTAATGTTAAAGGACCACTGTCAAACTCTTATGATTAAAATTTGTAAGTCTTAACAAAAATAATCAGAGACAGCTCTTTTAACTTAAGATCATTTAAGTATCATTTATCTAGAAGTGAATTTCTTATAATACAAAAAATAATTTCATGACCATCAAAAACTACTTTCATTTGGATTATAGCAGCAGTTTACTAACAAACTCCACTTTGGATTATGCGCATGTAAAGCTCACTTCTGAGCTAGCAAATTATCCCCTATATTTTGGTAAAGTAAAAAAGTCAAAGTTTTGGTTATGTACTTAATGGAATTAAGCATAGCTTAATAGGGCATTTTGACAGTGATATGGCCATTTAAGGATCTTAGCTGATAGAGACATTGAGCACAGATTTAAACACAAACGATGTAAGAGGGAGGTTATCTTTCCTTTTGAACTGACGTGTCTGTGAGTCTTCTCTTAGGAGCTCAGGCTTTACAATACAGTAAAATCTGGCTACAGAGATTCTAATACTGGATCAAATAAACAAACTGGTAGTGGTATAACACAGAATGCCAATTCAGAGTGATCTTACTCTCCTAGTGAACATTTGCAAAACTTTACCAACTTGACATCCATACTGGCAGGCTTTGTGACAGGAGTTCTTGGTGTCTGCCTTAATGCAGTGTTAACACCAGGGCTCCCACAGGCTTCACTAAAGCATTGTTTAAAAAGCATGATTATTACTGGTGCTACACCACTGTCAACTTATTTGCAGGAATTCAGTTACTGTTGGGTAAGCTGTGACACCATGGCATCCTCTGGATAACTGGTGTAAGCTTTAGTGATGTGTGTACCTTCAGCCTGCTTCCCAGGCTGTTTTTGTATTTCTTCCTCTGCCAACTGAGGCCAAGATAAAAACCTCTTGGTTTTATGACGTAAGTCTACCCACTGAACATCCTCACTGATGTACATGGATTTCTCAAAAAAAAAAGAGACTGTGAGCTGAGTGATAACAGGTCTTTCAAGTGCTGCATCTCTGCACATACCCTGCCTGCTCACAATTTTGCTTCAGCCTGGAGATAGGCACTTCTAACAAGAACTAGGCACATTGCAACCAATCAGTACAAATCCTGGTGAAAAATATATTTACAGTAAAGACAGGAGTGCAGTGATCTATGAAATGGAAAAAGCCTTACATAAGATACTCGCTTTCATCATTTTTAGACAGAGATGCTTTTTATTTTGCAATAGTTTGTTGGTTTTTTTTCCCCCACAAGAATTTGCATCTATTCAGAAGGCTATTCAACTTCCTCTCCCTCATGTCTTAGAGCCCAAACCTTTGGCTCCCTTTCTATTGGCTATGATGGGGGCAAAACTGTCTGCATAAAGTGAAAGCCAAACAAGAAAAGCTAAACTGCACTAAAATTTGGGAGAAACATTTGCAGTCTTTTTAGGAACATATATATATGTCTATGTACAAAAATAAATTCAGACAGTGTCCTTTTAAAAAAATTAAATGTATACAAACTGTTAGAATAATTACACAAACTCTAACCATTTCAACAGCTTTTAAATATCACACATTCAATTTTCATAAGCAAGTTACAATGCTATTTAGCATTTCTCAATGTATTCAACACTTTTTTGGAACAAACTCAATGCAACACACTTTACATTTCTGAACAACCATGTGCAGCACGTACTTCAGATGCAAACAGTAAACAATGTGAGTTACATTCACTTTGCAGTAATAAGTGTACCGGCTGCTTAATGCAGCACTTTCACTATGGCAAGTTCATATTAAAGCCTCAATCCCTCCCCTAACACAGATCATTAACAACCAAGTTACAATACAGTCACATAAAAATAGTCTTAAGCATAAACAAACACTTTAAGCTTGTCACAGTCCACTTCTCTCAACTTTCCAGAACAACATACTCTATAAATATTTTTTATGAGCTTATCAGAAAAAAATAAACACATGAAGCAAAAACTCAATCCACTCTGTAGAGGGTAGTCTAACACATTAATTCACTTAGTTCACAATTTCTCTAATTCCTAACTCACATGCCTACAAGCAAAACCTTTCCCTAGCCAATGGTGAGAGTGCTCCTGCTTGCTCCCTCTCTCCCGGTGCAGTGGTTCCTTGCACCACACCAGGAAACATGAAAGCCTCAACAGTCCATCTGCACCAAAAGCTTTTGTGGTAAACTGATTTATCTGTGACTTCCAGCTTGAAAGTTTGGTCTATTGAACTTCCATGTGTTAGCCTATTCTAAAGAAACTACCAGACAAGTACTTTGCAACCATAAAGCTTCAGGTGATGAGAGGTACAGCAGACACCACGCTCACAGGTGGCAATGGCTGCAGAATTATCTCTTCCTACCCACTGGGTCCTGCACAGGTGTTGCTCCTGCTTTGATCCAATGGCACCGCTCCTAGCACACACTAGATCTTAGCAAGAGCTCTGCTAGGTCAAAACCTGAGCAGGAGTTGATGAATAATCACAAGTCTAGTACTACATCAACAAGGTTTCAGGCATTAATGTAAAAGCTCTCATTTTAGCATATCCATCTGCCAGAGTTCTAACAAAAATAAAACAATATATTTCAATTGCAATACATGTGAAAACATGCCCTGAAAAAGTAAAAAGAAAAACTGTAGCTTTGGCTAAAGCTACTAGTTTACAGAGTTTTTATAAAAATATAAATAAAGTAGGAAAAAACAGGGAGAATTTTTGAAGCTCACCTCTATCAATTTGCCATCTTTTTGCTAACACATACTGCTTTTGCTTGTTATTGATGCTTTCACAACCCATTTGGTTTTACAGCAGGTGACAGATCACACAAAATTGACTATCACTGAGAACTGATTCTTGAATTTGTAACACGAAGTGCTATGCTTGCAATGGATCTCATGGCACAGGTAGAAATCTTGTGACAAACTCCAGCCTGGGAAATGTAGTTGGAAGCTAACCAATACAGCCTTTCTGCCCCAAATATGTTGAAGTGCCCAGGTAGTACCTTCTCCACAAGACCTCTGTTTACTAACTCCATCAGGCGCTGGCAGCTTGCGACGTAGTCACTGATTCTGCTGTAGGGAAGCCAGTCGATCATAGATCCATCATACACCACATCTCCACTGAACAAAATCTTCCTGTCCTTGTCATGTAAGCAAATACTGCCTCGTGAATGACCAGGCATGTGCATGACAGTGAGCTGTCGATCTCCGAGGCTGATCACATCCCCTGCAAACAGAGTTGTTATAGGAAAACTTATGTATTTTTCATGTTTCTTAAATGACACAAAGAGAACTACCTACTCATTCGGAGAGAGTTTATACCCACTACATATCACAACAATGGGAGTGCGGCATTTATTTTCTTGGTGACTGCCAAAGAGATGTCTGAAATAAATACATAACAAAGAAGTATTTTCCAATGACACTAACAGTTAACACAGTCTTGGGTTGTATTAAAGGAATATATTCACATTCTAACAAATTGAACAATGTGAAAAGCAATGCAGTAGAGAAAATACAACAGGAAACAAATATAACACATCTAAGCTAGTTGTCCTTTGAAAGTTTACAAAGAATGTATTTCACAATTTATTATAATTTTACCCGTATTTAATTCATCTGGAATTGCACTGCTGTTACTCCTAAAAGGCAAAAGGCCAAAACATAAATTGCTGGAGGAGAACCAAGACAGGCCTCCACACACTTTCTCCATCTCATTCAACATGATATAAAAATAAAACTTTCTTACCATTAGGTCATTTTTTTGCCAGTTTAAATGTGAATGCCTTTTAACTGCACCAGCCACTGAATTAATACTTGTGTCTCATGTCTCAGTTAACATCTTAGAAACTCCGATGCTACTCTGGCAGCCAATGTACTTGCTCTTTTACAAAAGTATTTTTTAAAAAATAATCCCTCCTTTTAGAGAAAAAAAACAACTTAAACTTCTGTTGATTTACTATAGTTAAATGTCACATCAGATCTTTACTGAAGCCTTCAGTAAGTTCAGTTCTGCTTTTCCAAGCACCTGTGTGGGATGGCCTAATAAAACCAAGAAGAGAGTAAGTATCGTACCAAAGACGTCACCTGTCTGACAGCCACCTTTTAACTTCTGCTGAACAGTACTGTACAGTTTAGATGTTTTGTTACCAAAATCCCTAGTCACTGTCTCCCATGAGAGACTAAATGATTTTTTTTTTATCTGCAACAAGCCACTTCTGTAAATGCTACATCAGTAACAAGTAATTTTTACGTAACTCAGGTAAAATTCAGTAAATGTATTCATATAAAATTCACATAAATTCTGTAAAACAAAAATGGTATTCTCAGTACATATTTCAGGGATTGTTCTGTTAATTGCACTTCTATGTCTTGACAGCTTATAAATAATATGGGTGCCAGAACATAACCTGCTGGCATACCATTTGAAGCCTAAGGATAAACCTGGGGTGCTCAATTGAGTCACTTAAATCACTGCTGAGTGATTCTCATTCTAGAGGGAAAAAAAGACTCTGCCGCCAAATACTTTCAGAACTGGGAGAAACGGTTTAACCCACTACGCGTCTTTTTGGTCCCATGCTGACTGCTGGTGGTCTGTAGGTTCACAGCAGTGACAAAATTAATCGGCTTAATTATTTTATACGAGGAGCTGAGTAAAGCAGGAGGCGCTCAGCGGCAAAGGAGGCGCTCCAGCATACCCCGAACATCGTGCCCCGCGCCCCCGCCGCGGCTCGCACCCCCCGGCGCGGCGGGCCCTGCCCCCTTACCCTCCTGCAGGAGGCGGCTGGGCCGGACGGGCGGGACGCGGAACTGCCGTGCGCTCCAGCCGGGCCGCGGCGGCCGCGCCACCTCCCGGTCCGACAGCCACGTCACGGCCTCGTAGTTGTCGCCTTGCAGCAAAGCCGCCGCCTCGGCGCTGTGCACCGCCACCTCCTCGAAGTGCTGCAGCCCACCCGAGTGGTCGAAGTGGACGTGGGTGGCCACGGCCAGCCGC
>VZTI01002794.1:213347-237591 GCA_013397865.1 Struthidea cinerea
GGTTGCCCGATTCGTAGAAGCGCTCTTGGATCCAAAAGATACCACCGCCCAGGGGCTGGTGCGCGAACCACTCCAGCGCCGACATGGCCCAGCCGTCGCTGCGCGGCCGCGAAACTCCCCCCGCGCCTCGGCGGCCGCGCGGGCCCGGCCCACTGCGGCAGCGGCGGGCGGGGCGTGGCGGAGCCGGGAAGGCCGGAGGGGCCGGGAGGGGCTCAGCCATGGCGTGAGGGTGCCCGTATTTAAGCCTGTTTCCCCACTGAGAGCGGCGACGGAGGGGCAAGTAAGGGTGAGGTGCTTCGGTCGTGTGGGGAGCGGCGGGACCCTCCAGGGGTGGCAGGCGGTCAGCGAGGGGAGAGGGAACGGGAAAGGAACGGAGAGGGGTATTCTCACACGGCGGGGGTTAGTGATCCTCATGACAAATATCTTTACCGGCGTCAGTTTAAAAAGACACCCACAAAACCTCAGTATCTAAAGTTCAGTCCTGTCTTTTGTATCTGCTCTTCCCTTTAACGGATTGCCCCTGCCTCTGAAAATCAAGGATCCACGATCCACAAAACACGATCAGTAATTTTGTTGTGGGAAAAGCGTAGGACACCGAGAGCTCGTCAGAGCGCTCAGCCTCCTTACGTCTGCTGTTGTCTCACCAGCCGCCAGCAGATGTCGGGGATCCTGATTCCACGGGCCTTTCCCTCCTGAAGCATCAGCTTCCCCTGAGCAGCTGCCCGAGAAACTGCATGCATAGGTTCGGAGGAATTGGACAAGCTTAAATCTGAAAATCTTCTCTTTTATAAATGGCACACAAACTACCCATAAGCATGAAAATACACCAAGGGGATCCATTAGACATCCCTCAAGGCAACCAGAACACTAGTTGTGGTAACTTTGTCATGCTTGGTGACTTAGTTGTACAACTCAACTTTTCCTTCACGATTTCTCCAATCATCTGTCACTGTCACTTTGTGCTGTTAATAAACATAAACCAACATAAGCCAGTATGCTTGAAAAAATCACAAGTTTGGGTAAAAATGTGAAGTTGAAATGCTGCTAGTTTGAAAGCTTGTTACTTCATATCACACTAATGCTGTTTTAAGGGAATTAATTGAGGATTAATTTTAAAACAGCTTTTTAAAAATGGACCTTCATATTCACTACATTTAATGCCTTTCCTTGCTAGCTCAACATCTCGTTTAACTTCTGTTTTGTTGTGTTTTTCTGCTGTTGTTTCCTTTTTTTTTTACATCTAGATAATTAGACATGTTTGGGGCTTTACAGTATCTTTTATATTTTCCATTCTGCAAGGCAAGGCTCACATCTTGCTTTTCATCCTGTTTTCAAAGGAATCTTCTCTTCTCTTCTCTTCTCTTCTCTTCTCTTCTCTTCTCTTCTCTTCTCTTCTCTTCTCTTCTCTTCTCTTCTCTTCTCTTCTCATTAATTACATATTCAGCCTTAGCTTTTTCTTTGTGTTTTTTTTTTTCTTAAAAATTATTTATTTAGGTCTCTGCTTATTTTTCAGACAGTATTCTGTGCTGCAGAGTGACGTGGAAATATATAATGTGATTTTGTTTCATCCAAACAGAGCTAATTTCTGTTGAAAGTAATAAGTAGGAAAAAACTGGCATCAACCTGTTTTCTCAGGCCTTAATAAAAAGGTCATTGCCTTTTCATAAAAAGGCTGAGCTTCTGTCTGGAGGGAGCCAGATGTGCTCATACAGGTACAGCAATAAGTCTATAAACAACATGTTTGTACCAAGCAAGGTGCAGTACAGTAATCTTGCAGTTAATAGTGAACAGCTCATGGGATTTCTGGGCTAGGACCTTGGACTGATCTCTGAGTGCTCTGGGAGAGTGAGCAGTATCACAGTGCTTCAGCTGAGCTTCTCCTGGGTCCCATTTACTGACATTTTCCTGCATTCTCACATTTTGATTTACTTGTAAACCCATGGGTTGTACAATTTGTGAGATGAAAGTTGGTATAACAGTGAAGGTGAAGAGATGTGACTGTAAATGTTGTAGAGGCTCTTTTTCTTTTATGACCTTTGTTAATTATTTTAGTTAGAAACAACCTCCTTTTTTCAGGAGTTAGCTTGCAGTCCTGCTGGAGTCTTTTCATGCCTTTTCATTATCTCAAACCTCTTTGCCTGTGTCCCTTTATCAGGATCCAAAAATAGTTACTAAGATAAAGGACAAGAAATATTCAGGATGAAGAAGTCTTGAATGACAAACACAAACTGGTTTTCAGAGAAACATTCAAAAACACTAGAATGTAGTCACAGAAAGTTCAGGGTTCATAAACCTTTTTTCCCTCATTGTGTCTGTTTTTTCTGGTTGAACTCAATACAGTGCATCTAAGGTTTAGAAGAAGATGAAATAAGGGAATGAAGCTGATTTTATTCATGTACCAAATTGACCATCTGTGGAAGAATCTAAGATGGGCATCGAAAATGTCTTGCTATATTAAGATGATCTTTGGTTTTAAAATTGCTGTAATCTTTGTTAGACACTAACTTTCTTCTTAATACATACATGAATTTGAAACATGTAAGGAAAATATATCTTTAAAAATCTGTAATATTTTCAGTGCATCCAAATGGCTGCATCAGGTAGAGGAAGAGGGTGTTCTTCATTTACATTCAGCATTGAGGCTATTTGCTTTGGTAAAGGTGCAGCTCTACCTGATGTCATCTGTAAGCCTCCACCGCCGTTTCCAGTAAGTACAGCCAGTATCTTGGAGCACACTCTGTGTTCAGGTAAAGTGTGTTCATGCTCATGTTTAGATAATGTAATGAAATATATGAACAACCCTAAGAACTTTGGATTTTATAATAATATAAGTCACCATTTTTCTTACTATTACTTTCCTGCCCCTTTGCTAACTGTTGTATCACGTATTTAACTAGATTGCTTGCAAGGTGTTACTATGTTGAAGTCCTCATCATTATTTGGTTTTCTGGACCTTACAAGAATGGAAACACTGGATACTTGAATCTGAAATGAGTTATCATTAATCTTTGAAGCTATAAATGGATTTGCTGATTTTAGAAAATTACTATTTATGCAAACATGAAAGATTGTGTATGGTTGTCTTGTACCTCAGAAGGCAGCATTTGAAAATAACTGAAAGATACTTTTTGTAATTAAGAGAGCTTAATTGAGACTTGGCATTTAGGATGTATTTGAAAATCAAAGGGGAATAAAGACCATTTTCTGACTGTGTTTTGATGTGCAAGGAAGCTTTTGACTTACTGAACCATATATTATTCATCCTCTTAGTCCAGCATTACAATTAAGATGTGTGATTTCATATAACTAAGTCATCTGTAACTGTTTCTTATGTGAATGTTGCAGGCTTGGTAGCACAGTTCTGTGCCATCTGAATTCTGTATACACTGCAGCTTTTGAGGTACGGTCAGCCTTACAGGAGAATTACTAGCCCCAGTATATTTAATGTCACCCATGCAGAAGTTAAAAAAGCTTTCTTCCTTCTGTGAATAAAATTTCAGAACCATGTTAAAGTTCTCAGGGGAAATCTGGTGCCATTCAGGAAAATCAGAGTTAACTCAGGTGTATAAATAGAGTCCGTAAAAAATTCAAGCGTTAGGTTTAATGACTGGATATTGACCAAAAGTATGTTATAGCTTTGACTAACTTACAGTGAAATTATTTGAAGCGGTGAATTATTGCCATTGCATATTTCTATTAGACACATTCTGAGTTTACACAAATTTTCTGTAAATGCAATTAGAAACCCAATTAAGGAGCATCAGCTTAGCATCAGCAACATTAAGTGATTTAAAGTGTTGGCCAACAAGCAAATATAGCTGGAAGCATTAAGCCCGTTTAATGGTCCAGATCTGGGACTTGTGATAGCACTTCATGCTTTGCAACCTACCACTCAGGTATTGATTGAGCACCATTCATCACATGAGAGGAACAACATCCAACAATTCTGGCTGTAGTATTCTGGATATTTTAAAAACTGTTTTTACATATTTATCTTTCTCAAGTACAAGATTCAAGTTAAACAAAACAAAACACCCCAACAACAAACCCCAAGAAAACCCACTAAAAACCTCCCACAAACCCCAAAAATCCGACCTTTAACAATTCTTTTAAATTCAACTGGTAGAAACTGAATTGTGTGAGGTCCTGGTTTTATGACAACACAACCTGTTTCCATGAAAATGGTCATGGAAAGGGTGTCCATGTTATTCAGATATCATACTTCATGTAGCTATAACACTATCTCTTTTCCAAGAGGTTAAGGCCAGCACTACTCTGACTGAAGAGAGAAGGAATGGTTTCTGAGTAAGTTAGGTTGGTGAGAATAACTACTTTTGGCAGTTAAGAGTTTAGGATTACTATAAATGACTATTTA
The DNA here is from genome assembly GCA_013397865.1 of Struthidea cinerea. Taxonomy (NCBI): domain Eukaryota; kingdom Metazoa; phylum Chordata; class Aves; order Passeriformes; family Corcoracidae; genus Struthidea; species Struthidea cinerea. The sequence continues at coordinate 217,723 of VZTI01002794.1, forward strand.
ACAGTTTAATTATATTTTTTCCTTGATTCTGTGATACATTCTTGCAGAAAGATACAGTGAAGTTATAAAAGGTATCAATTTGGACGTAAACGCAGTTACTATGCACGTCAAAAAAATGCAATGAAGTGTACTTGAGAAGTAGTATAGTGCATTGTTGCACTCTTTTTTTATTAGCTTTGTTTCTTGTAGCTCTTATTAGTGTACCTGTACATTTGGTGGATATCAGGACCTTATAAATAACAAACATAATTCGTACAGAGTACAGAAAATAAGCCAGTGCCTCTGAAAACAGCAGAATATTAAGATTACATGTTGGTCTTAAAAAAAGATCTTAGAGGAACTATGAAAAAAATGCCATACTTCTTGGCAGTAGGAGACGAACATCAAGGTTTGTTTGTGTGCTTTTTATTTTTATTTATATCTTTATTATTATTTTGTGAAGGCTGATGTACTGAAAAGCACGTGTTGAGGATGAATTTCATACTGATAATGAGGAAGTAAAAATGGCAGCTTAAGATAATAGGGAATTTTTCTGCTTTTACACTTACTGAAGTTTTGTAACTGGAAAGCAACTACTGTGTGGAAAAGAGAGGTATCAAACATCTATTCCATTTGGTATACAGTAAGAAACATTTAGACCATCTACATGCAGTCTTTTCAGTTATATGCCAGCCAATACAAGCCAATTTGGCATTTCTACATGTTACAAAACCCTAAAATTTTTCATCAGAGCAAAGAAATTTGTAGTAAATACTAGTGTTGAATTCATTTGTCATTGAAATAGTGTAAAGACATACTCAAAATAATCAATATTACATTTAATAAATGGACATTCTACAAAGTAGTTAGCTTTTTTCCCCTAAGTCCATTCAGGAAATATTGGTAAGTGTTACTGAGAAGTCTCTTGAAATATGAAGATTGAGGTGAGGATAAGTGATTTATTGAAGTTTTTGTCAGAAGCAGAGCTGGATTAGAAGCCAAATCTTGATTTTATTCTGTGGATCCTAAGATTTTCTTTTGCTTATACATAACTAAAAATTAATTGCTTTGTTATTGTTTGATAACAATAAATGCTGGAGTTATACTTAACATCCAGTCATACATCATTATACTGTTAAAATTCAAGCTTCCTGGTCAGAAAACTGAGCTAGATGAGCTAGTGGGAAAGAAGGAATGTGGAGCAGAAAGACTTATGTGTCTGTTTACCATACTGTTAGGGTATTGTAAATGTAGAAATCACTGGAGATTATTACTGTGAGGAGTGCTTATTTTCATTCATGATTTTTTGCCTAGTTTTATCAGCTGCTGAGTGCTTATTCTGAATGTTATAAATGGCAAGGGCTATTACAGCTTTATAAAAGCGTTTAAAAAATCTGGATAATCTTTTCCTTCCTATCTTGTGGTGATTTTGAATAATGAGAGTTGACTTAAACTCTAAAATGTAAGGTGTCATTTCCACCCGAAACCCATCAGAATATTTTCTGGCCAAATATTCATGATATCGGTAATGTGCAGGTGCATATTCGAATCCCCTGAGAATTTTTCGTAATTTCTGTTCATGGTGCAATGGTGAATTCTAGACGTTTTTATGAGGCTTTGAATTCAGCACGCCATATTGTCCAGTTGTTCATGTACTAAAGCCATGTATTAAATGGAGCAGCACTCTGCAGTGTGGGCAGTGAACACACTGCCAGCCATATGTTGTGGCTCACAAAAGACAGGGTATTTCCCCTGATCTGCAGCTGGAGCCCAGGTGGTGCAACCAGGTAAAACTGAGGCAAGAATAGATCCTTACTGCTGGATCCCTTTATGATGATAGAAGAATTTTGAATTACTCTTCTATCATATGTCGTCTTTCATCTTCTGAGTAAACAAATCTCGGTGTCTTTGGATTCTCATCTCACTAGAGGCTTTCTGTGCTCTTGATCTCTGTCAGGCTTGAAGTTTGCTATTTCTGTTAGAGGCACAAAAAAGGAAACTACTGTGTCTGAGAGCCAGCCAGGGTTATTTCCAATGAACCAGCTGCTTTATGAGAAAATGTTATCTCTCTTTTCCAACTTTACCTTATGTTATCATACTGTTCACCTCAATATATCTTTTTTCCTGCAACCTTCTTTCTGAGATGGAGAGATCTCTCTTGACACAGCCCACTGTGCTGTGCCTTCCCTGAGCATCCTTAAGGAATCCGGAACTCTTGGGGAGGCCGATTGTCGTTGGAGACACCCAGGAGGAGCTCTGAAGCCGCCACGCAAACACCCACAACTACCGGTGTGATTGATAGCACAGTCACACACACAGGCACCCCAAAAACGTTGACCGCAGATGAAGGAGCTGAGAGGGGTCCTCCGTATGGTTGTCCACAGGTTTATTCTGGGAAGGGTCCAGGGATGAAAAACCAGGATATTGGAGGGTCCAGGGGTTTTATAGAGGGATGAACAACCATTCAGGAGAGAGCCAAGGGGCAGAGAGGGCACAGACTGGCACCTGATAAACCAGTGGGATGGGAGAGGGGAGCAACAAGGGAAAAGGGGACCAATGGGGCATCGAAGAACAGGGAACGTTCTAGAACTTACACGTATTAAACAGGGAATGTACATATTTAAAGAGACATCCATGAAAAGGGGTGGAGGGCCAATGGGCCAACCAGAAACCATTGATCTACCTAGAAAAACAAAGGCTGGTGGGAACTCACCGTAAGCTGGAGGGAGATGTTAGACCTTGGAGCCAGCCCACCATGAGTTCAAGGCTGCACTTGGGCCTTGTGGCTCTCCAGCCACCCCAGCGGTGTTCCCAACTGCCGCAACACTCTCTCTGTTGCTGAGTGTATTCCTTAGTGGAACTGCCAGCTTTGAAAACTGGCTTTTTCCTACCAAAATTAGCAGTTGCAGGGGAAGCAGGTAGACAGCCACTTTATATATTCAAATAATGCTTCAAATGTTCTCATCACCTCTGCAAGGGTAGGTTGGTAAATTGAGGTACCTTTTTACTCAATCTTTAGTTGTACAAAAATGCGACGTCTGAGGGGTGGGTTGTAATTACATCAGTGATGGTCTGCAGTTTAAAAAGCTTGTTTTCATCTCAGTTGCAGTGTGGAGTTTTCTCTGGGACTGCATTCTGTGGCAAAAGTGGTCTAGCTTTAAGAAAACTGCAGAGGAGATTATTTTTAACAGATCTTTTCTGTTACCTGGTTTACAAAACTTCATGTAAAACTAAGAGGGCATTGTGGGGTGGACTGCAAGCAGGAACTTCATAAATGATCTTTCCTACAAGAGTGAATGGATTTTTATAAAACCTCAGAACAACATCTGTGAGCCAAGTGGTCCTTTGAAGTGTGAAAAGGCAAACATTTTAATTACTTAGGATGTAGCTGTCTCTTTCATTATTCAGGTAGTAAATGAAAGCCATATCTCATTCTGGAAATTTTGATGTGTTAATGTGCCATATAGCATCGATTTCCATCATTCATTTCAACACTCATTTTGAGTGAATAGCAGGTATATTCTTTAGAAAGTTCTTTATTTTCCTCACTACATAGGTTATGAATCACTCATATTTTTCCTGTGGGTATATCTGCCAAGACTGGGTGATTGCCACCTTGGGAGTTGTTTGGAATTAGTTCATTAGTTGTGAGTGGCAAGAGTCAGTCAATGTATTTTTTTACTGAGGACATCAGCAATTATTTCTTCACTAAAGAGCCTTGATCTGAAAGCAAAACTACAAGTTTCTTTTCCTCTCTTTGCTGATAGTTTCCTACAACATCTATGAATGCCCCTTGAGACACTGTTGTTTTAAATGTAGACTCTTTGTTGCAAAATTTTGAGAAGGTTTTGTTTGCCTTCATAATAACTAAGTTTAAAGTTTAGCTTCATTTATGATGTCTTCTTTTTCCATGGTGAGTACACACCTGAAGGATGGAATGCCATACAGAGAGACCTGGACAGACTGGAGAACTGGGTGCATGGGAATCTCATGTAGTTTAATAACCTGGGTTGGGCCATTGCCCGCAGGTTGAGGGAGGGGATTCAGCCCCTCTGCCATGCTCTGGTGGGACCCCACATGCAGTTCTGCATAAGCTGTGCGGTCCCAGCACAGGAAGAATAGAGACCTATTGGAGCAAGTCCAGAGGAGGCCACCAAGTTGATCAGAGGGATGGAGAACCTCTCCTATGAGGCAAGACTGAGAGAACTGGTATTACTCATCTTGGAAAAGAGAAGGCTTCAGACTGACCTAGTTACAGCCTTCCATTATCTGAAGGGAACTTAACACAGGAAAGACGGGGCAAGAGCGTGTAGTGACAGGACAAGGGGAAATGAAAAAATTGAAAGACTGTAAGTTTAGATTAGGCATTAGGAAAAAATTCTTTACTGTGAGGGTGTTGAGGCACTGGCACAGGTTGCTCAGGGAAGGTGCGGCTGCCCCATCTCTGGAGGTGTTCAAGGCCAGGTTGGATGGGGCTTTGAGTAACCTGATCTAGTGGAAGGTGTCCCTGCCCATGGCGGTGGGGTTGGAATGAGATGGTGTTTAAGGTCCCTTCCAACCCAAACTCTTCTGTGATTCTATGAGTCTGTGATTGTATGCTAGAAGTCTTTGATTCTAAAGGTCAAAGTCTGTTACTATTTTTTGGTACAATATCTGCAAATATTATCCCTTATTGGCTTAATAGTGCAGTCAGATTCAGTAATTTTGCATTAAGTGGATTTTGCAGTTGCATGTGGTAATTTGGCAAGAAAAAAATTGACTGATTTAAAAATACTAAAGTTTTGGTATTGCTTTCGGCATTAGCGATTGTACATAAAAGGTTATTCAGTATAAGTGGATGTACTTACACTGTATGACTACTGTATTATTTACAATGCATTTCTCAATTTAGTTCTTGTGCCTGGAAGGAGGTTGAATGGATTAAAGTGTTTGGCTGCTGTTTCAGATAGGATGCAAAGCTTTTCCATTGCAGAAGTACTGAAAGTCTTGGGAGCTGATGAGCAGACTGAGACACAGCCTTTTGTGACCTGGGAATACTGGATACTCTTTATGATTAACATAGTGATGTTAAATGTTACTCACTGGTTTTGTAGTAAAGGTTTGATTGTGAAACTCTTGAAGAGTAGAGAGTTAGTGTTACATTTGATGTTTCAACCTAGTTTCCCAGTTTCCCTGAATAAATCTGCATTTAACAATTTCATGCTTTTCAAGGACAAAAGAACAAATTTGGAGTATTGAGTGTTTTTTGTTTGTTTTGGGGTGAGTTTTTTTGTTTTTTTTTTTTACTGTCTGACAACAGGAAAGTGTTCAATGTGGGATTAGAAAAATACACTATATGTTTAGTTACATGAAAATATCAAGGACTGTGTCTGGGTTGTCATTTAACTAGGTGAACTGATAACACTCTGTATCCTTCTCTACAGCAATTGAGAGATACAGTCACAAGGACCAGAATGATGAAAAAGAGCAGGAAACATGGACACCAGGTAATATCTGAGGTTATCAAAGGCTAATTTTCAATGAACCTGTGAAATGTTCTGCTTTTAAGTGTTTGATTCACTGTTTTTCAAGGAATAAAAAGTATTAAATCCTTACCAAGTCATGTATTCCTTCCACCCCTGTATTGTTGAGAGTTATTGTTCTTTGCATGATTTCAGATCAAGGCAAGTATTGTTTTGTCAAAAAAAAAAAAAAAAAAAAAAAAAAAAAAAAAAAGGAAATATTCTGATTTTATTTATTTACTCAGTTGTAGCCACTGATTTCCAGCACAAATGCAAACTTTAGCACTCACTCCTGCTCTCCTTTTTTCTTACTGCACAGATAACAGTTTTGAACTGCGAGCAAACACTGATGTTACTAAAAATAACCCAACCTGATGTCTGTCATGGGCAGCTGTGTTTTATAATATTAGCCTTCCCCAACCATATCTTTATAGCTCACTACTGCAAATTTCATTACATGATAGTTTAGTAAGTTGAAGAGCTCGTGGGCCACTGGAATGGCTGAACTTTGTCTCCTTGGGATAGAAGCCAGTTGTCATTATGTGGGTGAAATGGCAATGCTGATTCCTGTTCCTCAATTTAAATTACAGCTAGAATTCCCTAAAACTATTGTGCTAAAACTTTTTGGCATGCATATGAATAGGATCAAGTACAGATGGTATCACTTCCTTTCCGTGGTGGCAGGGGAAGGATTACTGCCATAAATCATAATTTCTCTATATTAAAGCTATTTTCTGTACAGATTGGAGAAGACTCCCAAGAGAGATGAAACCAAAGAAGGCAAACAAAACGGTATGTTATATATTTTTAAGAAGCAAATATTACTTATTAGTTGACAGATAAAAGCCATACTGGCGGTGATTAGAGGAAAAATATGCTAGAAATGTTCATTAGTCTATATAATTAAGGGTTTTGGCAGATTTTTTTTCTAAATATTTTATTAGTGTGCCTGTCTTTTCTGATTTTTGCTTTGCTTCTGTAGGATGTTTTAAGTTACTGGAACAGAATTATCTTCCTTTTTTCTGCCTTTTGTGTTGATGCACCATATTAACATACAAGATAAGTAACAGTGAAAAATTTAAAAAAAAACCTACAAACCTTTTTGTTTTGAAAACTCATATCATTAATCAGCACTCATCCTTCTACTCAATAGTAACTGGCTGTTCAGATTTCCTTTTATTTTGGGTTTCTCAATTAACTTGTTTGTGATTCAGTTGACTTTTGCGTTTTTTTAAGCCTTTCATATGTCATTTAATGTAGGTGATTTTCTGTTTTCCCTGGTTTTACTTTGTTGTTTATTTTCAGCTGTCTTCTGCAGAATTGTGATCCTTCAAAAGCAGTTGGAGGTGGTATTGGTAGTTCTTACAGGAGAACAGATTTTTATTACACAGGATCATTTGTTTTTCAAAGTGTTTTCTAGTATGCATGACTTATTTTAAGTTCTCTCTAGAAGTCTGTTGTTCAGATTATGTGAAATAACACTTGGCCTCCTGCATTTAGCTGTCTGTTTATATATAATTGTTTTCTTTCTTGTTCTTCATCTCCAAGTCCTTCATGTGTCATTTTTCAGTTGACATAAAATGGAAAAAGGATTGAGAATGTGCATAGTCATGGAGACTGGCTCAGCTGGAATCTTAGTTCCTTTTTAGAGCATCATTGAGAAGCATGGTACTGAAGGTAGACTGTAAGATTCAACTGAAAATGAAATATTTATTTGCAAATTCTCCAGAGGTGGGACCAGAATATACCTGGGGTTTTATTCCAAAAGAAGAAACCACGGGCTTTTATAAGCCTGTGCATAATAGTTATCTCCCCAAGATCCAATGAAATAATAAATGAAAATTATTATTCTTTCTTAAAATAATGTAGTGATTATCATAAAAAGAGAATCACTGCTCACTGGGGGAATTTTTCTCTTTCTTTAGTACCAGTTTTTCTACTGGCTCTTGAAAGTACATTCCTGTACATGTTACAGTGGCAAAGATTAGCTGACCATCAGAATTTGATTGGATTAAAAAATAGGTTCCCCTAAAAGCAAAAGCTATGCGGGATTAGGGTTTTTTTGTCGACTCCGAATGATGCTTTTTAGGGTTTTTTTTGTGGAATCCTGATGATACAGAGTTATAATATATGAGTCAGGAAGTTTGTACATAGCAGATCAGTGACCCATTAGAGCTCCTGGAACGTATCTTTGTTGTATTCGAGGACAGATAACTTAGGTGACACTTTAACCATGGTGGAACAAAGGTGAACAAATCAACAGAATTTGCACAGAAATTCAAACCAGGTTCCTACCGTTCTCACTTTGTTGCTTGCAGGAGTGGTTTTGGGATCAGTACAGTTCCATGCACAGCGACAACTTCACTTTTACACACCTCCCCTCCCTCTTTGTGGTTTCCCTGCATGTTTTAATGGAAGACCTGACCACCTGCCTTCTCAGTGGCAAAACTTTGGATAGAATTCTGCATCTCTCCCACACTGACCCTGGGCTGTGAAATGTAATATCCTAGATACCAGCAGTGCCTGCTGAAAAAATAAAATAAATAAATAAATAAATAAATGTGTCATCAGTTGGCATTGTAGGCCAGCCATATGCATATGTATATAGCACTCAGACGTATGCATTTTAGCCCAAGTACTGTGAGACCAGGTATTTGGGAATCAAATTAGATTAGATTGTATTCCATTGCACCTCAAAGGTATATAATGTAGGGAGCTATTTTGCTTGAAGTGCTAACAACGGATCAGTGTCTCTAATTTTATAAGGGCCAAAGATGCCCAGTTTTTAGAGACAAATCTCACATGTCTGTTCGTTCTATATGCATTATTTGTAAATGCCTGCAGGAGTTTGTGCAGGGATGGTAATTCTGAATTGCACTTCCCACTTGTTTTCCTTAAAAGCCTACTTCATTCTGGATGTGTTTGCTTTGATGCTGTTCATATCTTTACAAAGCAGCTTGGCTTCCCTTAGCTCTTTGCAGTGCTTTAGTCATATAATCCTTTCCTAGGCAAAACACTGGAATAAACTCAATGTTATTTACAACAAATGCTTTTGACAAAATACAGTTGTTTACTCAGCAGTTCTCAGTGTTCTGCTTCCTTGAGTATTAGGTGGTATTTGGGCAACTTTGGTTTAGGGTGCTTCCGTTCAGGTAACTCTTACATGGGTATATGGAATGCTATTTTTGACCTTTGCTCCACCGTGTAGTTAATCAGGGAGTAATTTGATAAAGATTATGTTCATGAACCAGGAGACTAAGGAGAAATACACAACACAGATTCATCAGATGAGAGCCAACTGTCGTCCAAAAGCCATGTAGCTATAGTAATCATGCCTTCTGTTAGAGCTAATGAACTTCTGCCTTTTTTTTTTACACCTACTTGTCTGAAGCACCCACCTGCCATTAATGTCTTATATAAATTAGTAACAATGAGTTTTTATATTTTCAAGATGATGAAACATAACAAGTGAGACTTTGTTCTAGTTTCTTAATATATTTTAAGTAAGTATTTTTCGTAGTAGGTGACTACTATTTTGTGAAGCTGAATGTTGTACTTTAGCCGAGCCTTTGGTCAACTGCTTGTTCAAACTGATTTTCAGACTGGCCTTCTAGGCATCTCTTATATAAATCAGGCATTTACATCTCTATGAATGATGTACCTCAAAGTCCAAGGTAATTTTAATACAGACAGTATGAGATTTCCCTGGCATACTCAGGATGTATTTGCTCTTAAGAACAAGTGAAACAAGAAAATTCATCTTTTTCACATTAAAAAAAAATAACAGTGATGTGTTTTATTTCACCAGGTGCAAAAACAAAAAAGGCAAAAAACTCTGATCCTAAAAGTAATCTGGTTGTGATTAAAAAAATTGAGGTAAGATGTGGCATACGGATGTGCATACTATTTCTAAATTTTACAGTAGAAATTGAAGGAAAATGAAACCTAGGTGTTTATTGGTACAAATGGAATAACCAGCACAGCCTTTTTCTGGTCTTGTCTTGTTACTCTGACAGACAACTGTTCTGCAGCGTGGTGGCATGAGGGTTAGGGTTAAGGAAAGAGCCTGGCTGTGGAGAAATTACTTTCTTTGCTCTTGTTTGTACCTGAATGCAACAACCAGTTGGTCTTCACTGGGTAGCAATACAGTGTAATGTGAACAGTAGAGCTACTACTGGAGCTTACAGAAGGAGGAATGTGTGCCAGTGCTTTTAAATCTGTTGCTGTTTCACCAATCTACTGATGTTGGAACTTAAACAATGGAGTAAGTTGAGAAGGAAAAAACATAGAGAAACTTAGGAAGTGACCTCTGTTTTGTAGGCAGTTACTCACCATATCTCAGTGAGAACCTTAAAGGTGAAACAGCTTTGCATTTTTTCTCCTGGTGATCTACCAGTTGTTTGAGGAAGTTATATTATTACATACAGTATATGGTAGTGCTTTGTCAAGTATGACATGGCCTTCTGTCAACTGTTCTAACAGTGCATGGTAAAGGGAAATCATCATCTCAGTTTATTACACAAGACATGCTTTTTTATGGCTGATGCTTGACCTAGTAAGTCCTTATTAAGTTCTTGTGCTTTACATAATTTTGGTTTAAATAATGACAGATAACATTTGCACAGCACTGTTATATTAAGTGTCTTGCTGTTAACTGAAGCTTAATTCTTTGGTAGTATGGAGGATATGCTATTGCTTTAACATGGGATTACCTTGTAAAGAGATTGCCTTATGACAGGAGCTAGAAAAGAAGGATGAGGAAGAAGAAAAATCCAAAGATGAGAAAGGTGAAACAAAAGACAAAGAAGGTGAAGATGATGAAGCAGAACAGCCAGAGGAATATGATGAAGAAGAGCATGAAGAAGTATAATGTTAGTTTTCCTATTTACACAGAGTCAAATCCCGGTCATTGATAGTGTGTTGGCTGGCAAAGAAATGCCCTTAGCTCCCAATAAAGGAGAATTGTTATGGGAGAAATTATTACATTCATGATCTTTGTTGCACTACATTGTATTGTAAATTTAAGTGAGTGCTCTAGACTTGTTACTCACAAGGAGCTCTGAAAAAAAGGTCTTGTACACAAGAATGTGTTCTAACACAATCAATGCATACAATTAGTCCTTTGCAGCACTAGAAGTGATGCCTCTTGTTTCATATATATCAGAACTTCATTACAGGATTTTCCTTCTTCATTCCCAAGAATCTATTACTGTTTTACAATGTGGGTGCTCAAGTGCAGTTTAAATCATGTTTCTTCTATAAATTGTCTTCTCCAGACATGCAGTGATTTTTTTTCCCATTGGTTTAAGAAAATGACTACATTTCTTCTGATTTTGAAGATGGGGATGACTTTGGTGCTGTCAGTGATGACAATATGGATGAAGCAACATACCAACTGTTGTTTCTACATGTTGCACTGCTCAAGCCTTACACTACTTGAAGCAGAATTCTGGAAGTAGACTGAGTATCAATATATCTAATGCTTTAGCTGTGTTGGTTTTAAGCAGACTCTCCAAAACCACATTGGAGTTTAATTGTACTGTGCTGTAAAAGAGGATAGGGAATCCTTTGTTATGTTCTTTAGCTGAGTATTTTGCAGACGTATCTTTTTAAGGTCCTCTGGCATGGCTGCTGATGGAGTAAGCTTTATGCCATTGTGTTTCCTCTGCACAGAAAAAGAATGTATGCATTTCACTTGAAATTGTGTCTAAGTATTTGCACTAGTCAATTCTATGCCTCAACAGTCAACTCTTGAAACAAATAATGAAATTCTTGATGACCACAGTAAAAAAAAAGCCTTTATGGACATAAGCTGCTCATTGGCAGCTGACTCCTCTGAAGAACTTCATGTAACTTCTGAGTTCAGGTGACTGAAAATAATTGACAACTCTGCACTTTAACATAAACTGACTTGGAAGGACCTTAGTAATACAGACAAACAACATGACAGTAATTTGAAGAACCGTTACTCTAGTTAGAGGAACACAGTGCCTTCAGTATTTTGGTAAAAAGGGACACATGAAAATATATTACTTTTATGAATCAGCATAAATAATAATTAAGGGTAACTTGGCTTAGAAAGACTATATGGCAGAATTTAAAAAAATTATGGAATCCTGGTTTATACCAGTACACTCCTTAGTGATGAAAATTTCAGCCCTTTGCTTCAGTTTCAGCCCTTTGCTTCAATTTCTCCGCCTGTTAGGGCAGTACTTTAAATGAGCTGGGAGATGATAGCTATCTAGAATTGTTGATGTAGTTGTTTTCTTTTTTCTACTTTTCTACAGAACAAACCAGACAGAAACAGACAACAAAGCAATAAGAAATAAACCACAAAATGTAGAAAAGGAATGTGGTGACGTATTTTAATGCATGATGTTTTTATTAGAAAAACAAGAGAATGCTGAGAAAAGCAGAACCTGAACGTTTGGGAACATCTTTTTATTTAAGAACCAACAGCTGAAGTGTTGAAAATTTACCACTGAGATTAGATACTTGAAGAACACTGTGACAGCACATTCTCTGTATCTTACTGTCTTTTGATGGTAAAAAATACTATTTTTCAGTGTTACTACATTACTATTGCTCAGGGGTTTTTTTGTTGGTTTGTTTTGAATTGTTTTTTATTTCCTTAAAAGAAGTATTTCACCTCATTGGTGACTCGGAAACAATTCTGCATTATTCTGTGAACTTCTGTATGCAGTAAGAATTTGGTCCTTAAGGTGTAATTTTCAAGTGTTCTGATAAAATACCTATCATATGTAAAGGAAATGAAGCTAAAATGCTGTGCAGGTCACAGCTCAGAGGTGTTAAAAAAGTGTTAAAAATAACATTTTGAAGTGTTGTTGACTATAATGTGTAATAAACAGTCAGCTGCATCGCACAGGCAACATATTCTGCCAGTTAATTTCTTTTTTAACACCACACACATCAGCAGTTGTTTCTTGAATGGGTGTGCCTGTTTCTTGTGTATGATATAAAAAACACAGAAGATGTGAATGAGGCAAGCATGCTGAAAATTAAATTCACTTGCTGTGACTATAACTGCTTCTGCTAGCTTTTCTCCCCATGCAAGGTGAATGGTGAGACTCCTTGCCTCCTACACAAGAAATGCAAATAGATGGCTTTTGTCAAAGATGGAACTATGAAACTAACACTAGAAAAGAGTTACTCCATGAGTAACAATTTGTTGACAAATTGTGGCTTGCCTGAACAAGTACAGTACCTTGTTCTGTAGCAGACAGTAATTCCTGAGATCCAATTACTTCTTCCATTCATCATCCTGCTAACGGGCAACCTCCTGCCTACTGAACTGTTGAGAAATACTACTCTGGTAAAAATCAGGTCTTTTTGAGACCTTTAAGATGTAAACTGTAGTCATCTCTATCATCCAGAGGGAACTGCAAAGTCTTAGGCTGGACCTTCCAGGATTAGTTTAGCAATGGCAAATAAGGCCATCACTTAGGAATGAGTTCTGCAAGGACACAGATCAGTGCCAAGGCACTTCTGAAAAGCAGTGAGATTGTGTTCTTCCAAAGGTGTAATACTTGTACCTCTTTTTAGAAGCTGATTTTCTGATTGCTTAGAATTGATTGCAAGACCATAATGACAATAAAACTTGTAACTGTTCTTTGGTTTTCAGCAAACTTTGAATTTGGACAGGCATATATTCAAATCCTGTATTTATAGCACAGAAGAATAATATTGCTTTCAATGTGCAGTTGTATCACCATCTAAGAACTTCACTGATCCCTCCCTTAGTTGTTCATACCTATTTCTGAGAACAAGTTGTCTGAAATTTATCCAGAAAAGTACAAAGTTTACAAGGCATGAACAGGATAAACCAATAAGGCTGCAGATATGGTATGCGAGATATGAATGCCATATGCAGCTACTGCCTACAAAATACTTGCTGTCCAAGGATTTTTATTTTAGATCATACATAAAAACTGGCCTAAACAAATACAAGTAGTGGCCTGCTGTAATAAAACATACAAAGTGTGTAGAACTAAGAATACATTAGATGCACCAATTTCACTGCAGTCTAAAATAAAATCTTTATTTTACATATATTACTTATGTTCTTCTAAAAGCAGAGGAGCAGAAGTATTTAAAATAAGACTTGCATCCTCACTCAGAAGTATTTCACAAAGTCGTATTTTCAGTCTTTATAAAAGTTACAAAGACTATTTGTGAGAACTTACTCCTAAATATACCATATTTAAAACATTTATATATTATATGATCCAACAGTGTAATACGCACCTAATTTTAAAACCCACTTCCTGAAAAATGTGTTGCAATTAATCCAAAAGGTGATTTACAAGTCAGTTATTCCCTATTTGTGGGGTTTTTGGCTTTTTGCTTGTTTGTTTGTTTGGGGGTTTTCTTTTGTTTATTTGTCTTTTGTTTTTTTTTTTTTTTTAACAAGTCAGTTTCTAAAAGACTAACTTCACAGATTTTAACTTGAATCAGATTTAAGTTGCCCTCAGAGCAGCTACCCTATCTATTCAGGGCTGACATGTGATGATGCATTACCAGTTGTGTTGTACTTTGGAAAAAAGCTGTAAAGATCCCTGCATTCTGCAGAAAGATGCTTATAGATTACCAGGATCAGGAGTCCTACAGTCTTGAAAAGCTATCTACTGCACCTTCTGATAAAGTTAACTCTATAATTAAAAATGTACTGTATGAAATATGTTACATAATACATATGTAAAAACATGCCAGGCACTTGGTTAGAATGGAATATGGTACAATAAAACAACTGTCCCTTTGTTTTTTCAAGACTGTTTATCCTAAGGTAAATCAAGGCCCATCACCCTTAACTCAGTGCCAGTAAGCCACAGGTCTTCAACACTGTAGAAGCCCGAAGTCTGGGACACACCAGAGGGCTTTTCAGCTGTACCACCACAGACCTCTGTATCGATACATCAACGGGACAGAGACCTTCCTGACCTAGTCAAACCACAACTACAGTTTGTTTCACTTCTGCACTAATAGCAATTTAATAACTACCAGTTCAGGTATGTGCTGTAAATTAGGCTTATGCTGCATCATCACAATAGCTAATTTAATGTTCTTTGACAAATCCATAAGAAATGAAAGGAAAAAGTATTAGAACTGGTGAGTTTCAGCAACAGTATGATGGGGGAAGAAGCAAACTAATAAAAAGGCTTGCAGCAAAAAACTGACACATTATATATCAACTTTCGTCCTATACAGAAAACATTTGTTTTCATGTGCCAAAGCTTTCTTGTCTGAGCGAGTCACCTTTTAAAGTTTTAACCACAGGAGCTGTATCACTTTACCCACCATAAATTATTTTGCGAAGCATTTTTTCATATAGCATTAGAACTGCTACCTCAGTGTTTACGCTTGTCTTACTGGCATATTCTCTTAATGAAAAGAACTACTACTTAAAAAGATCTTTGAAAACAAGTGTTATGCATACCATCACGTTCATGCCTGTTTGTAGTCCCTTTCTAGTGTGGAGACTATGAGTAGGCTCACTATCTCCACAAATCCTCCTTTAATCAAAGTCTTCAAAAGCCACAGATCATAGTTCACATACCTAACTGTACACCATCTTCCTTCAAGCTTTGGCTTGCCTCAATTCCACTATAATACAAGTTGGCCAATTCTTGTTCATACGCTTGGCATGCCAGTGAAGACTATCTGCCCCACTTCTTGGGGCAACAGGTACCCCAAGAATAGATGAGGCCTACGTCTTTACTCACAGAATCTAATAAAGCACTGTGGAATACCTCAATAGTTAGAAAACATTCACTTTACCTGATTTTTTATACTGTATATACTTAGTCAAGACACTCATTGGGAAGGTTACAATAGTAGTTTAAAGGATACTGACTATTTTTCCACTTCTCTCTTTGTAAGTCCTAATCAGGTTTGTTATCTTGGGGTTTGGTAATAAACACTGTTCTGAACAGGGCAATGGAATTCTTGCTCCACAAGGCAAATATAACAAAAAAAAAATTTAGGCACCATCTCAGTTTTTATTTAAAAGTATTCTGAGTACACAAGTACCTCCTTTCTGTATGAAGAGTCCGGAGGTGTGGGGTTTTTATTTGTTTTATGTTTTTTGGTTTTTTATCTTGTAGCATTTTCAGATGGGGAAGAGGGGAAAACCAAGGTTGATCATGAAACTCCAAGAGAAACATTCAGGAGCAGAGTGGTTAATGAATACACTAATATGTAAAGAACAAGTCTGAAGCTGCAAGTTGTCTATTCTGCTGCAATTTTCTAGCAGGCATTAAATACCATTTGAAGTTTTCTAGGACATTTCAGGAAAAAGTTAACTGTTTGAGGTTCATGGGCACAAGACCATTAGCATGCTCAGTACCCACATGACAGCTGTCTGAAGAATCCGTTGGTCCTGAAGTGAGATTAACCGGAGGGGGGAAAAATAAATCTATTAGCATAAAATAAGGACTACTGGGGACACTACAGCAAGGTGACACACTTCCGCACTTCCTTCATTCTACACACAGGTTACCAGATGAGAATGCAGTCCAGTCAGTTTTCAACAGGAAGCCAAGGAAAAATGTTAATTTTCAGAAAGACTCCTAAATGGACGGTGTTGAGGCACAGAGTCACACATAGAGTAAACAAATTATCCTATTGCCTATACTGAAAAGTACTAAAGAATGTGTTGACCATAGGCACAAGGTTTCAAGATTCCAGTTTAAGTATTTGCTACTGCCTCTGTAATAGTCAATTGTAAAAAAGAACTTCATAGTGGCAATTAATTATGGAATGATTGAGTTTTTAAAAATATCTTACTCTATAAGAAAGATAAAGTTATGAGAACACCACTTTAACTTACAGCTGTAAACCTGATATTAAAATGTCAAGTGTACCATGAATTCTATAAATACTTTCAGATGTTTAAAAGTTAGATATCCCCATATGCCCATTTCTGGGCTGTAAAACACAGTGAGACTCCTTGTGTATTAGTTCAAACTACATTTTTTCACCTCATCATTAATTAAGAAACATAACTATCAAAACAGAAAAAAGTGCAAAGCTTCAGAGATGACTTTATACCTTAATTTACACCCCAATCTTGCAAATTGCCTGTCTCAGGCATATTCAGAGATTATGTAATCCCCAGAAATATCCTTGTAGTGGAACACTGCCCATAAAGGCAAGTCACACATCAGTACACTTTTTCTCTGTGTTCCAAGTGCATTTTGCATCCTGTGGATTCCCCTTTACGTTAAGGTTATGTTATGTATCTACAAATAACAGTTGTCTGGGGTCTTCCATTGTTAATGCTGAAGGTCTCCTTGATGATCAACTTTTATAGTATTTGCTGGATTTATTCAATTTTCTGTTTCTTTCGGATGTGATACTGCTGTGACAGACGAATGGGGAGGGTCCACTGCAGAATGGTGACTGACATCTGCTTTCACTAGAACTTCATAATACAGGAGATAAAAAACTGGAGTTACTATGCCAATAATCAACATAATCACTACTGCTGTCCACCATCCTATACCCCAGTCTGCTCCGTAGTAAGGATCCTTGCATTTTTTAGTTTTACCATCAGTTTCAAAACAGATCTGTTGGGCTGCTAAAGCAGAAACAACTTCGTTCAGATTCTCTCTCTTTGTATCATTGCACTTCACTATTTCTTCTATATCTCGATCGACTTCTTTTAAGAAGTTGCCAGCAGTCTCATTAGCAGAGAGTTTATCACAAAGAGATGTTTCCTGTACTTCTGGGGAACACAGAGCAGGCCGAAGAGCTGGTCTTCCTTTTGGAGAGATGTGGGTTTCAGTCAATACACTGAACTTTTTCACTGGAATTTTGATAGACCTCAGGGCAAAAAAATCTTGATCGTTGATAAGATTGTTAACTCTCTTGATATCTGCAACCTAAAAATGAAAACAACAGCTAAAACATCATACTCCATCAAACCAAAACTCTCTTAATAGTACTACACCCTTAAGAAATACAAGTCAAGGAAATAAAAGGCAAGGTCCTTGTTTTTGCCCTAGCCAAGGCAGCTCTCCTTTTCTGTGTTCTTGCTCAAAATGAATCTCATTTTGTTCAAACTAAGTTCAGATTTTACCTCTAAGTTTAAGGCAAGGCCTTTGGTTTATATTACCACTACCTTTTCTTTTTATTTTTTTCCTAAATTGATACCCATTCATACACTATGAAGTCAGAGAGGTTGAAGACCAAATCTGAACTTTACAGTAAGAAGGAAATTTATGATGAGGTAAAAACCTCCTCACATCAGACAAGAAGACTGAAAGTCACTTCACATAGACATATTTACTTATATGTGTGTTCAACTATCAGTTGGCAATTATCTCTGTGAAATGAATGAGACTTTACCTCACTGTTTTCAAATTATGTAAATTACTGTTAATTTCTAATTCAGTGGAAAACTTCTGAGTAAGGAGTTATTACAAATTATGAGTTTACAATTCATCTAGCCACATGGTTTTTTGCTACTTCTGGGGACTAAGGCAGAAGTCAAGCGTAACTTTTAAACTATCAGCTATCTTAACCAAGTCAGCTCTCCCCTTTCCCTATCCTTGCTCAAAATTAATCCCATTTTGCTTTCACTTAGTTCAGATTTTAAGTGTAATGTGAAATACTGGGCAGGAGTTTAAGTGCCCTTGGAAAATCACTGGTTTCATTTTCATATGGTAACTCCCTTACTATAGAAGGCACCACCACAAACTTCACCATAATGAAGTACTTATGAATACACCAT
Organism: Struthidea cinerea; assembly: GCA_013397865.1. Lineage (NCBI taxonomy): Eukaryota > Metazoa > Chordata > Aves > Passeriformes > Corcoracidae > Struthidea > Struthidea cinerea. Next base: position 235,954 of record VZTI01002794.1, read on the forward strand.
AATTCAGTGCCTTTCTGCAACACCTGCAAAGCACACAGGAATTGTGCCCATTTTGAGATGCACTGTACCCAAGTTCACAAGAATCTTTTCAATGTGAAGAAGGCCTTCAGTTCCTATGACAGTATATTTGTTATGTGCACGATGCTGAATAAATTAGATAAGAATAAATGACTGCCAAATGCAGCATTTACCCCACTAATTTATGATTCCACCACAATGCAAGTTATACTTTCTGCCTCAAGCCCCAGGATCTCTCTTCCACATTCTCTTGAATTTGCAAGAAAGATCACAACTCAGTTATCCTTCCTTTCTTAGTGAGGCCTGATTGAGTAATAATACTTAATTGCAGTAGATTGTGAAGCCAAGACGTGATTAACAAGGCTAAGGCCTGTCACGATCAGGAAATAGTTGTATCAAGACTTTAGTACCTACAGTCACAACAGGAGGCTCTGTTTCTGCCTGAAGAATAAGATGACAGCATATTCTGTAAATACAGATTTTGAACTTGACCTCACAGCACCTGCACACTCAGCAGTCAGTCCCACCAACAACCCATAGCCAATTTCCTGTTAAAACTGGCAACATCAATCAAGACCAATGCCACTGCCTTAATCAGTACTGGCCAGCCAAAATTACTAGGTAGGCAGGACCATTCACCAGACTAATATAGGCACTGAGCTAGAAGTAGTGAGCACAAAGAACGGTGCAGAGGGGTGGAAAACTCCGAAAGGTACAGCATGCTCATGCTTAAAATATTAGGGCAATTTAGCAGAATTCAAAAGAAAGTTACGGAGGATTTCTCCCCCTACTTTAACGGAATTAGGGCTCCACACAAACCCTTAAGATCGTTTACCAATATCCCCTCGTCACCCAACCTAACAGCGAGGATGGCACTAAAAGTGCCGACCTGTGACTGCAGCATAGTTTTGCGTGTAACATGAAGACTCTAAGAGAGTGTCACAACCAAAGCTATGCACTTGTTTCTCACAGCTACATTAGTTTTAAATGGAAAAGCCCACGGAAACCGAACCCCGCGGTGTGACACGAACACTCTGACGTCATTTTCCACTTCTGAGAAACACGGCGTTTCCCACGCGCTGCCTCCGCGCGCAGCCGGCCCGGGACCGGCCCCGCGCCGCCCAGGCACTCACCGAGCAGCAGAACTGCAGCGCGATCGCGTTCAGCGTGTCCCCCTCCCGGATGTCCTTCGTCACTAGGACGGTATCATCCAGCCTGTCCCTCGACGCGCTCCGCCGGACCTTCTCCCTGCCCCGCGGCCGCAGTTCCGACACCTCGCCCTCCTCCTCGGGCCCCTCGCTCTCCGCGCTCACGAAGGGGTACAGGTGACCGCCGGCGGGCGGCTGCGCCACGGCGGGCAGCTGTGGGCCGCTGCCGGCGCCTCTGCCGGCCATGCTCCGCGGGTGGCCCTGTGGAACGGACCGCAGGCGTAGCGCCCTCCGCGGGGAGCTCCCACGCCGGCCCCTCCTCCCCGCCCCCGCCCTGCTCCCTCCCGGCCCAGCAGCGAGCGGCCCCGCTGCCGCGGGTAGGTGAGAGCAGTGCCCGGCCCCACCGCCCCGCTCCGCCCTGGACCGCGGCTCTACTTGCCCCCGCTCCACATGGGACCCGCCGCGATGGCGG
>VZTI01002794.1:237604-273458 GCA_013397865.1 Struthidea cinerea
GGGGTGGCTGGAGGCGGCCCCGGGGCTCGGCCGTGAGGAGCCAGCGGGGTCGGCCTGGCGGGAGAGCGGGTGTCGGCACCGGCGTCGGCACCGGCGTCGGCACCGGCATCGGCACCGGCACTGCTCCGACCCGCTCCGGCACTGCCCCGTACTGCTCCGCCCCGCGCCGCTCCGCCGCGGCCCACAGGGCGCTGTGGCTGAGCCTCTCGGCATTGGAGGCCGGAGCGCGGGGCCGGGGACGGGCGCTGCCGGACGAGGAAGCGCTTCATCCCCCGCCTTTCCCGCGAGCCGCCCGTGTGCTATCCCGCGATGGGATTTTCTTATCAATACATCGCTCTTGCTCATCCTCCTTCTGGAGGAATTGAGAATGCTCAGATACACGAAGCTGCCATGTATTTGGGTCAGTAAGAGGGTTCTTCTGAGACCCTTTCAGCCTGTTAGCGTTCGCAGCTTCTCTCCACGTCCTGTACCTCTTAGTCCCGCCTGGCTCTTGCCGCCTTGCTGCGCCCTCAGAAGTTGCCAGGCAGTTTATTTATATCCCGTCACACCTGTCCCCTCAGGACTAGTACTGCAGACATACAGAAGTGCAGCCTGCACTAATAGATCTTTCTCGCAAGAGAGGTACCACAAATTAAGCCATGTAGATATTTCAACTTTCCTTCTTTAGTAGAATCATTTTTTTCTCTAACGGACTGTCAGCAGCTTTTGGGATGCTGAAGAGAATATGCAGATGTCCTAGTCTAACTAGTACCTTTAATCTAGTGTAGGTTTCTCCTGACACAGAGGGAAGTTCTTGATTACAGCAGGACCAAGAACAGTAGTCCTTAAAAAACCTGACAGCTCTAAGGTTAGGCTAAATATATTGTAAAAAAATTGCTGAAGACAAATGTGTTCGCTAGTCTGGTTCCTAAACAGATTAAATCTAATCTTAATTAGATGTAATTTTAAATAAGGGTATTTTTTCCCTTTTGTTTATAAGCCTTGGTATACAATGTTTCCAGAACAACCAAAGTGGCTGGAAACACGTTTGATATTAAAAAAAGACAGACTTTTTTATGGCTTTACTTTTGAAAACCACGTGACTTGAATCTGAAGACATAAAAATAAGAGCTAATAATTGTGTAGCTCTATGAAGGGTCACATTCACACCCACAGCAGCTTAATTGAAGCCACATTTCCAGGTATTGTAAAAGAAACGGTGATCCTGCATTGTGTTCTTGTGTCTCAGACTATTTTAAAGAGCAAATATATATATACACACATACATATACATACATTCATACATTTATCTGTATCTACCTTAAACCAGTATTCTATTGTGGATGAGGGATGGATCAGTTAAAATAAAGGTATTCCTAAGACTGCTACCAAATAGCATCAGCAACACCAGCAATACATTTCTCTCAGGAGCACAGAGGTTTGCCTAAAAGAATATAAATATTCTCAGGTACAGAAGTCAGCATAAAATAACAAGCTGGCCACTTCATGCAGGTCTGATTACTGCCCTTTGTGAAGAAGCATGGAATAGTACTAGCATTTAAATGTGCTTTCGTTCCTGCAGGAAGTTGGGCCTACTTAGTCAAAGCTAATTTTCAGGCTTTCTTACTTTGAATTTGTTAAAATAGCCCACTGCAGTTAGAATTTCCTCAAACCTAAGTTTCTTGCAAGTCAGGATACTTTCTGAACCACTTAGTAGCCTAGCTAAGGATATTTTCTTGACACTTGGACCCACATAATATTTTTCTTGCTGAGTGTTTCAGGTATAATTAACTGTGAACAGTGTGGTTTCTCCTAGACAGGCAACTTCTTCTTTCATTAGCATCTTCCTAATCAAAGCCTGCTCAGAAATAAGCCTTCTATTTTTATCATGGGTCAGAAGCACAGCTTGTGCTGATTAACATAGCTGCACTGAAGGCTTAGATACAGCCCCACATAGAAGCCGCTATCCAACCAAGACAAGCTTGGATTCTTAGATTATATCACAAATGTGTGAACATATTTGTAGGAGTCCCAGAATGATTCTATGTCTTTCTGGGGATGCCAAATGCAAGCAGAATGAATCTTCCACAACTGTATTTCCGGACAAAGCAATATTGAACGTGACAAAATTGAATTAATTTCCCATAAACCCGAAGTTTTCTCATGACATCTCAAGTTGAAGAAAATTAGTTTTTACCTAGTGTCGGGGTTTGGCACTGATTAAGTGCCAGGCACCCCCAAAAAACCCCTAATCACTTATTTTCCTCTGCTATAGCTGAGCAGGGGAGGGGAAATTAACATGAAAGGTTCGTGAGTTGAAATAAGGATTAGGGGGAAAATATTTCAAGACAAAACAGGTTCAAAACTTAAACAGTATAAAGAAGATTTATTATGAACAGAATTGAAAGTAAAAAGGGTAATGAGAACTGAAATAAACCTTCAGAACACTTATTTTCTTCCCAGCCCCTCCCTCTTTCCCACTGACAGCACAAGGAGACAAAACATGGGGTTTTGGTTAGTCTTTCACTTTCTAAGAAACTTTCTTCAGTTCATTCAGGGAAAGGAGTTCTTTTTCTGTTGTGCCATGGGGTCCTTCCCGCAGGAGACAGTTCTCTGTGAATTTCTCCAATGTAGCTGTAATTTTCACGAACAGCAGCCCACCTGACCTGCTGTAACGTGAGTCTCTCCCATGGGCCAAGCAGTCTTCCCACAATTGCCCAGCGTGGGTCATTTTAGTTCATGGGGTTTAGTTTTTGAAGGATAAGCTGTTTTAGTTTGGAAGCAAGGGTCTTCTCTGAGTTTCTCACTAAATTACAGCTTTTCAGCATCCACTTGCTCCAGGGTGGGCACTCTTTCTCATGGGCTGCGAGTGGATCTCTGCATCCACCCATGCACCTCATGAATTACAGGGAAATAGTTTGTTGTCTTACAGTCCTCACCACAGCTTGTAGAAAAATTTCAGCTCCGACACCCGGAGCAGCTTCTCCCTCTCCTTCATTTCACTGACCTTGGTGCCGCCATGTTGGTTCTTTTCATGTGTCCTCACTTTTCCCTTTTCTCTGACTCAGAAGAAAATTGTTGTCTGTAGGTATTATTGTTCTCAAGTTCTATCAGTTGAAAAGTTCTTATAGACCTTCGCTGCGCTGAAAAGGCTGATCTCGTCTGTGCTCCGTGTCGGGGAACTGTTCACTGTATTTTTGTCAGTGGCCACATGGTCCCTGCCGGCACCGCACGGGCGGCCCGGCCGTGTAGTCCCGGCCTCGGGAGGGCCCTGGCCTTGGGAAGGCCCTGGCCGGGTGGCCCCCGGTGTCCCCCACCTGGATGGGCCCAGTAGCTGCCTCCCCAACCCCCAGCCGAAGAAAAAGATCATCATAACTTTTTTCCTTTCTTAAATATGTCATCACAGAGGCGTTAGCGATTTCTCTAATTGGGCTAGTAACCTGCCCATCGTCAGAGCCTTCAGCGATTGGCTCTCTGCCGGACATAGTAGAAACTTCGGGCTGTTTGTTCCCACCCACCAAAAACTGGACTGTTTTTAAACTAGCACACCTAGTGATTTTCATCCTATTAGGAGGTGTCGTGCCATATCTGGCAAGGAATATTTGCAGCACCAAGCAATTTTGTTTTGTTTTTTTTTAAAGGAAGCTTTCAGTAATAAACGTGAAGTAACTGCAGTTGTCTGTAGCTGGGAAACTGATGACTCAGACCCTATTCATGCTTTTGAAAGACTGTTTTATGAGACTCATCAGACCTGTGGGTGGATCCGTAGAGGAGGTTGAACTCAGACTTCATATGCAAGGGTGCCTGCAGTGGTGTCTAATGATTGTCCGATCACACGCCACTAATGAAATATCCTTTTGGGGGTTTTCTTTTTGGGTGCTGAGGCTGCAGCAAAGATCAGGACAGGGAATTTCACCGTTTCTTTTATCTAAAGAGGTGTACTACCAGGTCAAAAAAGAACTGCTGAAGCAGCACTCTGCCTTAGAAGGGGAAAGAAAGTATTGGAGTTTGCTTTGACCCTGCTACACCCCTGTGTGTCACCATTTGTAACTGGTGACATTTTCCCATCAATAACAAAAGGGTATATTCCAAACTTGATGAACAAGACTGGAGCTGCATAGCTCCCATGAATGCTAATAGGAATACAGCTTTTCTCCATTCCCATGTAAGTTACTTTGCATATCCTAATAGTGCATTCTCAATGAGCAACAGGGTCAGTGTTAATCACACCACGGCATTCCAACAGCAACTGCATGGATCTGTACCACATTCCTCTTGGTCACGTTATTTCTTGTGTGGCCTGATCAGAGCTAGGAAGTATACACATAGAAATATTAAGAAGATCTTAAGAAATTAATAGAAAGGGATTGTAAGGGAAATGTAGAAGGGCTGATATAACTTGTTTGTAATTTTTAGTTAAAAAAAATCCCAAACGTATTGTTTCCATCTGGAAGTTACCGCATTCATGTGCCACCACTGTTTTTGTAAGTCATTCTATGATTTGGTATCCCTAGGCTAGATTTTCATTTAGATAGCATGTGTCGAAGTGTCTAAATGTATGTTTTAAATGCTTGAATGACATGATAAAATGTGATTCATTAAGAGATTCACACAGAAATACATGTACAGCCTTTGTCTCTCCTTCCCTGCTTGGTAATTGGGAATGGTAGTAAAAAATTGTAGGAAACAGTAATGTCAAGGTAGCTCTGCATCGCCAGTACAGACCAAAGGAAGTTATTAAGCCATGACTGTCAGATGAAGTAAGAGGAATTTCTTAAGATCTCTATAAAAGAATGCAAGAAGCGAATAGTGCTAAATCTACACACACTGCATAGTCTGTTCTCCAGTGGAAATATTTGCATGTATACATTTGACTATAATCATAGAATCATTTAGGTTGGACTTAATATCATTAAGTCTAACCGTTGATCCTCAAAACTACCATAAATCCTTTTTAATTAGCAAGGTTCCAACAATAAAAATGGGTTAAAAATGACCACAAAATTTAATTGTTTAATTTATTATTGTTATGGTTTAAGTGACAATAAAAGAAAAAATATGATTGGATTGAGACTGTATTGTTATGGTTTAAGTGACAATAAAAGAAAAAATATGATTGGATTGAGACTGTATTTTCCCTATGTAATATTTTACATATTTTCTGTTCCCCTTTTGTTACTTGACAGGAATCAATAACTCTTTTAATTAACTGTATTATTTAATGTGTATACATAATAGGAATATGCTGTGTGCCTTCCACAATGCAGCCAGTAGGGTGCATTGGTTGTTTGATATTTTATTTTCAAAAAACTGTAAATAACTGCATATTTGCTTCTGATTTACTGCTTAAGTACCCTCTGAATAAGAAAATCTATCAGGGAGCCCATTCAGTTATGGTAAAAATAGTATGCAAAAATGCAATATAGTTTCATGAAAACTTCTTTCAGATTGTTCACAGATGGATTTTGTTATTAGATTCTGAATTCCTGTCTATTGATGAATTAGTGTTTTGGTAATGTAATAACTGAAATTATTTTTGGGGTGGATTTTGGATGAGTTTTTTGGTTGCTTGGGGTTTTTTCCTGGGAGTTTTTGGTTGGTTAGTTTTTGACTTTGTTTGTTTGCTTTAAAGATTATCATAGATTCTTCCCAATTTTTGCTGGATGACTGTAATAAATTTCATCTATAACTGTTACTATTTCATATGTTTTCCCTGAGTAAAGTAAGGAAACCTGTCAGTATTAATCTTGTTTTTATTCTGAGGGAATATTTGCACTGTCCTCTAGTCTTTATCTTGTTTGTTTTTAATTAATAAAGCATTCAGTATTTGTTAACTTCTGTTCCCTGCTTTCTCTAAGTCTCAGTTTTGGGGAATTTCATTTATTTAGGTCCTCTGTGGGTTTCAGCATTGTTTTTAAAATGCAGACACCAGTATTTATGCAATTTCAAATATCCACCCCATTAGTGCCATGTACAAAAGTAATTCTACCACCTCAACTACTTGACACTAATCTGCTGTTGAAGTATCTGAAGATGACATGTGTTTGTTTTTTCTTTCCCAGTCACAGAATCACATTGGACACTTATGGTAAGCTGCTTGTCTGCTTGAGTTTCTTCAGATGAAAACTATTCAGAAGACCTATATTTTAGCTTTGAAGGTATTCAGCAGTGTTAAAATGACTTGTTTTAATGGAACCAGCTTACCAGGTGAGTGTATCACTGTAATACTCTCATTCTCTTTCCACTAATATTGCCATCACAAACATCCACTTCTGAGTTTTGTATTTGCAGGGAGAGAGTGTTGAGGAGATCTATTTTTAACCTTTGTTGAATTACATAATACAAATATTTTCATTTCTTCATAATGAAATTTTGTGACAGTGACGAAAGATAGTTGGGTCTCCACATCTTCCCCTCTTGCATTTGTCTCTGATGGGCAGCGATTTGTCTTAAGAGCCACACCAAGTAGGAATTAAAGGAGGAATGGGAGAGCCCTGATGATTGCAATTGATTTTGGTACACATCGGCATACAAAAGGGTATAAAATGCTGCTGGATCCTGGGGCAGTGCTGCAAACTTGAGGCTTGCAGGCAGCTTCCATGTGGATCCCACACTGGCAGGGATGCTTGCAGGGTACATCCAGCCCAAAGCAAGGGAACACTCACTTTTGGATGGGTGAGTAAAAGCAGTAAGATCCGGTCACATATGGAGATAAAATCCTAAAGTAGCCCCATAGGTGCTTTGTTGCTTTGTAATTGTGCATTCTGTAAGGGCAAAGCCTGTAAACCTGTATATTCCTGAGCTTGCTGATATTATGACCCTTTAGACCTGCTTATATTGTATGCCACATTGACGAAGGTTAAATCTTAATTGATACAGACTTTCCTCACTTACAAGCTTACTGGCTTATGAATTTCTACAGTGGATGTATTCTGTATTGGTACAATGCAACCTACAGCTACAGCTGAGAAAAGCATTCTCTGGCAAACTGTCCTCTGATGTCATTCCCCTGAGTGGGAAAGTGCCCTCATACTGGCCTGGGTACCTCTGCAATCCTGTCAGCTCTGCAGCTGCCTCTTCCATGCCTCTACTGTTCTTACCATGTGAACAGAGGCCTACAGGCAAGCAAGAGAGTTCTCTGAAATATCCTAGCATTACTTTCATCCTTTGTTTTAAGCTCTTTCTGGCTGGAATGGTGGTGTATGCTGAGCAGCTTTTTATCAAAGGGAGAGGGACTAATAGAAGGGAGTGGGAGCAAGACCAGGGAGGCTATCTCGTGGTAAAAGGTCTCCTGGTAAAGAGTCATACAAATCTTTATATGGTATAGAAGCAGGTATGATATCCACAGTCTGCTATATTGACAAATATTTGAACTCTGTGTTTAATGTGCCTTCAGTTTTCACCTATAAGGGCATCCAGGTGTAAATGAAACTGTTGGATTAATAGTAATTAGCAATAATTAGTAATAGTAATAATTAGTAATAAGTAATAATTAGTAGTAAGTAATAATATTGTAGTTGTAAACATCTTACTACACTTTCTCTCAAATTTTCAATATAAAATTGATTACAACAAAATTATGTATAGCTATTTGTAATCTCAAGTACTTATCAGTATATCGCTTGAGAAATGGCTGTTTTCCATACAAAACATGTTTGTTTCAATTTTGCCTCTGTCATTTTTAGATAAGTATAGTGTATTTTAACAAATATGAAAATACTTGTAAAATAAATCATCCCATTCAACTTTTTTAAGCACTTAACATATGATTACAAATGTTCAATTTATGACATAAAGACAAGAATGATCTAGGAGAAACAGACTCTTTGAAGGGGGCATTTTCATGAATTTTAAAATAGATTCCTCTCACCCTTGTTTTCTTCCAACTTTTGTCTTTCTATTTGATTCAGCTTTTATACGGGACAGCAGAACATGTCAGAAACCTTTAAGTTCTTTCAATGAGTATCAGGCATGTGAATGCAAATGCATTACTAGTAATCTTCATCAGGAGAGACAGTAACATAGCCCACATGGCATCAGTAAAGTGTTTACAAAGTATTGATATGCCTACTGTGACAAGTTGTATTTAATGGGAAGCATCAAGGAGTTTGTTTTATTAGTTTTCCTCCTCCCTCAAGTAATAAATCTTAAAAGCTTCAATATTGATTCAATGAAATGAATGGTTGAATCGTTCTGGAGAGGCTCTGACAAGTGGACAAATGCTTCCATGGTTACGTTGAGCTATGCAGTATAGTTACTGAGCTTTGCTGGTTTCCTCCCTCTGCCATTGAAGTAAAATAACAAGCCACAGGGTAGCACCACACATGGTGAGCATAAACTGGAAACAACTTTAAAAGATCAAGTTAGCTGATCTTATACAGATTTTAAACAATATGGGATTTATTATTTTATACTCTGTACCCTAAATATGCATTTCAGTAGTTTCTCCTTTCTATATCACTTTTCCATGGAATGCTTTTATTTCTTGTCTGAACAACCTCTCTTTTGATTTGGAATGCCATAAATTAAAAGCTCATGTGAAAGTGCATTTCGTAGTACTGTTACATGTGTTATGTTTTTCTAGGAATATTTATATATCAAGTGGTGTGGCTGCATCAATGCGGACTTCTGCAATACCTAGATAACAAACAAAAAATCATGTGTAGAACTTTTATATCCAGTTGCTTTAGGATGCTTTGCAGTATAAACATAATTAAGTGGTTTGATTTTCGATCTGCTTGCATTTGAGGTACTCAAATTTCAGGTGTCACAGGGAAGACTGATATTATAAATAAGTAAAATTTTAGAAAAACAATACAAAATAATGACATATAGTTATTTCATTAGAAATAACATTAAAAATGTTGCAGATCAAGCATTACGTTAATAGAAGGAAATCTTGAACATCTTCAAAGCACAAAGTGTAAATGAAACTAAAAGCAGATGTACTGACAATAATTACCTTTTTTCCCTTGGAGACCAACTCCAAAATGAGCATGTTATCCACTGTACTGACACTGTCATTTTAGTTGTTTCTCCCCTACGTGCTTGACAGTCCTCAGAAGCACTAGAGCAACATCAGAATGCTGAATTGTTTCACTGCCTCTTTGTAAACACAATATTACAACAAGGATGAATGCCAGGATTCCAACCAGCCAGGAAAATAAATTCATAAACATAGAAGATAGTTACTTCTGAGACAAAAATCCTGGTCTTAAAGCTTTCTATTAAAAGTTTATATTTGTTGTAGGTACTTAATTTCACATTTAATCAAATAATTTGTCTTTGATCTTGAGGGGTGAAAGTAATCAACTAGTGAGAAAATATTTTGATGTTTCACTTAAAAAGAGACGACTCAATTCTTAAGTTGAAAAACATTGGGGATTTTATGTTTCCAAGTAGTTCTTTTCCTCGTTTGAAAGGAAGCAAACAGAATGCCTAGCTGTGAACTGGGAAAGCTAGTCAAGTTGTATGCAGCATCTGGAATCCTCTTGCTTTTATCTTTAAATAGTTTTTGAGGACTTTGAAATTAAGTGCAAATTAGATGCAAGAGATTATGGAGAGGTTTTAATATTTTTATTATGTCTTACCTTCAGAAAAATGTGCTTTTGGTAACCATTCTATTTGAATTTAAAGTCTAGTGCTTGACATGCTCAGAAGTTGTGTGTTTTGATGGATATTTTATGAGAAAACTTATTATTTGCTGCATAGAATGTACATTGTCAGTGACATACTGCAAATGAAGAGCTGAACACTCTTGAAGTAACATGACTGCAACTTCATTTAGGAACAATAACTGCGTAAGAGGAGCAGGCAGACAGTTCTTGACAAATTCTTGTCTTGCTGTTTCTCCATGTGGCACACAAGCCAGTAAGCAACCACTATGGGTTGAAATGAGCTATGTAACATTGTAAGACCAAACCAACCCTTCAGAGATGGCATTCTTCTTGCATCATTAGAGTGACACAAAATGACCTAAATTGTCTCAAAATGGCTTGATAACCCAAATCTAAGGTGCACTAAGTTGAAACAAAGCAGTTATTTTCTCATTAATTGTTTGTTTTTAGTACACTTTAACATATTTAAATTAATATTTTTAAAAAGCCATGTCACTTTTTGTGGAAGTCTTGTCAAATGAGAGTTTAAGTTCATGAATCAAAAAGTTATGATTATATGAATAATGCTTCTGGTGTAATGTGTATTAAAATATAGCAGCCTTTTATGAGCAGATGCTAGGAACCATTTACTTTTTCCTAATAATGGGAATAACTCAATTTTTTCTGTTAAAAACTCTTTTAAAGTGTTAACATCAGCATGCCTTATCCATATACAAGTAAGGAGTTGTACCATAAAAAGATTAAACTTTACCAAACTGACCACAGGAATCAGTACCTCTTACTGAAAACCAAATGGCACTGATAAAAGACAAAAATCTTCCTTAATAGAAACAAAAATGTAAAGAAGAGAAAATACACATGCTTGAAAGCCTTTGTTAGATGTTTTTTCTTCTTGTTCCTTTAAGTCATCTGTTCTTTCTCAGGGATTTGTTTCTTCTTCTAACTCCCTCTTCTGTGGTCTTTTCTTTCAAATGATGCCAATAAAGGGAAAAGGCAAGGTTACAAAACAAACAAACAAACTGGAGTCCATTGTTTCTGGTGCTTTCAGTATTGGTTTACTTGCAGCAGAGCCATTTTTTGCTTACAGAGTTTTAATGATTTCAAAACAAAGGATATCCAAACAAACAGAGAATTGAGGGGTGTACTTAATACACCTTATTTACTGCTTTTATTGAAAAGAGAAGCAAAGGCTGACCTGGATACATACTTCTGTGCAATGCCAGATCTGCTATAGGTCCAATACCAGTCCTGATTGTTTGTCTCTGACATTTGTAAGGGTTGGGAGTGCAGTGTGGGCTGCATACTGAGTTGTTAAAAGTGTGTGTGGAGTGTCTGATGTCAATCACCATCAGCCTTCCAGCTGCTTGAAGACCATCACTGATAAAATCCTGTGGGAGCTCTCTCATCCTCGAGTGTAAACGAAAGGAAGCACAGATCCCTGGAGTGGTATGATGAACATGAAAGAAAAGTAATCAGGAAATCCTCAGGGATTGAAAGAAAACGTGGAGTACCATGTGTTGAGTCAGAGAGCACAGCAAAAGGTACAGTCATTTTGGATCTGAATGCAGTTTTGTGGGAAGAGCCCATGAAAATAACCATGTGAATTACTGAGCCCAAATCTGAGTTCTCACTCTTCCTTAGTTTTCTAGCTCAGTAATTAGCAACATTTAATGTGTTCAGGCCTTCTGTAATTGAGAACTAATTACTATTAAGGCGGCCCCTCTGATAGCTGGTGGGAGGCGAGCTTTGTACAGAAACTGGATGAAAAGAGGAAAACGTGAAGTAAGTGATATAAGCCAAAACAACATTATAGAATAAAAGATAAAAAGAATCTTATACCTCTAGTATTCTTTTGGCCAGTTGATCCAAAGAAGAAAAACAATATGGGATCTGGATTTTGCGGCTGAAATATAATAACAGTATGGTATTGAAAAACATGCTACTTATCTCTCATGCTCATACATTAGGTTCTGTCTGATGCAAAATTCTGCCAGTAGTAATACTGGCCTTTGAAGGACTGCTTCTTGCTCCCTTTTTTTTTTGTTTTTGCTAGATAAACTGGTGCTGGTACATGCATAATAAAGTATTGATGAAAAAAATACGTTCAGATATAAACCAAGGTGAACTAGTGCAAGAAGTGATTAAATATATAAAACAGATTATCAAACAGAACACCCTGAATTCCTTTTAGATGCACAGCATAATTTTTTAGAAGAACAAAGTACACTTGAGTTTTCTTGAAAAAGAGAATTTTTATAATGCTTGGTGAATCATCCCAATATTTCCTCCTGTCTTGAGAACTGGAGTTTGTTCTGATTATTAATGTCTACTTTTCCATCTGCATATTAGATTATCTATGCCTTTATCAATTATACTGCAAATTTTTATTTGTCAACATTGATTTTCTCTATAGCTATATACAGAGTAAATAGAGAGATTCTTCTTATATAAGGAAGCTAGGTAGTAGTCTGAGATAACTATTTGGACTCCCTCTTTTGTCAGAGGAGGGAAATAACCACCTATTAGAGGTAGTTCATCTTGTCCTGCTATGATTCTACGCTAGGCTGGATGGCTTGTTAGTTGGAATGCTTCTACTTTAAAACATCATTTTTATAAGCAAAATGCTTCTTGAGGTCTGTGTGCCTTTTACTAAGTAATTTTTCTAATCTTTCATCATTCTCTAGCGTCTTCTTTGCCTTTTCATGTTTATTTACATTATTCCCAAATCATCATAACTCAATACAGATTGATGTAGTGACCAGGCTAATTACATCAGAAGGCATAGGGTCTTCTAGATTCTGTCTTGGTTTCCCCCAAGTACTTCTGTGCTCTATTTCTGCCTTCTATCCTTTATTGGATAAGAAGAAATTTTGATACTTACTTACTATTAAATGGGAGAATTTGTGAGTTTGGGAGCCAACACTGACAAAATCTGAGTGTCACCTTTGTGTCTCTCTTGTAGCTCAGGATTTCCTTGGAATGGTGGTGACCATTAAATTTGAATTTGATATTAGCTAGAGAAATGGCTGTCTGGAATGCCTCATCTAGGATTGGAAATGGTTTCTCTAACAGAGAATTGTTTCTCCATCCAGAGCACTGAATAACTGTGAATTAAGATGAGCTGCATATTCGGGTGCCACTGAGAACTTGAATCCAAAATCTGTCATCATCCAATAGTAAAACCTGCCAGTTTTGCTGTGCACAGTAATACAACAGTGCAGTCCGAGCTGAGTTGAAGACGTGCCAAGGCAGTGGCGAGAGGGGCTAGCTCTGTCTTAACTACAGCAGTGCAGCAGTAATTGCTGGGCTTTGAAAAAAATTTGTACTCTTCCATCCCACCCCTTTTTATCTCCACAGCGGTGGGAAGGCAGCCGCAGTCAGGAGAGGGAGGAGAGTGCTGGACGCTGCGCAGAACAGAGGGAGGGAGGAGTACGAGACGGGAGTGCATAATGCGTGAGTGACAGAGGGTGTGCAGGCGGCTGGCGGAGTCCAGAAGACGCGGGTGTTCATGTCCCAGGGTCTAGGTAGGTTTGTTGTCCCACTGTCTGAGGCGGTGGTTGCTTTTGGAAGCATCCTGTTTTAGCTGTAGAGACGTTCCCTGTCCAGCCCAAGGGCTCTGCAGGCAGCACCTGTTGCAGCAGGGACGGGGTTCAGCAGCAGCAGACACTGAGTGTGTCGCTCATCCATGAGGGGCTGCTGGAGGGTGAGAGTCTGCTAAGGTTTCTGTTGTTCCGGCAGCTCGTCTTTCTGCTCTGCGAAGCCGGGCAGGTGGAGACAATAGTCTTTCCAATGGAAAATCCTGTTCTCAGGGGATGCTATTAGGATGCAGCTCAGTCTAAAGCTGAGAATTTTTGACTCTCGAAAAAGAACAAAACATGAATTGGCAGTTTAAATTGGGTGAAAATAGAAGTGGAGGAGCTGCCTATACACTGTGTATTTTAAAGGGGAGTGAGTCCAAAGTAAGAAAGAATTTTTCAAATAATCATCTCATAAGGAATGAGTTTTAAACATTAGTAATTGCAGTATGATGTGGAAGTGATTACAGTTAGAAATACTGCTTTTGCTTCTTGCTTTTGATGTGTTGATTCTATACATTGCATAATTCACTTTTGCTAACCCAGATAAAGTTAAGATCAAATGTATATGGAACTGCTTGCCAAAAATCAGTCATTGTTTTTTAATGAGTCTGTAACTGCTTTATAGTGCAGATGTAAAATAACATGTGATTTTAAAAAATCTTACTCATTATATAGAAGCCAAAAGTGTTTTGGTTTTTTGTCTTTTTTACACACGTTTTCTAGAATAGGTTTTTCAGTTAAGTACTAAGCATTTTGGGACTCTGCCATGAGGGCAGTTTAATAACTGAAGGTAGAATGTGATATATTTAGTTTATCTGTCCCTTAAGCCTAAAACAAGCTTCTCTTACTAAACCGATTTCAGTGTTTCCATGTTGAAGGACCCAAAAGAACCAGATTCCTGAGGAAATAAAATAATTTGTGGTATAATAGGCTTAGAATTGAAATGGCCAAATACTTGATAATATAAGAGGTACCACATTTCAAGGATATACTATTTCTAATCTGTTGTTACTGATTTCTAAAGCACAGTTTTGCACTTTAGCTGTTTTCTAATACACTTTTGTGTTTTAATAGCTTTAGATGAAGAAATCAATGATGTTTACTAAATTTACATCTGAGCAAATTAATTAACATTGATAATGGGAGCACATGCTTATTAGCTTGTAAGTGTGGTCTGTGTCCTGGACACAGAAAAACCTATGAGAAAAAATGGTATCTGTTTTTGTCAACACTAGTGCTGGGCAGTTTATTTGTGCTGTCAGGATTTTGAAGGTTGAAAAATAGTGCTGGATATGTTTCAAATTGTTGGTACTAGTGAATGAGATCTATCCTCATGCATTCAAATCTACTGTGCAATTCTTCCCTGAGAAACTCTTGTGAGCTTTATTTAAAAGAAATTTTCAGAATTGGGTCTAAATCATAGCATGTATTAAGATCTCTACTACCTATGGAATTTTGTTATTTAAGCTTATTATCTTCAAGGGTTTTTTATTTGCTTTGGAATTGCATTTAAAAAACTTGAGTGACTAAATCTACAAATGCTTACATGAATATTTTAATTAGCATGTAAATATGATGACTGAAATTGAACTGCTGGAAAAACTATGAAAGCATATTCCTTTAGTTGTATAACACTAAAGAAGAACACCGCTACAGAGGTCTGTGAGGATCTCATTCATTGGGTACCAACGATTTACAGCAATTTGTGAGAAAAATATTGATGACCCACAAATCATCTTTGATACTGTTACACAGCTACCATAGTTGTTCAGAACTGTGACGTGATAACAGTGAGGGGATTTTTAGTAACCATGGTTTTAAAAGTGGTCTGTGAGCTTAACAGAACTTTAATTTTAGAATGTTTCATTGAAAAATTGGAAAAGTATGCCATTGCATCACACTTTGAAGAAAGAGTGATTTAAAATTTGTCTCAGCTACATCTGAAGTGTTTTAGTCCAAGGTGGTTTTGGAAGCATTGGAATAGTAAAGTGTATGTATGATTCCTTCTATTATTTGAGATAGGATATCTGATGCAATTTAGCTAAATTTTATTTCTGAATAATCCCAACCTCTTCCAAGGTGTTCCTGGTATTGGGTCAGTTTAGTTGTTCACTAAGAAATAAGAAAGTGTAGCTAGGCAAGAATAAATACAAAGATTATGCTGAAATTATTTACTCATGGACTATTAGGCCTTGACCTTCTAAAAATATGATCACACATATAACTATTTTTACATATGTAATCCTCTTAATCAGCTGTACTCATTTGTAGAAATTGTGCTTGCATTACAGCTCTACAAGACTGGCCAATTAAGATATAACCATTTTTGTATGTAGAGGTGAATATAACAGTTCTTCTCCTCTCTAGAAATAAGCATACATGCTGTCTAAATGCTTCTCTCAATGTGCATTAGGAGTCAGATGCTCTATAATATCTCCATCATCAAATTGAATCTTACAAAGCCCCTGCTGTCAGTTGTAGGCATTTGTCATAGTTCCACAAATTCAAAATTATGTCTATCTAATTGGAGCTACATTAGTGTTTCTTCAGGAAAAAAATATTGACACAAGGAAACAATATTACAGGCCATTTGTTTTACTCCAGGTGGACGCGCTGTTACATATTTTATTCAGAAAAAAAATACTAAATCACAAATGATTTCACAAATATCTGCAAAATCTCAGTTGCTTAAGTAATTTTTTCAGTGAATAATCTCACTGGGAAATACTTTGTGTAAATAAACACTTCCAAGATTTAGCTTACTCTGTGTATGAGAACTTGAGGCAGTTTGCAGAAAGAATTTTTGAACTGTGAGTTCTGAAATACACCTCAAATATGAAAAAAATGTTTCATAGATTGGGTTATGAGTATTTCCTATAAAACTGAAGTTGTTGTAGTTTCTTATACTGAAATTGTAAATCCAAATCAATGTTGCAGTTAAGATAAGTATGCCTGTACTTATTGAAACAGGCATATTTGACAGGCTAAGTTTATCTGGCAAAATTAAACAACAGAGAAGATGCTTTGCATATTTACCACAGCTTTTATGTTTGTGGATTTTTTTATCTGCAGAATTTCCTGCAGAAGGTAACAGCAATATATATTTTTCTATACTGAGATACTTTTGTTTATCTAATCTAGTATCTTGTGTAGACTCATTAATTAGAATACAGTTACGATTCTCATTTTCTTATGGCAAAAGAAACTTCTCAGTCACTTATCCTGGACTGGTCCAATATGTTACTGCTCTGAATTGTTTCAAGCTTTGCTTCATTAAGGGCTTAACGTGGCCTTAATTCAGCCATCTGTTATGGGTTTGGCAGGCCAACAGATCTGAGGTATTGGTAAGAGCTTTAGAAATTTCCCACATTTTTAAAGGTTAGGAAAAGAGCTACCTTTATGAATAGATTTTGAATAATTCTCAGCAAGACAATGGTGCAGAAGTGGAGTAAAAAATGCTTGTCATTCTCTGAAGCTCAGGGTCCCTTGTCTGCCTTTAGCGTTGCTGAAAGGCAATTAGCATTTCAACCAGCCAATTTGGTTACATGCAATGAAGTACTTGGGTTTGTAGTTTGCTGCTTTTGGCTTGGTGCTGTTGAGAACTAGCTTTGTGTAATCCTCTCAAAGCACCTTTCTTTCCAACATAGTTATTGTTGCTGGTCTTAAATAACTAATCAACAAAGAGGTTTCCTTGTCTTGAGCTGCAGGGTGCCGTAGAAGAACAACAAGAAATACCCAGTTAATAAGGGAATGATTATAATTATTAAGTAGTGATTATTAAATTGTGACATGGGTTAAAAGTTTAGAAAGCCAGGCAAAGCAGCATACATGATCAAGGTAGTGTAAGAAGGCTTTGGATCCAAACAAACTTTGCTTAATTATTTCTCTTCTCTGAGAAATAAATACTTTATCATGTGTTTTATCTAAAAACGGATTGCCCAGATTTAAGAGATTAATCCACCGTATAGATTAGAGTTAGGGCCCCATGCTAATCATCTTTACAAATTACACAAATGTATTTTCTGCAGAAAGAAGTCTTTGGGGGACTTTGCAACATGCAGATTCTTTAATGAAGTCAACATCACTTGTTGCAATCTTATAAAAAATTAATACATTTTACTGTAGAAAAGAACCTTGTTTTATGTATGCCTTAAATTCTTGTATTTAGTAATACCCTTTTTTGAACTCAAGAAAATCTCACTGATTCAATTACTGTAATAATTAGGCAACACATTAAAAATTCTGTTTGGCTCATACATGTATTAAATAGTAAGAATCCATTGTGGGATAGCAACAGTTCTGTCAGCGTACCTGAAACAATGCCATGTAATCCTCGCCATGAGGCTGTAATTTGCTGTTCTGTACCCTAAAGTTTTGGGTTTTTTCTTGCAATAACATTACGTGTAAAGCACTGCTGCTGATTTTAGTTTTAAGTATGAAAAAAATAACCACTGTACTGCAGAAAACCATGATTTCTTTTTCTGATATATACTGTTCATTCCAGCCATGGAAATTCATTCACAGCAGGTACTAGGTATTTGAAACTGTTGTTGTTTTGTCCTCAGCTCCCGACATATGTTCTCAACATATGTTAAGTAAGAGTGTTGAGAACATGCGAGAAACCTCCAAAATTGAGATACAAATGGAAATTTGTGTGCAAGTTCAGATTATACTGAAGTACAATAAATGGCTGATTTGCAGTGAAGCCTGCAGACCTTCATCAGCTGGATTTCTGGTTCCATATGTGTTAAGAGCATGATCCTGTGGCATGATCAATCATGAAGTTACTTCCACAAGTATGAGCTGGGAGTGCTAGGCATCTTAGTGGGCGGATCACTTGGTTTTGATTTAGTTTGGTTGTTGGTTTTTGGTTTATTGTTGTTTTTTTAATCTCCTTTCTTTTTGGTGCAAAAACCAGCTTGAGAGAGGGTATAAATGCTTACAGTGTCTGAAGTTACAGTTACTTGGTGCAAAATACCTAGGTAAAAATCTAGCCCTGGTTCTGGAATACCCTGCGAATTGATTTCTGTCAGTGAAAGATGTTGTACTGTTTTCATCAGAACTATGTGGGTGGAAAGTGATTTCCGGTGTGGAGCTGAAAACTGTATATTTATCTTTGCTTAAACTTATACTGTTCATAAATAATGTCTTGCTTTTCACAGTAGGTAGTCAGACCTATATATGGATAGATTCTTGTCAGTTGTGTGAGATAAATTGAAAGCTCTGCAGATGAAGTCAGTGTGTTCTAACATTAAGCAAACTCAGATCCCTACCTATTAACTTTTTAATTAGAAGATTTCAGCCAAAGTTTATTTACATCAGACTCTGATCTCTGTTCTAAATTTAAAGTAACCTTAATTAGCTCCAGGTTGTTACACTGGAGGTACTGTGGGTAAAAATAATCCAGATTTTACAGCTAGTCGAAATTATTTCCTGGTTCTCTGTTTGACTTGAAAATTACAAGGTAACTGCAAATTTTTGTAGAAGACCTTCTGCTTCCTGCTGGAAATACTGGATTCAACACTGCTTGAGAGTTTCCCCCTTTATTCTCTGCTCAGAATTATAGCAAGTGGTTACTTCAGAAAATCTCTAGCATTACCTGGCATAAGAGATAACATTTGTTTCTCCAGTGATGCTTACATGTTTTAAAACTTAAAAATTAATAATACAGTTTAGATCCACTCAAGTTCTTCTGAGAAAATAAAAAGAAATTGCCAGAAAACTTGCAAGGGGTACTCTGGACTTCTTACACTTTTTAACTCTGAGTTACCTGTAATAACAGGGTGAGATTATTTGGATTCCTCCTTATGCCTTTGTCTTGGCCTCAGCTTGCAGATTTACTGCTTTATGTATTGGTTCCTGGCTGTGATGATAGATGCACCTTTCTGACTAGTAAGTATAAATGTAGTGGCAGGCAAGTTAAGCGTATTTTCTTCCTTAGGATGAGATTTCTATTTTGAAGGGTGCATGTGTTTTCCAAGAGAGGATAATTGAATGAGCAAGAATTGTATGAAGTTGTTCAGGTTTCATTACTTTCGCCATTCCCAGTAATACATATGGTAATAGAGAACAAGATTTAAAAAAAAAAAAAAAGTTGCAACTGTTAGAAAGGAAGTGGTCAGAGGAATAATTGACTGATGTCACTGTCATCAATGTCAAATGCAGATAAATCTTTTTAGCACCTGATGTTGTGCTGCAGTACTGTTCTGTCAAGGCAGCAGTAGTGACTAGGGAAGTATGCAACTGAGACCAAAGACTTCAGGATAGTGAGAGCTGATCTAGGTATTTCCAATGTTAGTAATAAGAAGGGCAATGTCAGGTATCTGACATGTCTTTGTAATGCAGAGAAAGACAGGGAAACATATAGAAGAATGGGAAGTGAAGAACACTGAAGAACGCTCATGAAAACTGGTGAGAGACTCTGCAACTATTAGCATCGTGTTGGGATGCACACAAAGTCTGTATACTTCTCATTGTTTATTCACCTTGAAGCAGGTTGAAGGCAAAAAAGGGATATAAGTGGATATTGTTTTGAAATAGTACTTTTGGAAAACTCTCTTTTCCAATCTGTATTAGAGTGAGAGACTTACTTATTTCACATCTAAACAAAAAAGCCCGGACCAAAGAAGGAACAACAACCAACAGAGCAGGCTTGGGTAATGCCTGCTATCCATATGCCGAGTTTTGTTGTGTCGTCCTTTTCATATGTGTGAACTGTGGGAACTCTGAGGCTAGGCAAAACCTAGTCTGAAATAAAATATTTCTCTTTTAATTTGGAACCTTGGCAACATAGAAGGGAGAATTTTAGTAAATCAAAATTTTTATAATCCCTGCTGCTTTCCAACGTTGTTCTCCAATACTGTTGTAAACGTCAAGAGGTTCTGAGAATGCCTAAAATAAAAATGCTGAAAATATGCAGGGTTTTAGTTTGTTTCTACAACAGGTGCAGCAGTGGCAGAGGCCTTGTGAAACTTCTTGCTCTGTGCTGTTCCTGTGTACTACAGAGAATCGCCTCTTTACATATGAAAGAGCACATGTATCTTGTCTCCCATTGTATTCAGCCAAAGATGCTGCTGGGTGCTGACATCTGTGCTGTGAATAGATTTCTCTCTGGCAACCACTGATAGCTGTAATGCTGTACTCAATGCAAAGTGCTAGGCATGCCAGTTTTTTCGACTTGGCTGGGTATTTGTAATCGCGGGGAGTAGACAAGAACAGACAGTGAAAAGTACACTTACTCGTGCTCCTCCATGTCTGTGGGCTTTACAAATACACAGTGAGTTGTGTGATGATGGGCAGTGGTATCCAAGCTGTAGCTGCTGGGTGGGAACGGTGCTGCTTCAGCTTGTTGCTTCTCCTGTAAATGGCAGTGACAACTCGGAGGTAGAGGATACGTAATCCCTTGTTCCATCTGCTTCTTTGTTAGTGAACTCTTTCTTTTGCCACTTTCCATTTCCTATCTGGCATTTTATGCTTATTTCATTTCAAAATTTTAATCTGGAGCAGTCTTTATTTTCTTTCTTGAACTGTCTGTGATTCATCAGGCTATAGATTCCCTCATACTTCAAAGAAAACAGCCAGGACATCTTTTCATTCTTAAGGGTTTAATTTATTAAGCACAGAAGCCAGTGTAAAAATCTGCAGAAAAGACCATTCATTCTTTATAAACCTTAAAGTCTTCATCCGAAATTTGTTCCAGAAAATGACTGGCAACAGCAAGCTACTCCTGGTGATACACCAGTTTCATAAGCCTACCTTGGCTCCAACTGGACAACAGATTGAAATGGTATTCCTTATATAAATGGTGACATTATTGTGGAAATTACTATGTGGAATCAGTATATGATTTGTTGGATTCTGCACTAGTATTCTGTATTTTAGTGGAAAATTCAAGTGGGCTTCAAAAAGTACCATAAAATGTATGCTAAAAGAAAATGTTAGTGATCATGACTCAGAATTCTGAGTTAGATTTCTTTACTTTTTTAAAACTTTATGGTTGAAGAATGGGGTTTTTTTACTTTTAAAATCCTTTAATACCATTAAAATGTCTAGATTAGTATTTGAAAGGTATAGTTTGGTTTCGATGCCAGAAACTTTTATTATAAACCACTTAGAAACATCATCTAGGCCTCAGTACATAGCATTGTTTTAAACTACCACTGATACTACAAATGATTATTTGAAATGGCTCAAGTCAGAACATGGTAACAGAATAGTTAATCCATTGACTTGAACATACTCTAAAGATGTGTGATACTCTATTGCTTGTTGTTGTTATAAAAACATTTTAATGACTTTGGTACATTAAGCTAACTAGACTATCTCAATCTCCTGGATGGAGGGAAATTAACTCAATAATATTCAGCTGAAACAGAGGGGAGTGCTTGATCACCAAATACAGAGTTTACCAAAATTTATCAGTGAACAAGGACTAGAGTTTCAGCTTAATTTAAAAAACAAGTTACAAATTAGTCACCAGTGGTTTAATGAGGTGAGGGAAGTAAGGAAGGGTCTTTCAATCCCTGATCTTGCAAAGGCTTCTACTGAACTTCATGCAATACAGTTAACAAAGGACAAATTGTGTTCCCATGTAATTTTACAGAGGAATTTACTGTACAAAGTGAGTTCATTTTTAATAAGGTAAAATACTGGTACCTATAATATGTTTTCAACTGTTTGAATAAATTTGTTCTGCATTCTCTAAGTCTAGATGCATGTTATTTTTATTTTATTACATCACATCAATTTAAAAAAATAATCACGATTTTCAAAGTTTAGTTTATATAAACAGAGTAAAAACGACTTCTGGCAGACTGTGCAAAGTAAATCTTAGTACAAATAACGTAACAAGGAAGGATACACACCAACTAAATAATTGATGGTATGATTGTGAAACTTCTCTTGTTCCGCAGGAGTAATCCTATAGTTTTAGAATGCTCTCTAGTAGAAGTAATAGAATTCAAGTAACTCTAAACTTCGTAATCTTGCCCTCAAGGATCATGTTTTCAGTATTATTTACTAGAAGCATGTACTGTGGGATGGTGTTGGCGAAGTCTATGACAAGGTAACAGCTGAAGCTAAAAGGTCAACAAATTCCTCAGTTTAGTATGGATGATGCCTGCATCTGCAGAGAGTGTAATTGTCTGAGAGTTTACAAAGGTTAGACAACTCTTTCCAGCTTGAAGATTTTTTGGTTGGTTTTTTTGAGAGCAGTTCCACATAAAACCAGAAAAAAATACCTTGCAAATTAATACATCTGGAAATGTTGATAATTTTAAATCCCAGGGGGTTTATGTATATGTATTTTATCTTTGCTTCCCACTGTCAGCTTTTGCTGCAG
This sequence comes from Struthidea cinerea, assembly GCA_013397865.1. Classification (NCBI taxonomy): domain Eukaryota; kingdom Metazoa; phylum Chordata; class Aves; order Passeriformes; family Corcoracidae; genus Struthidea; species Struthidea cinerea. The sequence continues at coordinate 260,119 of VZTI01002794.1, forward strand.
TAGAATTACTGAATGGATAGATACGTGAGAATCAAGCATTGTTTCTGTCAGTCTGTTACACACTGAATTCCCAATAAGCGCCATGGATATCTTGAAGGACTGTGTTCCTGATAATAAAAGTTTAGAGTAGTGTGAAGCTATGCAGCAAAATTATTTTACTGTGTGACATTTTTTTTCAGAAATAATCAGACACTGTTCAAGTGGGTACTGAAATGAATAGCTGTTTTCATAGAGAAGATAGTCTTGATTTTTTGCACTTATTTTTTTTGTTCGGCTGTTCCCTCTGCGATGTTCAACAGATCTAGATGAATTTATTGTTACAGGTAGTTAAAATCAACTTACTTTGTCAACCCACCAGTCTTTGCTTGTAGGTACTCTGAAAAACACTGATAGTTTTCTTGACTGTATTTCCAATTTATACTTTGTTAATATGCCATGTCTGTGAATCTTTTTGTTCTTTAACTTGCCTGAAAGCAGTTTCTTTCAAGTCCTCACAATATAAAATTTATCCTTGCCCAGAATTTGTTGAAAGATGAATCAAAGACTTGAAGTCTTTCTGAAGTTGTTAGTTTTAGTGGTCTTCTAAAACTGTTATTCTCTGTTCAGTCCAGGATTAAAAGTACCTGACTGCAAACATAAAATATTCAGAGTATGTGTTGGACCTCAGTTCTGATTCAAATTTGACACACAAAGACGTGTTTCAATGTACTCATGACATTTGCTGTTTTGGTGATAATTTATGACTAAACATTAGTAACTGCCACTCAGAAATAAGGAAGCAAGTGTTTTGCAAACATGTCTGATCTTAAATGTTGTTAATATACAGATATTAATGTAGTATGTTCTGTACAATTTATACAACTGTGATTGACCAGATTTGTCTGGTAATTATAACACTTGGAAGGATTATTTTAAGCAAAGTGACATTTTATTTGTATATTTAATTACACAAATACCGCTTGTATCTTGTACAGAAATTTTAAAAAGTAATAGTATAAAATAGTGGTTACACTAAAAGAAGCTTGGTGAGGGAGCTAATTCAATTAAAGTTCAATGTTGTAATGCATTTTGGTGTTTAGAGCACAACTTTGTTCCGTTGGCTTTTTCCAAAACAGCTAAGTTCCTTATGTCAGCAGTCTGCCCTATCCAGCATCCATGTTCTCATGTCTGGTCTGCAGTGTACCATGTAAGCCTCTGCAGAACAATGCAACCATTTCAAATTTGTTGTGCCAGACTCTTTTTAAAGTGCATCTTTCACAGTATCAACACCTGATGACTTCACTGGGACTTAAAATCGTATTTTACATCACAAAACTGGACTCCAGTGTTAGAGAAATGAACCACCTTAGTTTTAAGCTTGCATATCCTAACAGAGAGTACTAGACATTTTGCAGAAACAAAAGAAGTAGAAGTCTGGCTGTACAAAGATTGCAATGGCATTTAAAAATGTCATAGTGGTTGTCAGGGACGGGAACACATGAAAGCATCATGGGATAAGAAAAGACTCAAGTGAATATGCAAATGTGTAAGAATATTTCATGGTGAATAAGATGTCCGAAAATGATCTGTGTGATGACTGCAAGTATCCAACCCTTCATCCTTCCTGTAATTTTTTGTATATTTTAAAATACAATCTAGAGAGCAAAGAAAGTGGAAATACAGCTGTCAACTGTGAAGCCAATTATGTGTTGATTGAAAATTTAAAAAGTTGTGGTAATTTCATTGGGTTTTTTCTTAAAAGAAGTTCCTTATTCCTCCACTTGAAGAAGTCAATAAATACTGTCTAGAAAATCACTAGACGAAAATGATGAAAATAGAATTAGATATGATAATTACATTATATGATTTGATTGTAGTGGAGACCTGTGCATGTTTTAATCACATTTCTGAAACTCACAAGATGATCATGGTATTTAAAGAGTTGAGAGGTGTCAACTGGAATGGTAAGGTCAACCATGAGTGCTTTGTGTATTTTAGATTCGTAATTTATTTTTAATATTTTTTTTCTATAGGGATGCCCTCTGCTTCTTTATTAGTTTATTTGCTTTTAGCATTACTCATTTGTTTCACATCTGGAGAAACAGAAGTGAAGTTCAGTGGACAAACAGAATTTGTAGTCAATGAAACAAGTACAACTGTTATACGTCTTGTAATTGAAAGAACAGGGAAGCCTGCTAACATCACAGCAATTGTGTCGGTAAGAAACCATGGCAGTGATATTTTCAGTAACTGTTGATAACTTTCTGAAGGGCTTTTTGGGAAGTGTGGGCTCAGATACATGGAATGTTGTGAGTATGACTGATAAGACAGACTAGTGAGAGCCACAAAGAAACCTGTTTCCTCTTCTCTGAACTTGTAATTTCACTGTTCTGAAAGGAAGAATAGTCTTTTTCACAATGATTCTTTCAAGCCTTTAGCTTCTGAGAAGGATGATTCAGGTGTGGCAGCTGTGCTGGTTCAGTGGCTTCTCTCCATTTAGTCTCAGTGCCCAACTCTAAGCTTAGTCTAGACCCTTTGCTGTTTTGACATGGCTGCCTTTGTAATCTCTCCTCTAACCACCTCACTTACAGTAGAATCAAGGGAATTTTCTTCTTGAAAAAATTGACTGAGATGAAAGGAGTAAAGTTCTTCATAGAAGACTTAATCTTGCCAGCTTTGGTGATCAAATTGTTAATCTAGGTTAAATGCCTAGGCTCCTTCCAGTGCTTAGAATGGAAGGCAGAAGGCAGTTACATCCTAAGGTAAGTTTAATTCTTGCAGAGTATTATGAGGTGTACAGATCAGTGCTTTCTGGATAGGCATAGCTTTTTCAATAAAAAAACTTTTCATATGGTGCATTATGCAAAAGATACCCAATTGCAGGGAAGGAAGTCATAAATGGCTCTGAATAAAGTGTTCTGTTGTTTTGTTGGGTTTTTTTTTCACCTGCTTACTCAGCAAGAATAAAATGGGTTATTATCCACATACCTTCTGTCCAGAAATTAACTGTATGACAGCAGGGGAAATTGTGGGAAGACTTATGTGCAGAAAAGAGATTTGAATTAGTCTAGAATGGTAATATAGAAGATATTTAGGGAAGGAGGAGGTGACATTTGGTTGTGTGTTTATTGCAGATTGATGGAGAAAATACAGGAGACTTTTTTGACACATATGCAGCTGCATTTATACCTGATACAGAAACAAACCGAACAGTGTATATATCTGTCTGTGATGATGATCTTCCAGAGGCTGATGAGACATTCACATTTCACTTGACACTACTGGTAAATCTCAATTTTTCAGTTTATCTATTACACAGAAAACACTGGGTAATCTAATCTAGACAAATGGTTTTTAATATGTTTCAGAGTAGGTTTACTGCTCAGTAATAGGTAAGAACTAAAATCTGGAGTCCGAGCAGGATGGTGCTTATTGCCCTTCAGAAAGTTTGCATTTCTGTGGATGTCTCTGTGTCATGTTGCTGTGCCTGACACTTGAGCAGGCACTGCATTCAGCTGTGGACGTTTGAAGGTGTACTAGAGCCCAGAAGATTTAGATTGTGAAGACTCTGCCTTTCCTGTTTTCCTGCCTAGAATGTGCCTGGAGGAGAGGGTGGAAGCAGTAGAGAAAGAGGATGACTTTGAGTCCTCCAGAAGCAGAGGTTAAATGTGACTTATCTAAATCCAAACAATTTTATAAATACTTACCAATAAATTTCTTCATACTGTTCTGTCTCACGCTACACGAGAGAGGTTCACATTCACGTTTTTTTAGCTAACAGTTCATGGCTAAGTAGATGTCAGTTTAGTAAAGATAAATTTTCTATTTCATTGTCAATTGTTACACATCTATGGGGATGTTTGCAATGAATATAAAAATGCATATTTTCCCTTCCTTCTTACTTTGATTTCTAAAGGTATCTCAATTTTAGTATGCTATAAATATCTGCTTCTTAAAGCTGCTATCCCAGTATATCCTTTAGCTGGTATCCCACTATAATAGCTTCAAAGTTTCAGTTTTATGCAAATGTTAGGGAAAAAAGAACAACTCTGGAATTCCTGTCAGTGTTAAATGCATCATATATGGTTTCCTATTGATATGCTGTTAATAATTGTTAAACCGTTGTTAATCATTTGCGAAGTTTTTTTCAAGCACTTTACTGTTGACTGTTTAGAGTGTATTTCCACAGTAATTAGGAATTACTTTAGTGCATTCTATTGCTTTAAATAATTTTCATTGTGATATATAATAAAAATACATTTTTGTAAGCTAATATTAACTTTTAAAAGGCAGTAAAATCAAAATACCTTTTTTTTTTCCATCACCATACTTAATATCTTATTTCGGTTTTAATTTTAGAAACCATCTGCAAGGATAAAGCTTGGCTCACCCAAATCTGTCACTGTAACAATCTTATCAAATGACAATGCCTTTGGAATAATTTCTTTTAACGTGGTATGACTTTTTATATGGTATATTTTAGAACATTTTAGAAAACATAGAGGTGAAATTGTCAAAGATGCTGGTTAGTTATTCACCCAAGTCCTTTGACAACAGATTCTGAGTTATGTCTCTGAAAACATCTGTAGAGATAATTCATACATGTGTATGTAAATCATACATATATACAGCTTTAATATTTCTAGATGCTTTTAGGTGTTGAGATGTTGCCTGAGATCCTCAAACTTTGATGAATATCTGTGTTGCTCATCTAAATGTAAAGCTTTTAAATACTGTTCAGTCCCCCTGCCCCTCAATGTAGTATGGAAGAAGTGAGGAGTAATACCATAGAAAAGTTAAAGAGGCAGCTTGGAAATTTTAAGAATATACACATTTTTCCCATCTTAAGTGAGCAATTTTATATGTAACTCTCAAGCTGTGAGAGCAGCATCATAATGTAATACCTTCTGGGGATAAGACAGTGGTGTGACTCTAGTGGTATGGAGGATATTTGCAATAATACAGAGTTTGTGATAGTAGAATGAGAGGCTATGCTTTATTGCTGGCATTGTGGCAATATACTTTTTAGAAGACTTCCCTGAAAAAAATCTAATATGAGAAATTTTAGCACCACTGTATTAAACCATGCTGCTCCCTGTAGTGCTGTAATTCTTTGAAATCTCTCAGCTGCAACAGTTTGATAGACAGAGTCCATTATCTAGTTATCTAACAAATGAGTTTTTAATGGAGAAAACCTGTTTTTAACAGGGTTAGGAATTCCTTCAAACAGGTGCTTAGTGTATGGTAACTATGCTCATTTACAAAAAACCAAAAAAAACCCCACAAGAAAACCCATTCTACATATATTATGATAATTTTTTTAAATCTGAAACTTTTCAAGCTTTTTATTAGCTGAACTAATTGGTTGCTACGAAATGTATGCCATCAGTGGACTGGTTTGCAGATTGGATTAACTTGTCTGTGGGAGTTTGGTATTTCTATGGTAACAGTTTCTTGCTTCTGCTGTGATACTTGATCTGTGCCTGATTGCCTGTCCCTTTTCTTCTTCATTAGTCTGCCTTAATCACAGTGAATGAGCCTAGGGGCAGAAATGGATTTGTGCCTCTCACTCTAATTAGGGAGAGAGGAACCTATGGGACGGTCATTGTAACTTTTGAGGTGAGTTTATCAAAAAGGCTTCCTACCTTTGTCTATTAGATGAAACTGTGAGGCCATAATCATAATTTATCAAAATGTTTATTAAAGTGAAAGGACTAAGTGTTTACATTTCTTAATTCTGTTTCATAAAATGGAAAGACATTACCTTTCAAATGGAAAATATTGCCGTTACCTAACTGCTTAATTTAAGGAAAAATGAAGATATATTTAAAAAATGAGTATTCTCTGTCATTTAGGAAGATATTTGAGGCAGCAGTAGTTGGTATTATTAACAAACAATGTCTATTGAGTGTGTAAGAAATTTCTTGTATGTTTCTTCAAAATTTATCAGCACCTGACTCTTTAATGCTTGTGCCACCTTCAAATATATAAATGTGGAGCTCAATATTTAGTGGAATTCTGTATCTGTAAGGTTGTAGTTTGAATTCCCAGACATTTCAGCCTTTCAAATCTTTACTTGAATATTTAGGCAATTATTCACATATTTCATTTGAATGGGATATACGTATTTCCTTCATTGTGAGAGGGGGGGATTTTTTTCCTTGTCTTGTTCTGATTATATTACATTCTTTAAAATTACAGGTAATTATTTTTATATAAAAATTCCTTTATCAGTTGTCATCAAAGATTTAATCTAGATGTGTCAAAATCTCAAAAAGTTTTGTTCTGGATGTTATTGCATGCTAAATACAGCATGTATCGATAATGTACAGCATGAGACTCTTTATGTTATTTTTTGCAGGTATGTTTGTTTTAAAATCCAATAAATTTTGCTATCTTCACAATTTATCAGGTTCATCTCAGAATGTAGTTTATATACGTATGTTGAAAAAAATTTACAAGAATTTTCTAAAACAAAACCCTAACATATTGCTTCTATGGGTCTTACTATTTTTTTAGGTTTTAGTATTAATTGTAATTTCCTTAGTATCACAAGTCAAGACAGAAAGGTCACCAAACCAGTAATTGCTATTATTTTGTCTAGGAACTGATTAGGAAATGTTAGTTAAATTAAAAGAGAAAGACTGTCCTTTCTATTATTTAAAAGAATCCATTATGCATCAACAGATGTTCTCAAAGGCCTGTATGGAAGTAGTTTTCTTCCCCTTTCTCTGGGAATATGTAATTTCTTCAGAGTGCCTACCTTGATTTACTCCATCTGCCAAAAAACAGTAGATTTTCACAACTGGATGTGTGTGCATATGATCAGGAGGCGACTGAATAAATAGTAATTTGTTACGCATTTCACACACTGTATATTGGCCATTGTACTAGATTTTTACACATGCTCTGTATATTTCTTATCAAAAAAATCAATTATTTGCAGATAGAAGACGGACCAAACTCAGCTGAAGAAGACTTAAGTCCAGCCAGAGGAAATATTACATTTACCCCTGGGAGATCAGTGTTGATTTATAATTTAACAGTGCTTGATGATGAGGTAAAAACAAGCTGACTTCATTTTTGGCTTGGATATATAGATTAACTGCTTGCTGTTCTGGAGGGACTTCGTATATTATGTTACAAAAATTACTGGTTTAAACAGGGCTACAAGTGCTTCTGCTTCATAAAGTTGAGTTTTGTCTCTCTGGGCTATCATTTTATCTTTGTAATGCTGCCTCTGTATTTCTAACCAACTAATATTTTTAGTTTCTGAACATACCCTGACTGCTCTGACTAGATCTGTTAGGTGCTATACAGTAAAAGTATAAATAATCAAGAAAGCATTATATTTTTTTCAGATGGAATACTGAGGTTGTTGTATTGTCAAGGATGATGTCCCTTAACTTGATAAAGGTTCACCTATTGGACTGACCTTTCTATATTTAACTTTGCTCTTTCATGTGTGAACATGATACAGAGCAACTTGATAAAGAAATTCACTAAAAAAATTACGTAGGGAAAAAAAGAGTCTGTGTCAGAAGTGGGAAACTTTAAAGCAATTCTTTTGTATATTTAATTACAGAAAATAGTCTTCCACGTCTATACTGATAATAGTATTAAGACACTGTGCCAAACTGCTGTGTAGAAATATCTCTTTCAGATTAGATATATTATTTCTGTAACTTATACACAAAAAGAATTCCTTAGGTTTGTGGGGAGGATGTGATTTATTTTTCCTCTGAGAGGTGCTCTGATGCTCTTTCACTCAAAGTTTGATCTATACAGCTGTGGTGCTCCAGTCACTGAAAGTCTTCCATGGGCTTCCACAGGTCAATGTTGTGTAAAAATCCTTTACTGATAATGATGATGGAATGCACAAGCATTCAATGTTACTCTCAGAATTTAATCTGAGCTGTTAGGATCTGAAGTTAAGAAAAACTGTGGGACAGTTATTGTTCTGAATTGCACAGCCTTTTTCCTTCAGAAATTACGGGATTGCAGATCGGATCTCTACAGTATTACATTTTTAGTAATTTTAGTGTGTACATTTCCTTTTTTAGTGAGGAATAATGGAAACTTTGTGACAGAAAATGAAAGAGGCAAGTCAGCACTGGAAATCTTTTGTATTGTTGTCTTTGAAGTCTGACTGGGCTTTTCATTGGTCAATCATGATGCCATTAAGAATTCCAAAATGTCCCATTTATACGAGATATTAAGATGTAAACTACAGCTGAAGTTGTGGATACATTTTGACTCTCTTAAATGTATATTTTTAAATGATGCCACATGGAATATTAGTTAGTCAACTAAATAAAACATAAGTTAGCATTTTTTCTAATGCGGTAGACCAACTGTATTGCACTTCAGTATAGGAGGGAGGTGGCTGAGATCTTCTAGATCTCACACTCACAACAAACCCTGGTATCAGACAACAGCATTATGCAAGTTTCAATGCCACAAGCCAAAGGAACTGAATTGGCATAAGCTATCATGCCGACTCTTCTAGCCCTAGACAAGGATCTGAGGGTGGCCAGTAAACAAATAAATGTGAAAGAGAAAGAAATATTGGACAGCAGGGTTTTCAGAAATTGTACTTCTGTCCTGGAATTGCTCTCAGAAGCAAATACTACTGGCTTCCAGTAGTCCACAGTAAGATGCAAAGATCACAAATAATTTTTAAATACTTCCTTTTTATTCATATGTACTAATCATATTTTTTCAGTTCCATAGCTGTAGCTAATCAAGATTTTGGGAATAAAATATAGAATCATAGAATCATATAAAATGCTGAGTTGGAAGGAACCCATTAGGATCATCAAGTCCAACTCTTGGCTCTGCACAGGATACCCAGAAATCACATCACACCATGTGCCTCCATATAGTAATATAAAGCAGAAATCTCATCCTTAATTCTGTAATTTGTGGTTTATAAGCCATTATTTATTGTCTACTGCATCTGATACTGGACAAGAAATAGCTAGAACTAAAATGTAGTTTTAAACAGTTGTTTTGTAGAGATACCAAAATCTAAATTATTGCTAAGAACAAGAATACACTTTCTCAGATCTGTGATTGAAATGTTGTCTGGGATTGTGGGTATGTCTGAACAAAGGATGTGTTCCTTTTCCAATTGGATAGGTATGGATGGGCCAAGGTAGGTTCTGTCCAGAAGTTGTTGTTGTATTGTCCCAGGCACACACAGAAGTAGATCAGAATCAACATCAGAAAAAAGAAAATTTTAATCTAAGTAATGGCAAGGAACACTGGTTTCCAAGTAGAGGTGGCTTTCAGAAATGGCAGTTGGTCTCCTCATACTCTCAAGCTGTAAAGATGAAGATTTTCCTGATTCTTGGCTAATTTTTATTTGTTTTTTGTTTGACTTTCTACCCTCTTTCAGAAGTATCTTTTGGGAAATAGAGACATTAAATTTTGAAAAGGGGTTTTTAGCGAAAGTTAAAAGCAAGGCTTTTCTCCTGTTTGTTTTAATATGAAATGAGCTTTCAAGTTTGTATCATTTCACTCTTCTCCAAAATACATAAACCATATTTCTCAGTATAAGTGTTCTGCATATATTTGAAATGTGACTTACACTTGGTTGCTAATACTATTTTTCCAGGTACCGGAAAATGATGAGATCTTTGTTGTTTGTCTGAAGAGTGTGGAGGGAGGGGCTGAAATCAACAACACAAAAAATTCTGTTTGGATTAATATTAAGAAAAATGACAGTCCTGTGCGTTTTGTTCAGAATGCTTATATGGTGCCTGAGGAAGATGAAGTGGTAACAATCCAAGTGGTTCGTGGTAAGGATGTCAGTGGAAAATTAATTGGACCTGATGAAGACGAAGTTTCTGTCAGTTACGCCATCATAACTGGGGATTCAACTGCACATGCACAGCTTAACGTAGACTTCTTAGATCTACAGCCAAATACAAGTCTTGTTTTCCCACCTCTAGTTCATGAAACCTGTTTGAAATTTAAGATCCTTGATGATGCCATACCAGAAATTGCTGAGACCTTTCAGATTATGCTTCTTAAAGAAACTTTGCAGGGAGATGCTGTTTTGATTTATCCATCTGTTGTTCATGTCACTATCCAGCCGAATGATAAACCCTATGGAGTGCTGTCAATCCACAGTGTTCTGTTAGCTCACACTGTTATCATTGATGAAGACCAAATTTCAAGGTACTACAGATCTTAAAATCTAGTATCTAGTCAGTTTAAGAGATTTGTTTGTAATTGTTGGGCATCCTTAGGATATCATTAAAAGTAATTATAAAATCGCTGCTAAAATATAATGTAGTAATCACTTAGTGTGTTATTATCAACTATATCTACAAAGATTTCAAGGAAGTGGGAATGTCTAATTATGCAGAAAGTATTTTAATATTGATAAACTGTACGTAAATCAACCATAACTATTCAATCACATTATCAGAATACTGAAAACTCCTTAATCTAAAGGTAGGATCAGTGAAGTTGTGATAACTGCTAAACACCAGTTCAGTGAGAAATAGATTTCTGTCTTCCATCTTTGGTATATATTTGTATTTACTATCTATGAAACCAGTCTCTGATTAAAGAAAAAAAAAGTGTTGAGTGTCTCCCATGAAATAGTTACTTTAAACTCAAAAACCATTTAAATGTTTGTAATTTTACAGAGCGATTAAAATCAAAGCTTTGTACAAATTTTATAGGCAGACTGATACACAATATTGACAATCTTAATTAAAATATCTACTGCTAATTACTGATAGTAGTATATCCCCAAAGAAACAAATAATGCCTCAAACTATCATACTATGAGAAATTTTGAAAGAGAATTTTATGGTATGTAGAACATAGCACTTGAGTATTCATCTTTCTTTTTTTATACCCAGTAAAGAAAGAAATCCTGCTTTCTAAATGTTTGTAAGTCATGATTTCCAGAATTTTTGTTGTAGTCGTTCACTTGCCAGATGCAGGTAACATGACATTTCCAGTATCATAAATATCAGTAACTGAATATCTTTTCAGGACAGAGGCAAACAATTCATTCAAAAGCATTATTTCAATGCTCATGCCTCACAACTGTTCATGATGTAGAATAGGCAAAAAGTTTTCTGAAATTTGGTTTGTATTTCTCAAGACAAACTTAAAACCTGCCAAGACTCCACTCACTTCTCAGTATCTTTCTTGCTGTAAACAAAGTGAGATCTAACACGTCTTCAGAGATTCTACAGAGAGCTCATGAGTAAACAAGTCTTACATATGTGCTATGATTTCATAAACTGTAAGCCTTGAGTCAAATGTCAGTTGCAAGCAGTTAAAATTTATACCACTTAGGTCAGTGTAAATATTTTAGGGAACTGGTAACCATGCATGCCAATTGTAATTATGATTTGTGGTTTTTGTTTTTATTCAAAACTGTAGGTTTGAAGGGATCACAATTGTAAGAAATGGTGGAACACATGGAAATGTTTCTGTTTCCTGGGTTATAATCCGAAATAGCAGTGATCCCTCACCTGTGACTGCAGACCTTCTTCCAGAGGCAGGGGAGATAAGTTTTGATCAAGGACAGATGTGGGTGACACTTCATCTGAACATAATTGATGATGATATACCAGAAGAGGCAGAGCCTTATCTTCTGAAACTCCTAGCTCATACAATACAGGGAGGTGCAGAAGTCAGTGAGCCATCTGAGGTAAGTTTGCATTTAGAATTCTTTTGGAGAAGATACTAGTGAGTAATAAAGACTTTACCAGTTTTAATAACATTGATTGATTAATTGATTTATTGGCTGAACAGGTGAAAGGGTTTGATCTTGGGTAGAAATGAAGAAAACTAATCCTTAATATAATCTTTGTGTTTAGAGCCATATCTTAAGTAATTAGCTGGTATAGTATACAATGCCAGACCTTGTTACTGTGGTAGCATTCAGTTCAGATCATTCCCAGTGTGCATAGATAGCATTGAATAAATGCTGTCTCGAGTGACTGCTTTCTAACAGAAGACAGGAAAATTATTTTCACTTGCTCATTTGCTGTCTTAATGATTACTGACATGTTTTACAGAGTAACAACTTCAAGGGGAGGGTTTGGTGATCAAGACTGTAACCTCTGAACTATTAAATAAAGGGTGGCTAGCACTGCTGACAGTTCCGTGACTTGAGTCCCTGCTTTCTCTTCCTCAAAAATTGTTGGAATGAGCTTGGTGAATAAAGTGAAATTCTTTACAATCTGAAACATTTTTAAATTATTCACTTTGGCTGCTGAACCAAAAAATCAGTTATTCAGAGCTCATTCTGGCACATGTGGTGATGCATAGTGGGAAAGTTACCACTGTCAGTGCAATGCTTCTTATGTATAAAGTATACTTTGGGGCTGTCAATCTGATTTCTTTCCTGATGCCAGTTCACTAAGGAGAAAAATATATGGTGACAGTCAGGAGGTACTTTTGTCAAGGCATGAAACTACAATATAGAGTAATGCAGCATGCTGTTTTCTGCTTTGCAGCTTCTGTTTTACATTCAGGACAGTGATGATGTTTATGGCCTAATAAAATTCCATCCTTTGGAGAATCAGAAGATTGAAAGTAATCCAATGGGACGCTTTTTATCCTTGAGTTTTGCAAGGGAAAGAGGAACAGTTGGAGATGTGCAGTTGGTTTATACCTCACTGTACATTCCAGCTGGAGCTCTGGATCCTGAGAGAGCGAAAGATGGCATTCTAAATATGTCTAGAAGAAGTACTTTCATATTTCCAGAAGGAAAAGCACAAGCTACTATAAATATACCAGTACGAAATGATGCATTTCTTCAAAATGGAGCTCATTTTGTCATACAGGTATCTCAGCTGTGTTTTGGGGTGGTTTTTTAGCCTGTATAATATAAAGGATATAAAACAGTAGTGGCTCCTTCCCTTTTAATTTAATTAAAATAATTCTTCCTGATTAAAAAAAAAAAAAGGAAAGAAATTATTAGTTCTGTAGCCAAGAAAACGTTTTTATTTAGATACAGCTTCCACAAATATGCTATGAAGAGCTTTATTCCTAATCATTGTTTACTAATTACAACATTTTAAAAAAAATACACTGCTGTAATAGGATTCAGTTATTAGTCATGCAATTTAACAAAGTGCTATCAATGTTGCAGAGGTTAGTTGCCTTTTCAGGTACGTTATTCTGTGTACCCCTTGGCTTTCGATTTAACCAAATTAAGTCTCCTAAATTACAGAAGTAAGACGGATTTTAGAAATTACAAGCAAGGAAATAAAAATAGTCAAACATATGTTTAATTTATATGCAACTTTGACCAGAGAACTTGAAAAGTTCTTCTGGTTTTCCCTGTATGTGCTCTTTTGGGTTTTTTTGCCTTCTCCCCC
>VZTI01002794.1:273576-305910 GCA_013397865.1 Struthidea cinerea
TGTCATTGCTCATAAGATTGGCTGGAAAATTTCACTTAAGTTATGCTTTTGAAAGAAAACGAGTTTTCCAAAAAACGTTTAAAGAAAGATTTTATATTTTCCAATTACTTTTTTTTTTTCATTTTTCACTGGAGAAAACCAGGTTTGCACACATGGTGGCAAGTTATTGTTCAGATATGCTGCTGTGGGAGATCCTGGGCATTGTAATCAGTAATTGTTATAATTATTTTCTTATCTGCCGTTAAGACTACCGTATAATCTCTACTTCCTCTGGTTAACTATTGCCACTGTCTGGGATCATGAGCCCAGGGAGCAAACTTGATACGCAGACAAAGGGGTGACTTGGTGCATCCAAAGCATAAATCTCAAAGTAATTTCTTAGTTATTTTTAATCTTTTCATTTTAAGTCACGTCTCCAAAATTTTCAAATGGAGATATTGACATGAAATCATAAACATAAAATTAGGTCATTTTTGAAGATTTCTTCCCTCCACCTCCTTCCCCCTACATTCTATTAAAAAAAAAGAAAATGATCAGTGAAAAAAAATACTGCCGGAATCATATTATCGTTTTAGTAGCACACACTCCTTTTACATTCACAGTTAGGTAGGGAATTGCATTCTGAAATACTAGGATAGATTAGTGTGTTTTACCATCTTCTTGAGATCTGAAAGATTGACAGAAGAATTGAATTATCTAATTCCAAGCTCCTCTCAGGTAATAGGTTAAAATAACATTGCAGTGTGGACTATGGACAAGACGTGTGACAAGTACTTCAGAATGCAGGCACTTGGCCTGGCTTTTCAAACTGCAGATTCCAGGGAGTTGGGGGGTGTATGTTCTGTACTTTCTGCATGAACTATAAAAATCTTTTAATTTGAATACAGAAAATCAGAGGCAACTGCCAACAAAAATAATTCATTTAGAAAAGGAAGAAAAATATCCCTATTTATCACTATGACAATCCTTCTACATTGTTAATAGTCTCAGCAAATATGTTTAGAATGAGATTACAAAGTTTGTACTAGGCCCAGTAAAGGATCAACTCAGGAATTGGGGAAGGAGGGTGGAGGAAGAAAATTAAGCTTAAACATAGTAAGAGAATGGATAGAGGAACTGGAAATGTGAGATTAACCTTCTTCAGTGACATCTTCAATTAAATGACCTATTGTTTGATGTGCGGACTACTTTTGCTTTGGACAGGAAGATTAACTAATTTAATAAACTGCTTGGCATTATCCAATTCACAGTGCATTCTTTTTTTCCTCATGAGCTGATTTGCTTTAAGAGGAAACACTGAATTTGAAAAAGGAATCTTAATATTTCATTAATTACTACTTTAATCTCAAAGTTACTATCCGGGATAGTAACAAAGGGAATGCTTTCAGCTCTGTAGTATTTCAGAACTTCTACTGAGCTAACAACTAGAACAGTAGTCCACTTGCATGGTGTTAATTGGGGAATTACTGCCTACTCTAAACGAAATCTTAGAAAACAAGGAAACAAACAGTCCTGCCCTCTGTTCCTCAGACTCCCAATAACTAGCTTGTGTAGTTGAAAATCAATTTCTATTTACAGTATTTATAAAAGAAATCTCATCTATCGTCAAATAAAATGTGCATGAATATTTCTGAATGTTACTTGAACAACAGTAGAACAAAATATGATACAGTCTGAGTATTTTGTATAAATTGGTTTTAAGAATCAAAGGGATTTAAAACTCATCAGTTGAAAGGATGATTCATGATAACTGTATGTATTTAAATAAGGCCATTTTGCCCTTCTCCACTAAAACCTGTATGGTAGCATCTAATAACTCCAAGGAAAAACACCGTAATGGGAGTTAAGAGGTTGTTGTCATCGGTGGTTCATGCACCAGTGAAATGTTTACAGAAGTCTATACAAATCAGTCATGGAAACATCTGTTATTATGATCCATGTAGACAGAATCTCATAGTGGTATAATATTTGAAAGGAATATTAAAACAAATAAAACAAGGAAAGTCCTTCTTTCCTTGTCATGTCAATGCTGCTGATGGGATAAGTGAATGGTATTTTCCATTCAAAGAAAAAAAAAAACATTTTTCTATTTCTTCTTAGTATAAATAAACCATCAAAAATATGGTAACATAAGTGGAGACTACAGTTCTGAAATCTTGTATTGATTTTAAATTCTGAAAGTAATTCTAACATATTAGTTATTGTAAATAGAGAAGTTCTTAAATTTTTTTGAGAGAGGAGTGAAGATTGAATCATTCTTTGGCTTCATGAGCAGCTGTAAATTAGTATGTTTCTTGTGACTTCAGCAGATTTTTACCAATTCATGGCAAAAAAATGAAGTTAGAACAACATCTGGGGTGCTTGACAGATCAATTCATAGATCTAGTAATGAATTGCCCAATTTAGAAGGTTCACTCTCCCTCTGCATACATTTAGTTGTGTACATGATTTGTCTGAGAGGTATACCATTCTGCTGAGAAGACTCAATACCATCCACTTCATTTCTTACACAGCTACTTACACATTTTTGTAATAGCAATGTTGCTGGTAGGAGAAATTTATTCTGGAGGTGTTTTGCTCCTTGCATATGACACTTATTCCAAAATGTCAGAATAGTTCTCGCTTGATACTAAGGCTTGTTATTTCTCAAGTTTTTCTTACTTTTCCTCACAGCTGGAAAAAGTTGAGCTGCTGAATAGAATTCCTCTTGTCCCACCTGTGAGTCCTAGATTAGGTGACATTCGAAATATTTCTTTAAGGATTACTCCAGATATTGCAAATGGAGAAATAGGCTTTACTAGCAATCTTCCAATTATTCTTTCTGAGCCAGAAGAATCGCCTGCTACAGTGGTAAGTAAACATTTTTATATTGTCCCTTCATATGGAAAAGTGATTTGGGGAAAGCACTTTGCGATATCCACTGTCATGTTTGAAAGTTAATGTGAGAAAAATCCTTCCTCCAAGTTCTATCTTATCCCAAATATTCTTCTTCTTTAAAAAACCAAAAAGGCAAAAAATTGCTAGCAAGATTAATGTGTTAGTCATCAGAAAAGTGTGGTTGAACTTTGCTTTCTGTGTAAGCATCCAGAACTGGTTAGGTCTTGATCCTCACATGGAGTAAAAGATGCTGCAGACAGTTTAATTTCTTTCACCAGCTGCAAAGACACTCATGTAGAGTAGGACTGATACTGCTCCCAGATTTCATGGAAGTGTCTGTGTATTTTATAGTTGACTTACATGTGAATATATAATTTGGCTTGCTGGATCTGTTTTCTAATAAATATGCTTTTTTCATTTCTCAGTACATAACAAAACATTTTGAAAAGCATTTTCATCTGAGTGCTGTAATCCCAGCCAGAGAAATCCTTTATAAAATACCTTTTCTTACATTTTCCCTGTTTTCCCCTACTTCTCTTAACTGAAATCTTCCCTCAAATCCTGAATCAGAGAACTTGCTTTTCATCCTCAGAATAAAACTGCTGGTTTCCTTAAGCAGAGTACAGGCTGGAACTGTACTATAAGAGCCAGAGTAAATTATGGTTGTTACATTAAAACCGAGGTTGTCTTGCTGAGGTGGGCATTGGTTAAATCAGTCATAAAAGGTTTTTTGTGTGCTAAGTGGTTTGGTGCTAAGTGACTTGTCATATTAATAGTCTGCCACCCCCACTAGGTATATGTAAATATATATGTCCAAGTATATTATGGATAGATGATTAAAAATATAAGATTCACTATGTATCTTCACTGATATACCATCTTTGATTTCATAGCTTATACATAGGTATAATTAAAAAACCCAAGGTGAACATTTTGAGGCTCGTATTCAAACAGTAATTTGCAAAGGGTTAATAGTTTTTGCATCTAGTTTTGCAAGTCACAGCAGACTCACGTGTTTTGTAGGTTTCCATTGCATTGCATCGAGATGGGACTGATGGTCAAGCAACAGTGTTTTGGAGTTTGAAACCATCTGGTCCTAATCACAAGGCAGTAACAGAGGATGATATAAGTCCTTTTAATGGCTCTGTTGTTTTCTTATCTGGACAAAGTGATACTACAATCAACATTACTATTAAAGCTGATGATATACCTGAAATGAATGAAACCGTGTTATTAACTTTGGACAGGTATTGTACCCTTATCTTAATTCATATGTATCACTTCTGATAATCTATATATAGCAGATTGGCACAGTATTAATTATGAGGTGTTGCCTCCATTGTGTTGATAAGTGCCTGGAGGAATATTGGGGCCTAGATTCAGACTATATATGGAATCTTCTTTGACTTGTGACCAGAGTAAGAAACCATGTTGTGCTTATTATCTAATTACTTAGTTTTATTTATATTTTGATTAAAATAAAGTATGATACTAAAAAAGTTCATTTAGATTTGATCTTTAGTTATAGCTCTTGATTACAACACTTATGTTTTCAGAAAAATAATATTTAGTGAGATAATGGGGAAAACTATAATAGATAGTAATGAAGGCAATACATAACTGTTTTTCTCAGAAGAGGTTTATAGTCAGGATGTTGTTGCAGAATTAGATACTTCCATCACAACTGCTGGCTTCCAAAATAGGCCAGTGTGACTATTACCATGTGTCTGAGCTACAAAGGGAGCAGTGCTGTTTCTGAAGCTCAGTGTTGTGGCCGCCCATCTGTGTGACTTCAGGATTGCAGAATAATTAAGCCTGTGAGAGGCCTCAGGAGATATTATTATCTGCATGTGAACACTACTCAGAATACTTGAATTATTTTATATCCAGGAGTCTTTTTGTTTTATTAGCAAGAGAATCTTGGCTATTTCTTCAGTCTGTTTCCAAAACCTCAAATGTAGATATGGTTTAGAAATACTACCACTTCTGCTAATACCTAATAATCTAAGGTGTGTTTTTCCCATTTATTTTTCTGGAAACATGCTAAGAGCGGTCTGCCAGCTGCAATATCTGCATTGAACATCTGCTACTTACACAGTCCTTACCTTATGCAGAAGCATCATTGTCATATAAAAGGAGAGCAGACTAGCTCTTGGGATCTTTAACACCAGATACTCATGTAGATTGCATACTAGCAAACCAGAAACCAGCTCTTCAAGCTGCTGCCGTTCCTGTTTTTTGAGCTTCATTCTATGGCACAGTAAAGATGCTGTTCCATTGCAGGATTGGTCTGCTTCTGTAGAAGCTGGCTGGTGGATGCATCTAGTGCAGAATGAATTATTTCATTCTATTTTGGATACTCACTGTGGTGAAAAGATGGTCCTGTTCGAGACAAAACCAAACTGAGACTATTGCAAGCAGTTCTCTGTTTTTCTTCCTGCTGATGAAACTGGTTTGCCCAAAGGTTTATTAGAGTCTATGGCACAAACGAAGAAACTGAGATTAGAAATAATGATTGAAGTTGTGAAGAAGTTGTGTAAGGTGGCCAAAATGCTGACGTGGAAGGATTGGAGACAAATAAGTACATAGGGGAAGTGGGCAGCATAAAAGATTAACTTTTTAATATTGCACAGCTCTACACTATGTGTAACTACAGCTTTCTACCACATACTCTGAGTAGTAACCCCATGCCTTGAAAATTATGTCTAAAAGGGGATTGAATTGGCAGCTGAACAAACACAACCACTGTTCTGCTTTTGCTACGTATGCTGGGAGTAGCAGGTTCTATTGATCATGAAGTGGCTAGTAAAAATTGTGCCAGCAGTGAGCAGCTTTCCCACACTTGGCCAGGTCAGAGAGTGAAGTAAGGAACAGGTGGTCAGGCCAGGAAAAAGAAGTAAATAAGGAGGAAATAAAATCTGGACTTTTCTCTAGACTTGGATAGTGTCCCTCAAGGCTATGAGTGAAATTTGGCAACTTTAGTGTGAGCAGAAGCCAAGAATGAAATTACTGCAAAGAACATCCTTTCAATACTGGAGATGACTCTTCAAAGCATGGGTGAATGATACTGGCAGGGAAGGGTGATGTGGGTAAGCTTTTGGTATTGCCTTCTCTGTAGTTTGTGTTTTCTGGATGAACTGAAATGATCTTCTCTGTAGTTTGTGTTTTCTGGATGATCTTCTTCTGGAAGATTTCAGTTTCCAAGACTGGCAGCCAGCACCTCATAGCAGTAGTCAATTACCGTGAAAACAAAGATGCACTGTGCTGTGGATATGCTTGCACTGTTCGATACACTGTCGCATAAGTCAGTAGAAAAATAGAGCATGTATGGACTTTAATGAAACTATAGACATAGAAATATGTTCAGAAGCATTCTATTTATTGCAATTAGTAATAGCGTGGGCAAGATAATACAATAATTAGTTCTAACAGTGGTGTATTATTTACAACTCAGTGATGTTGTTAAGGCAGTTTATGTTTTAAATGAGCTTTGATTGTACCCATAATTACAAAAGAAACCTTCCAAGCCACTAAGAATAATATTTTCCTTCCTTGCCCTATGGCTACCATCTGTAGGCCCTTGATATTAAAAATAATTATGAATGCTGTCCACAAAATGGAGGCCAACGTGTATAATGAAGAATATGCTTACATAGAGACAGATGAGCCATAAAGAAGCAAGATAATCCTGTGCCTGCTGAAGCTTCTTCATATTTTCTTTCTTTAGGACCAGCTTCAGTTTGAATGCCTGCCCATATCTGAATAGGCCTGAATTGAGACTAAACATAAATAAAGCCAGAGGTCTGTAGTGAAATCTGATTGTTGTTTTTAACTTTTGCACAAGAAGTTCTGCTGTTGGCAGTTATCATCCCCCCAGTGCAGATACACAGCTATAAATTTGGCAGTTGGCACAGCTGAAGGGCCAGGACACTCATGGCACATGAGTTGTGTTTGTTCTCTTAAATGAATGGTGCTGAGAGTGAAAACCTCTGGACTTCAGGTTCTGGAAACAGCAATACACAAATGAATTTATTTTTATTTTGGGAAAATTAAAATTCAGGAGCAGTTCAGTGTTTAATTAGTTTTTAAGCTCAGAATCTTTTGGTCATGACTCACATAAATTAAGATGCCAGAACAGATCCATGTACATATGTACGTATCTAATTTATATGTATGACATATGTTCAATGAATCAAAACTGATGCAATGTAATGTGAAGATTTTTATAGTTCTAGTGATTTCTGTGATGGGATGCAGGCTGAGGTGCTTAACACCTTCTTTGTATCAGTCTTCAGCAGTAAGACCAGTAATTCTCAGGGCAACTGATCCCCTGAGCTAGACAGGTAGACAAGGTGAGAGAGCAGAATAGATCCCCTGAGATCTAGGAGGAAGTAGTTAGTGACTGGCAGAGCTATTTAGATGGTCACAAGTCCATGGGACTGGATGGGATCCATCCTAGGGTAATATGGGAGCTGTTTTAAGAGCTTTCTAAGCTGCTCTCCATCATTTATCATCTGTCCTGGCTAACTGGGGAGGTCCCAGACAGCTGGAGGTTGGCCAATATAATGCCAATACCCAAGAAGGGCTGCAAGGAGGCTTTGGGGAACTTCAGGCTGTCAGCCTGACCTTGGTGCCTGGCAAGAATATGGAGCACATAATCTTGAGTGGGGTCACACAGCACCTACAGGATGGTTGGGGGATCAGACCCAGCCAGCATAGGTTTAGGAGGGGCAGGTCCTGCCTGACCAACCTGATCTCCTTTTATGATCAGGTGATTTGCCTGAGGGATTGGGGGAAGACTGTGGATGTTGTCTGCCTCGACTTCAGCAAAGCCTTTGACACTGTCTCCCACAGCATACTCCCAGAAGAGCTGTCAGCCCACAGCTTGGATGGGTGCACTCTTTGCTGGGTTAAGAACTGGCTGGATTGGCCAGGGCCAGAGAATGGTGGGGAATGGTGCTGCATCCAGTTGGCAGCCAGTCACTGGTGGTGTCCCCCAGGGATCAGTGTTGGGCCCAGTCCTGTTTAATATCTTCACTGATGATCCGGATGAGGGGATTTACCCTTAGTAAATTGGTGAATGACACCAAGTTGTACAGCAATGTTGATCTACTGGAGGGCAGAGGTCTCTACAGAGGGACCTGGCAGGCTGGGTTGATGGACTGACACCCAGTGGCATGAGGTTCAACAAGACCAAGTGCCAGATCCTCCACTCAGGTCACGACAACCCCATGCAGAGCTACAGGCTGGGGAAGAGTGGCTGGGAAGTGGCCCAGTAGAAGAGGATACCTTTCCTGAGATACCTGATAGAAGAAAGTCTTTTAGAGAAGTATGTTTTTAAGAGTAACAATAACACAAATTCACAGTTCCTCAATTGTAGGGCCAAAAAATGAACACAGTACTTAAGCCAAACCTATGTTTTAAATTTACACTTTAAAAAAAAAAAAATTTCTAAATTTACGCAAGGCATTTTTGTGTCTGAGAGATTACTTAATGATGAAAAAGTTTGCAAATCGTGGAAGACCCATTTAAAACACTGCATACTGTCTATGTGTCTTAATTCAGGGCGTAAGTAAAGCTATTGAATGGAGTTTGCAATATTTTTCTAACTTGGGGATTTCCTGTGGTTAGTGCCTATTTCAAAACTATATTTATTTTCTTGAGTAAATTTTCTATGAAGAAATATATGTGATGCTGTAAGAATTAAGTCTTTCGGTGTAAAATGTTGGCTTTTACTTCAAGGCCTTGGTCAGATCTTGTTTTGATAGGGAAAAAGTTATTTGAAACTGGTAGTAGAATGTTCATATGCATGTTACTGGACACCTACTGCTAGCTTTCATTAGTTTTCAAAGTAGCGACACCATATGTCTTTTGCTGTGAGTAACATAAGTTAAAATGGCCTCCAAAATAAAATAAATTGTGGATTAAAACTGGAGAGAAGGTGTTTCCTCTGATGAGAAACACTGTGGAATTTATCATGTGGCCAATCCTTCTTGAATACTATTCTTTAAAGTTAGGTCACTAATTAAGTCAGTAGATAATCCTGAAAAAATTGAAGAAGTAGTGAACACAAATCTAGTAAGCAAATTTAGTAACATTCCACAGGAAGTTTGAATGTACCTTTTCTGAGATACCTGATAGAACAGAAAGATTTTAGGGAAGTGTGTTTTTAAGAGTAACATTAATACAAATTCACAGTTGCAATTCAGTTTCTCATGGGCTTTTCAAAACATTCACTTTCTTCAGAATTCGAGTTCTTGGTTCACGGTTGTCAAATTCAAACACATCTCTTAACAATTATTATTTTATATGCAGTAGTACTTATTTTGTAATTGCATGTTATTTTAAACTCACTCAAAAATCTTCTTTCTGTTATGTTATAGTACTATGCATTTTAAAAAGTGAGGAAACATTTTGAAGCTTCTCTTAGTTGTCCTAATTAATCTGTAGTTCTTTCTAAGTAATAATTAAGGTATTTTTTAAAAAGAACTTCTGTGATGAGTAGCCTTTTCAGATGAGATTTGTCATATGGGAAGTGGAGGCAGCCTTCAGTCCCTAAGGCAAGGTTGTGGTGTTGGGGCAGGTTAAGCCAGGAACACGTCAGGTTTAGATGATGGTCACCAGGATTAGGCACAGCTCAGTGATTGCCATGCAGATCCACTGCAAGAAGAAAAAACCAAGGTTGAACCAGGAAGTCACTTGATGGATCCTGGTCCAGGGTTAATACGAAAATTTGTATATGTGTACCTCAGAATGTAGACACAGGGGATCCTGTTGTGTTCATTGCTCACATAATGGCAGATCTGAGTTGGAAGCCTGTGCCTCGTGGCTTCTATTCCATTTTGCATAGGCTGTTTTATCATGGAAGCACAGAATAAGCAAAACTGGAAGGAACCCATCAGGATCGTCGAGTCCAACTCCTGGGCCTGCATAGGACACCCAAAGCATCACACCGTGGGCCTGAGAGCATTGTCCAAACACTTCTTGAACTCTGTCAGGCTTGGTGCTGTGACCACTGCTCTGGGGAGCCTGTTCAGTGCCCAGCCACCGTCTGTTGTTTTTGAATAGTAACCAGTATTTAATATGTCAGAGCTCTGGTAGCAACCTGGCCAGTCAGTCAGGGAAAACGTGGTCAGATCCATCAGTCAGTCAGTCAATCAAAGTGGCCTTAGTTTTGAAAATGGAACTTGGCTGGAGAAAAATACGAAGTAACAGTGGTTTTAGCAATGGATGGGCTGAATCTAACTAGCTGCTTTCTAACTTCCAAGTTCTTGAGATTCTGATCTGATTTACACTGTGACCGTTAAAAGGCAGTAAGTATTGCCAGACTTGTCAGTCCTTTCAAAGTATACTTGGAGATCCTCAAAGTACCTCCTCATGGTACCTTGGGACTGTGTAATTGCTGCTACCCCTTGGATTTCTGTAGAGCTGCACTTGTGCATTACAGCATGATACTAGATTCTGGCACTACTACTCAGTTAACAGGCCCTTTTTTGTCTGAGCTCTGTTTGGACTCACGCAGTGAGACTTCATGAAGGTGAAAGAGATGCTATATCTGGCATGTTCTTTCACTTTTTGATGATTGTATCTTAACCACTTAAGCTTGTACGTACATACCAAAAACCCACTTGATATAATGGTTCATTTGTATTCTCTGCTGTGAAATATATTACCAACAGCTTAGTGATATATTTAATTTTAGCATTAAGAGCAATATAATGAAAATTTAGCATAAATTTTAGCTCTGGAATTTTCACCTTGACTTTTTAAATTGTATTAATGCTTGAAGATTTTTGAAAACTTGCATATATTTCTGAAGGAAGGGAGAATGTCTTAATATATAGTATTTAAAATGAAGCCTCACTGGAAATTGCTGAGAAATTTCTATTAAATCAGATCTGCTATTTAAAAGAATACAGCTGCAAGTATAGTTGCTTTATTACCTCAAACTTTTGAGTGAACTCTTATGTCTGTTGAATTCTGAATATGAATTCTTTTTGAATTCAAAATTTCCCTTTATAAATGATTTGTTAATCTGTTACACTATTTTAATAGTAATACGGGTTTTATATTAAATATATACTTATTTTAGATTGAGAAAATAATCTATACATACTTTAATGAAATGACATACTTATTATTGCAGAATAATGTCCTTTCATCTGACTTGATGTGATAGTTTTGTTATGTGTGCTTATTTTCCTATTTCTATTTTCTTTTCTTGGTTTTGTGGGGGTGGGGGTGGGGTTTGTTTCCTTTTTGTTGGTGCTTTATTCTGGTAATCTGATTAACTGAAAAAATGTCAAAAATAAAGTTTGATGTGATTTTGCGCTAAAATAGTTTTTGACATGTTTGTGTTATAACTCCCAATGTACTTATCTGTGTTTATCATTACTATGTCAGATTGATGAAATAACACATAATGGAGGCATGCTGATTGTGTTTTTTTTGAGTGAAGTACTAGTTATAATTGTGGGCTGCTGGTGCAATTGTGAGCGGACACAGAGGCTGATAGCGACAGAGCTCCTGGAGGAGGGCTGGGTAGGGTATACCCTGAATGGACCTTGACATCCTGAATTGATCCTGGGGTCATTTCTCCCCGTTGGGGACTGCCCACTTGCTAGCATTTGTCAAGAGAAAATGCCAAGTAAGGAGGTTCCCATAAAAGGAGCATTATGTGTTTGGAAAGGGAAAAGAAAACTTTGTGGTGCTGTTGTTATTATTATCTAAGACTGGTACTATTGAAGTTCCAGGAAGTGGCACTTTCATTCCTTCCCCCACCCCTTTTCTTTCCTTCATTTCTTCTTTCCTTCTTTCCTTCTTTCTTTCTCTGTTAACAGGGTAGAGACAGAAAGGTTTGTCGTGTACTTTGGGTAAGTGCAGTGAACTGTGGTTTGTCTTCAGTGAATCGATGCTTTGTTTTATGAGTGATTAGTTTGGACAGAATCTGTCAATAATTGCTTTTCCTCTCAGGAATCATATCTCCTGCATCTTTTCAGACAATGCTTGCTTGCCCTTTGGTTTTTAATTTGATGGCATGGGTTTCTGGCTTGAAGGCTTATTTAGGATTTGTGAATGATGAAAGTTATTAATGCATGACTCGGTGTTTGATATTCCTGCGCTTGATTGCAATAATGGATCAGTTGTCTTAAACGGCCAGAACTACAATTTGTCCCACCTAAATGCCTGAGCTGACTAGAACTGTAGAGAAGTTTTCTGTGGTCAAAGATGAACAGTTATCTTTCTTTTTGAGTGACATACCTTTAATTTGTGTTAACACAAGTTATTGTGTCTGCTGGTGTATTTTTTTAAATATTCAATAAACATGACATACTACCCTTTTAAACAGGTATTTCCTGTTTGTTCATTGAATTTTTCTTCCAGAAAACATGGAAGATGCACAGGAATCTGAATTAATAAACCAACATTTAATAATCTATATCAAAACCATCAGTCTGAAGGCACATTCTTTATGCATCTTTCAGTAGTAGTTTTTCTTGCATTTTTAATGGAATGAACTTAAAAAAAAGTAATTGAAAATTAACATCTGAGGAAATTAATGCAAGAAATATAATCTCTCTTTTTTTAAGTGATTTTGGATCATCTCTTATGTTTTGATCCAAATACAAAGTAATGCTGAATGTGACTCTAAATTTTTAGTGCACAGTTTTATTTCTTTTCCTTTGTGTTGTGTGCATGTATGACTAAAAACCCCGGAACTATCAACTATAAAAAATAATCAGAAAACAGTTACTTCAGAAACAAAGGTTGGGGTTTTTTTTGAAAATGAATGGAACCCACTGATGTGTCTTTCTGAATTTATATAATCTTTGTCGGTTATTGTTTTAATAATTTATTCATAACATTTATCAGGTTTCTGACGTCCTTCACTTAGATGTGTATTTACTTACTAAAAAGAACCATCAGTCAAAAAAACCCTTTTTTCCTTTCCCAGGGTCAGTGTGGAAAATCAAATACTGAAATATGGGTTTACTACTTGTGAAATTACTATTTTGGAAAATGATGATCCTGGAGGAGTGTTTGAATTTTCTCCCTCTTCCAGAGGTCCCTACAGTATCAAGGTAGCTATCTGAATAACTTCTCTCAGTCATTATGGACAAATAAATCTTACCAGTGTGTAAGTAAAATGCTGGGTTTTCTTTTTTTACAGGAAGGGGATTCTGTCGAACTGCAGATTGTCCGCAGCAGAGGGACCCTTGTCGGGCAGTTTCTGCGATACACTGTAGAACCAAGGGACAATAATGAGTTTTACGGAAGCACAGGAATTCTGGAATTTAAGCCTGGGGAAAGAGAAATTATAATTACTCTTTTGACAAGGATGGATGGGATTCCAGAGGTAGAAATGAAAATTTTCCACTCTTCAAATTGTTTTCACAGCGTAACAGTTTGTCACTTATTAAAACATAGGAAAATAAATAGGAACAGAACAAGTATGCAGTGCTTTTCTACGGAATGTATTCCCAGTCTCCAAACCAGGGATGCCTGGATAACTAGAAGGTATCTTTGGCTTTAATAGGCCTCAGTGGATTTTTATTTTATGTAAATTGAAACTTATTTTTGCATCCATATGAGTTTTTGGCATCTGTTTGTAGAGTGCGACTGTTTAATTGAGCTCTGTATGAACAACCACTTTCTTCTTGTTTCTTTTTTGGTAAATACCTGCTAGTTGAACTCAGTGCTCCCCAGTCTACACCAATGTTTGCTGTATAGATGCAAAGATTAAATACTTGTTTTAGTGTTCCATGATGCACCTCCTGTGAGTGTTTTGTCAAGAAATATATGAAGTACAAGGTCGCATTAGATTAATAACGCAAGCTGAAACATTATTTTTAAATTAGCTTAATGTCAGTGGTTTTAAGATCTTTGCTTTCACTGCTACGGATGACAAAGACGTACAAAACCATTGTGCATGTAGAAAGCGTGTGTAATTTTCTTTTGTTGAAATTGTCCTCTCTTTCTGCTGAACAAATATTTTTATTCTGACTGAGTTTCCCTCTTCCAGCTGGATGAAGAATATGCTGTTGTACTCAGTGGCTACAGTGAAATGGCAGGCAAGCTGGGGAATGCTACAAGGGTCAATATAACCATTTTGAAGAATGATGATCCACATGGTGTCATTCAGTTTCTACTTGATGAATTATCAGTAACAATAAAGGAAAGTAAAGGAGAAATCGTCTACGCTGGTAATTCTTTTTATTAGAGTTACTGCTTTCTCTTCTGTCTGCTCCTGCAAGGCTTCTTTTTCCTACTTCACCTTCGTAGGACAATGCCTGCCTCAAGTCTCTGCTCAGGAGTTTCCAGGAGGGTACAGTATCAGCATGATGAGCAGTGGAGATTAGTGCAGAGGAGGATGGGCCTTGAAAGCCATAGGGATCAATCCAGTAAAAATATAGCTGGGGAATATACCAGACAGGAGGGACAGAGAATTAATTTATGTGCAAGGTACAGCCTCACGGTAGCAGTTCTGCCTGGCAAGCATGAGGAATCAGGTGCTATGTGAGAGAAGAATGAGCTAAATTTTCATGTGTGTGGCTTCAATTTATCTATCTCTATTGTATCAACAGAGTTGATAAAAATTTTAACTGCTGTAATGGTCTATCATTGCAGGGCATTTTGTGTAGGTCTCTCAAGTATTATTAGTTTGGCAAGAAGTGGATTTACTTACTGTTTCCTTTCATTTATCTTTGTTTCAGCTTTGCTGACCTTTTTGGTTTTGACATATGTTTTTCTGGAGACACACGCTGACTGTACATGTTTGTATTTTGTAGCCTCTTACAGAGTGGTAAGAAACCAAGGAAACTATGGCAATGTTAGTGTGTCCTGGATTGTTGACCCAGCATGTACCAATGACATCTATCCAGAACAAGGGACTGTTTTCTTTGATAATCTGGAGTTTTCAAAAAATGTCACAATTTACTCTCTACCGGATGAGGTAATCATTTTTACAGTGTTTTTATGTAAATATGTGGAATGAAGAGTAAGTGCGGTTTAAGAAAAAGCTCTTCTTTTTAAGAACATGATAATTTTTTGTGAGAAAAATCAGAATACTTGGATGAAAGTGAGTTTACTTAAGTAAATAATAAAAGAATTTGAGACAGTGTGCATATCTCTAAACAAAAAAAGTGAGAATCTGTCTGTAGTCAAGTGTGGTTAAATTATAATAATAAGTAAACCACTTGTTTTGATAGCAAGAATCCTCATTTTATATTTTTGCTGCTGATATATTTGAAGTAAGATAAGAAAGAATGAGAATAATTAGTAATAAATAAATAAATATAGTGGGAAAAGTAAGTTGTATCAACACAATGTATCAGCATGAGGAAACTGCAAGATAACTTTTGGATCATCTGTACAGTAGTAAAGATGAGGGGATTTATTTACAAGGATTTTGGGCTGATTATTTTTGTGTAAGTGTATGAACTGTCATTTGTCATCCCTCTTGACACGCTTATGAATCAATAAATAAACAACAACGTGCAGAAACCCTGGTTTGTTAACCTCCTCAGCTGTTCATTTTAATTACTTCATTGTTTTGTATGCAAGAAATTAATTTCTCAATACTTTGTCATTCAGGTACCTGAAGAGATGGAGGTATTCATAATCAGATTATTCAATGCCACTGGTGGAGCCAGACTGGGCAATATAACCAGTGCATTTTTACAAATTACAAGGAATGATGATCCCATTTATTTTGCAGGTTAGAAATTGGTTTTAAATTGGTTTTAACTGGTTTTAAATTTTGAATGCATATTCTACCCCAAAAAGATTTTTATTGACAGAGTAGGTTATTGAAAAAATCTGAATCCTAGTGGAGCTAGTGTTGCAAGATGCACTTTTTTTGGTTGCATTTGCTCTTCTTTTTTTTTTTTAACTTCAGAATTTTCTCTCATTTTATGTCATTATTCTTGTTGGTGACTCTGGGATTGGTTAGGTGGCTAATGACAACAAGATTCTCTTCTACCTGCAAGTATTTCCCTGCCTCTACTACATGTGCCTTCTCTTTCCCTGAGGTGAAGGTTCCTCTTGTGGAGGATTAGGTGAATAGGCCACGTGCAAAAATCTCAGACTTGAACTTGAATTTATTGCTTGTGTGTTTTCAGAACCTCTGACAGTGAGCGTTACAGAAGGGAGTGTAGCAAACTTTACAGTCCTAAGGAATGGATCTGCTGATGCTGTTGTTGCTGTTCAGTATATTACTGTCAATGGAGATGCAACAGCTGAAGAGGGAGACTTTGTTCCCAGTGGAAAGAACAGTGTCATTCTTTTTGGTGTTGGAGAAAGAGAGCAGAACTTATCTGTGTATATTAATGATGATGATACCCCTGAAACTGATGAAGTATTTTATATCTTCCTTTTGAATTCAACAGGTAAAGTAATGATTTAATGTATATTTAGTAACTCTCTTTTTCTTTTTTTGTCTGTTTTTTGCCAGCTTGTTCTTATCATAAAGCAATGTATAAATGCCAGGCATTGTATGAATAAAGTTTGCTTCAACATTTCTATAAGATTTCTGTGTAGTGTGTTTGGATTTTGATCTTGAATTGTTTAATTGGAAACAAAAATTGAATTATACAGCTGAAACTGTCCTGCAAAAGTAACTGGAGTTAAAATCTCTTTCCAAATACTCCAAATTAAATGGGTGTTTTACTCATCAATAAGAAAAGAAAAGCTAAATATAAGAAATAGGTAATTTTTCTCAGTTATCTGATTATAAGGTAGTTCATGTGTTTCCTGAGGCCAGCTAGAATTCACTCTGATACTGAGCTTTCTTACAGAACATCAACTTCATGGAAATCACTGGACAAAGCCATTCTTCTCCCATCTTAAATTTTCTCTTCAGTGATCCCTTTCTACTTCACTAACTTTTTTCAGGATCTGCTGGTATTTTCTTTTACCATTCTATTGGAAACATGATGTCTTTCCTCCTGGCACGCATTCCTACCAGAATGGGCAAAATACAGAATATTTCTAGATGCACTCCTGAAAGCAAAAAAAAAAAAAACAAAGTATTTATTATTTTTCTTTATTTGATCTGTTGCATATATTGGCCTTGATTGTTACATCCCTTTTGAAAATTATGTTGGAGTGTTGTACCTCTGAGAAAATACAAATAGAGGTATATGAAGTTAAAACCATAAACATATTGTTCATTTTGGAATAAAAACAAGTCTAGTGCTCTTGGAAAGGGTGTAAGCTAGAATGGGGATGGAAACATAATGTACCTCTGTGGACATAAAGAGGTGTTGAAATGTCCCTCCTGTGCTAATATACACACAGAAATGCTACTACTTTCCACCTTACTTCACAGGTATCTTGTATTTTTTCCTTTCAGATAGGCTGTGCTATGGGTATGACTAATCTCTTAGAGATTCTTGTTGCCTGGTATTTAGTTAAAGTGCAATATTTCTGTTCTAGGCCTAAAGGAGAGCTGGGATCTCTGAATATATATCTTTTGTTTCTGACTTGACCAGTTGATCAAATATGAAGTAGTACTTCTCATACAATCCTTTCTTCTCAGAATTGCATCATCTCTGGTCGTGTCACATTTTTTTCTGCAAATCTACCTTCTTGCTTGCTGCCGTAGATGCTATTTACGTATTTTTACTCTGATTTTCTGTTACTGAATATCTCAAATACTGGTTTTCACTGATTGTTTTATCATTGCTTGTTTCTTTCTTTGCATGAAAGCTGTTGGTGTGAGAAGGAAACACATTCGGTTTTAGAGTTACCTCCATGTCTGATTCCAGTTTTGATGAAATTAATCACCCTCTTTTTAGGGGATACTGTTATCTTTAATGCTGGAGTGGCGACAGTTATTATTGAAGCAAATGATGATCCTAATGGAATTTTCTCCTTAGAACCTCTAGAGAAGCCAGTGGAAGAAGGAAAAAGTAATACTTTTTTGTAAGTAACTTTTAAATAATATTATTGCCCCTTTTTTGAACGCATGTATGTATGCATTGATGTATGTGTTACTTTATGGATAGTAGTTCGATCTAATCCCATTTTTTGCATTGCTAAAATTTATTAAAAAAATAGTTCTACAAAATTTTGGGTTAAAATATTTGCAAACATATTGAGGACATCAACTCTTATATTATCAAGTAGGCTGTGCATATTAAAATGTGTACAAAATTCCTGGTAACATATAAACAAATAAGATTACAGTATAGGGGTTTTTGTTATAAAGAGAAGTAAAAAATGTTTTCAAAATACAGCTAAATACAATTATGTGGTTGTTCATTTCTTTTTGCACCCTACTTTGAAGTCTTACCCTACAAACCACCTATATTACTTTATTCTTTCTGTTAGTTTGTTTTTATTTTATCTGTAAATTACAGATGGAGGCCTATCCTCAAAGTCCGGATGTGACTTTCTTCGAGGCTGAATATATTTTTCCCTAGTCTGACTGGTAGCTGCTGGGATGTATTCAGGAAGGGGAAGGGTTGAGAAATTAGTTTTCATGGCATCTGACGTTTCTATGTTCCTAAAGTCAGAATGTGGTTATAAATTGACAAAAATACTGATTTTCAATAAGAAAATTTTAGACAGGGTATAAAGACAAGTATGTTCACAATAAATCCAACAGTGTGAACAGGTAGAGAACAGGCTTTTTTCACAGTTGTTTAATTATCTTTTATGTATTTTTATTTGATTTGGCTGTTTGTTGTAAGGCCTTGAAACAGAGGCCTATGACTGTGAGTTAGATCTTTATGCTTGTGTTGCACATCTAAAAAATAAAAATCCTTGTTAAAAAAGTATAATAAATATATATTCTATGGTTGTTTTTGTTATGCTGCTCTTTGGGGCTTTTTTTGGTCCTTTATAATCTTACTTGCAGGATTTTTTTTTTTGTAATTGATGGTGAAGAGTGATGATTTGAACTAACAACATTTATATACAGGTGCTTTATGGAAGCACATGATACCAAGGTCACCAGCATCTGAGGACCTTGCTTAGTCCTTATTGACAAAATGTATTTACTAGGAAACTGTCTTTTCCATACCCTTAAAATGATTTGACTTCTGTTTAGTACATGAGAAAAGGGTCAAACTATTTTATAATCTAACTAGTGAGAACACCTATGGTAGCACTGAGCTTTGAAGAGAGTAACTGGAGTTACTGCAACAGTGCTACGCAGCTGGAATAGAATGCCCTGCTTAATAACAACAAAAGGAAGCCTTTGGAAGCAGGAAAAACATAGTTGTTTGTCTGTGCCTAGACTGCCTTACTGAATTAATTTTTCAGAGTTGTATAATAATGCTTTAAACAACTTTTTACTATGCAAACATAAGTACTCTTTTTGTATGCAAAAATATTTTGTTAATAAAGGAATGAGGTTATTAATTTTTTATTAATAACGTCTTTTGGAAATTGGTGAAACTATGTTACCAGTTAGCCATGCAAACAAATAAAAGCTTTTTTTTTATTTATTGCATTCTTAATATGGAATAATCACAGATTTGTAAAGGACCTCGTATATAATCCAAATTAAATACCAATTGAAAAAAGGTTAAGGAGCCTTGATAGTTCATCTGTGATGTTCATCTTAACAGTACTATTTTGCATGTACTTTCATGGATTACTTTCTTTCTAAGGTATCTGTGGTATACCTGGGTGTAGAATTATATTGTGAAATTGCAGGCCCTCTAAGAGAGTTGTATTGTCATTCATGGTTCTATTTGTTATTTGTAGTTATTTAGAACAATGTATATTATTTCCCACAATAAGGATGATTAGTGCACGTTTTCCATTGTTAATGAAGAATGCTGATGCATACCTGCCAGAACATTCACTCTTTCTGTATCTGTGAACAGGATTTTGAGACATAGAGGACACTTTGGGAATGTCTCATTAACCTGGCAGCTGTTTCATAATGACTCTACACTGAAGCCAGGAGAAGAGTTCTATGAAACTTGTGGGACTGTGTACTTCATGGATGGTGAAGGATCAAAGCCAATAGTGCTCCATGCCCTTTCAGATAAAATTCCTGAATTCAATGAATTTTACATTTTAAAGTTGGTGAATGTTTCAGGTATTGTCTTCCATACAACCATTGCCTTTCCATCTGGTAGAAAATAATTTTTGTATTTAATGAGTCAAAAAGAAAACAATCCTCAAAAGACCTTTGTCTTGAATCATGTCATCCTGTACTTTTCTGGTGAGATTTTAGGTTTTATTCTTCATTTATTCTTTAATTTAGGTATATGAACACAGTTTTGGAATCTGGCCTTTAAAAAGGATGCCTTCTATTGATTTCAGAGATGTAGAGCTCTGTGTAGAGCTGACAAAATGAAGGTATTAAAGGTTGTGCATATCTTCCATAATGGATATTGGCTGGCTTGTTTGCTTTTTTCTAGAAATTTCTGTAAAATAAAAATAGTTACCACTTCGTATCACTTAAATTACAACTGCTACAGGCCTGCTACTGAGTGGAGTTCCAAATCTGCTGGACTCCTTCCACCTCAGTACTATATACGGTCTTCTGTGCCAAGATACAACTGAAAATATGTTGACATTTCCGTAAGTGAAATCCATATGCATGTACAGAAGATTTCCTACTTAGTGGTGCATGGAGGCTCTACATTCACACCATGGTCTTCATATCATGAATTCTTACTGTGGAGAAGTAGGTGACTAATGGCAGGACTTAGGAGCAGTTTTAACACACGGCTGGTTGCTGATTTGGCAGGGTAATCTCTGCTTATTTAGAGGCAATGAACCAAATGTTGCTATTCATATTTGTGTAAATCTTGAAGTAAAATGAGAACTGAATTTGACCCCATGTTTTTCAAATGAAACAAAAGCAACCTCTCTCATCACTAATTCAGAAAATCTGGAGCTAATCTTGTTTTAGCCGAAGGACAGTTATATTTTGCAGTTGAAAAATAAAGTGACTTGTTTTCTGTGAAAACGTTATCTATAGTGTTTTAAAACCAATACAGTTAAATTATGTTAATCCTAAATTGGAGAAATTTTTAGGAATTCAGAGACTCTTTAAAGTAGATTTAGGCCTATTTAAAATGGTATTTTGTTTAAACTTTTTGAAATACTTAGTAACTTTTTTCAGACTGGTAACTTTTAACTTCCATTATATAGGTGGGTCTCCTGGTCCTGGTGGGCAGTTGTCTGAAACAAGCCTTGCTGTAACCGTGATGATCCCTTTCAATGATGACCCTTTTGGAGTCTTCGTTTTAGATCCAGAGAGTCAGGACAGAGAGATAGTAGAAGATGTTATTTCTGAAGATGATCTTTCCTATATTACAGACTTCACCATCTGGAGACAACAAGGCACTTTTGGGGTTGTCCGTTTAGGTTGGGAAATACTGTCCAGTACGTTTCCAGCTGGATTGCCATCAATGGTAGACTTCTTGTTGCTGGGATCATTTCCAAGTTCAGTACATTCTCAGCCTCACATGAGACGCCATCACAGTGGAACAGATGCTTTGTATTTCAGTGGAAAAGAGGATGCATTTGGAATTATTGGCCTGGAATACCCATACAATGGAAATACTGCCGTAAATAATTTTACATTTTCAGCATGGTTAATTCCTAATGTCAATACTGATGGTTATATAGTTGAAAAGGATGATGGTAATGGGACCTTATATTATGGTGTGAAAATCCAAACAAATGATTCTCATGTTTCTGTAGTGCTTCATTATACAGCATTAGGATCCGATATGACATACATAGCCAAAGCAGCAGTCCTAAAATATCTGGATGAAAGTACTTGGGTTCATGTTCTGATTACTCTGGATGAAAGTATAATTGAATTTTACATGGATGGAATTCCAGTTCAAGGAGGGATTAAGAGCCTTAAAGGAGAAGCAATTGCTGATGGTGAGCCAATAGGTCGTATTATTTTTCTTCATATGTAAAGTTCTGCAAAATCTAAGGAGTCTAGCTCCTTGAAAGATGTATGCAAGATAATGAAATTATTTTATCTGATTGGGTAGTTGAAAGGAATGCATAGAAAATTCTAGGGATTTTCAAAAACCTTATAAATGAAAATAAGAACTGGGAAGTTTTCAAAAAGCATCAGAACTGTAAGAGAGCTTGGATTGCAATAATTTGAAAATAATAATTAGTAATTATATTTCTATATGTATGCTTATCATGTATATATATAGTTATATATAATTAATAATTTTCATTAGATTTACTGTGTGGCTAAGAAAGAATGTTTTTCTTCTCGATTTCTGAAACAAAATACAATAATGTTTTTGATTCTGGTTGTGTATTATGTTACAGCAAATCCACTATTTTGTAAGCAATAGAATTTTTCAGGGTTTAGATTTACTTAAGCGTGTATTTACATGATATATGAAAATTTTGCCCATACGTTTAATGATGTTCCAAATAACATTAGCATGTATACTTCAGTTCTTCTAATTCAATATTCCTGGATGTGGCTTTAGTCATGCATAACCATTATGGACTTTTACATTCAACTAGCATAGCAGTAAGCATCACAGTAATTCCTGTATAAAATCAGGTATTGTATGGTGGAAATACATTTACATTTCCTCTTTCTTTTGCAGTTCCTCACTCTTCCATGTGCTTTTTTATTTCATAGCAGTAATCTCCATCCTTTTCCTTTTTTTTCTCTCCCCATCAGTTTCACAGGTTTTCTTTCATGGTGTTAGGCAGTGAATGATTATCAAATTCTTGAATACAATCTCCTCTGTAATCAAAGAAGATTAAAAAACTAAAAAACCATAGAGTAATGTTAAATGCATATACATCTACATGTATATATGTGCAAAAACATAAAGTGAGCATAAAGAGGAGACTTCATCCGTTTTGGAGTGTAGGATTTTATTTCTTCCTGTAATTTCCTGGTAGTTGAAGTCTAAGAAATTTAGCCTCTGTAAAAAAGTAGTTCCTCTGCAACAAAGTAGTGTCCCTGCAATTAATAACTGCCATCAGATGTTCAGTACTGTAGCTGAGAAAGGATTTTTTTTCCCCTCAGTTTCTAAAACAAAGATGTGTGAAATGCAGTAAGGCTTTTGTTACTAGAAGGATATGTCTGAGCATTTGCAAATTTTCCATATTAATGGAGATGATGTGTGCTCTGTCCGGAGGTACTACAAGTATAAGCTAAGAATTTAATCTCTTTCCATGTAATGTTGGACACTATGGTGAGTACACTAGCCTGGCTTTTCTCACCATCCTCTGCCTTGTGTTTTGGGACCATTAGCAGTTGCTGTGGTTGCTTGTTTCTAGAAGTGGCACTCAGTGGCACATTTCCTTCCAAAATCAGAAGACAGCTGAAGAGAAATGTTCGATACGTTTTAGAGTGATAGGAATGAGTATGAGCTACCAGCTTAGTATATTTGTGAAAAAGGGAACTGTCCTTCTCTGAGTTGCTGAGTAGGATGATTGTTTGGAGAGAAAGAAATGTTAAAGCAGTTGTAAAAAGTGCTTGGAATTTGGTGTACATTTCTGAAGCCCGTCTTCCTGTGCATTAGGGTACAAGCATGTCCAGTGTGGCTAATACTCTGATCACAAGAATGGATTCACTGTCCTAGCAGAGGGATACAAAATGGGCAAAGCAAGTGTTTGGCAAAACAAAAGTGAGATGGGCTGCAGCTGGGCTCTGCAAATTTCTAACGGAAAGAGAGAAGTTTCCAAGGTTCATTAAGATAAGGGATGATGACTATGTACAGATAGAATTAGTAGGATGAAAAACTTGAATGGCCTAGGAAGGAATTATTTCACCTGTGATGATCTACCTGTAACACTGAGATGAGGCTTGAGGAACCTCCCAGTCTCCATTTCAAGATCAATATGGTTACTAATCCAGGGACAGTAAACAATTTATCATAGATTTTTAAGAATTACGTATATTAGCTATTTTGAAAAAAAAACAAAAGAACAAAAAAACAGTAACATGAGAAAAATTCTGATTTTCTTCTCAGGTCCAGGAATAGTGAGAATTGGAGCAGGAATCAATGGCAACAGCAGGTACACGGGTCTCATGCAGGATGTAAGGCTTTATGAGAGAAAATTTACACAAGCAGAGATTTACGAACTCCATGCAGCTCCTGCAAAGAGTGATGTACACCCCGTCTCTGGGTATTTGGAGTATCGGCAAGGAGAAACCAATAAATCATTCATTGTGTCTGCAAAGGATGACAAAGAGGAAGAAGGAGAGGAGTTATTCATCCTACAGCTCATTTCTGTGTGTGGTGGAGCTCGAATTTCACAAGAAAACAGAACAGCAAGATTAAGAATACAGAAAAGTGATAATGCTAATGGTTTATTTGGCTTCACTGGAGCATGTATTCCTGAGGTAAGATGTTCATAAGGAAAACTACAGGAGAAATTGTAGCCACAACCAAACTAGTGGCAAGGCTAACTAACATTTGAAGGGCCTTGATTCCACATTGTTAGTTTTTGTAGTTAAGCAAAGTTTTCTAGAATTTGGAATTGTGTAAGTTCTGTTAATACAGCCCCAGTTACACTGGCATGTGCAATATTACTTTTTTTTTAAATACCCCCAAATTATTTTTATTAAGAACATTTATTTTATTACGTAAACTGAAGACTAAGGCCTAAATTTTCCTAGAACAAATTTTTTCCTGTACTTCTGTAACTTCTGAGACTGTAACCTGATGTCATCTTGGATAGAGTTAATTTTTTTCTTAGTATCTGGTACAGTGCTATGTTTTGGATTCAGGATGAGAATAATGTTGATAACACAAGGATGGTTTGGCTGTGCTAAGTAGGGCTTTCCCTGAGTCAAAGACTTTTCTGTGTCTCATGCTCTGCTAGTGAGTGTCTCATGCTCCTTCCCAGCTCAAAAAGCTGGGAAGGAGCATGTCCAGGACAGCTGACCTCAACTGGCCAAAGGAACATTCCATACCACAGAATGTCATGTCCAGTATATAAACTGTGGGAGTTACCTGGAAGGGAGTTGGTCATTGTTTGGAAATGGGCTGGGTATTGGTCAGCAAGTGGTGAACATTGTGCTGTGCAGCACTTGTTTCTCCTGGGTTCTATTACACTCTCTCCCTCTCTTATAATTAAATCATTGTCATTATCATCATCATATTTGATATTAATTCACTTGATACTGGCTGGAAGTTGCTGTTTTTAAACATTAAATTTTCTATGGTGAGTGGCCACCATATATGCAGTATGTAAACTTGAATCTTGTTTTGAGAGGATTGAAATAAACATAATTAATTTTTAGGTTTTTAATCATTTTGAGGGAGAAAGACATGATACCTGTTTCTATTATTACTAGATTATTTTGGAAAACAAATTGCATACTGCTTTCCAATTTAGGAACTCTTATGACCTCTTAAGTACATCCTTTCTAACTGTAGTCCTTGTGTTTGAAGTGTGATGTGTTTGAAGACAACCATTTTGCCTGAGTGATGCTAGTTTTCAGTTCAGTTCAGTTTGCTTTGTAGATGCCTACCATCTGGTATCATAATAGATTCCAGTTTCAAATGCCACTGATAAGTCTGTGATGCCACAGATCAGCAACCAACCATGAAGCAAAATTAAAAATTTATATGGCATGTTAATTTTTTCTCCTTTATCTTATAGTATCGTTTTATCAGTTTAATTTCCTTGTATCCTTACATGTCTGTTAGGCAGCTGAAGGCACATTCAGTATCTGCACTGTGTTATACAGCAGCCCTGAAATTTATGTAGTGCTTAAGATAGCTTTACCCTTTCTGATAATTTTCAAATGAAATTATTTTCTATTTTAGTTTGATGATCATAATTTTTTAATATACTTGGCCAGTATCAATACCTGATTTATTCCAAATATGTGAAATTGTTGCTACCGAAGGTGTGTTCTTTGTGAAGACAGAATTGCAAAGAGTACTGTAGCACAAAAAGTTTTTCAGTTTTTCCTGAATGATGATCGTATAGTTTAATTTAAATGTATCTGTTTTGTTTTCCATAGTGTTTTTAGTCAGGGAAAGGAGGAATACAAATCTTTCTTTAAATTAAAATAATTGATATTAATATAAACCGTAGAGTCATCTGCTTTCGACATACACATTTCAAACATATTGATTCTGGTTTTGTGTCCAAAAGAAACAACAGGGTACAGTTACTGGCTGACATCAGGGAGAAGCTATTGCAATTTCCATTAAGATTGTTCCACCATCAAGTCCGGTTTCAGCTTTCTGTTAGTCTGAAACTGCTGAAAGGAACATGACAGCAATAAAAAATTGGTGAACGTTTGACTAGCGTTAGAGAATTCAATCTTTTACGTTTATTCCTTTGATTTACTTTGATCCTAACAAATATGTCAATTCTTGCTTTCTTCCAGACTGCTGATGAGGGTTCCACTATATCCTGTGTCGTGGAGCGTACAAGGGGAGCCCTAGACTATGTGTATATAAATTATATTATCTCACAGGTTGATTCCAGTGGCATTAATTACTCTGTTAGCGATTTTTCTAACAGCAGTGGCACTATCACATTCCTTCCTTGGCAGAGATCCAAGGTAAACCCTACCTTCCTATTAACTATTCATCCTGTCCTTTGCAAACCTGCTGGAAAACACCTTCTGTGGATGCTTGACTGGTTTTCATACTAAAGTCTTTCCTTCTCATGGCTTTTATTATATTTTACAGAGTTTTTTTCATCTGTGACATCTAACAAGTGATAGGATAGATGTCCCTATATCTGTGTGCATCTCACTTCAGGCGTTACTGTGCATGCATGAATGCTTAAATGCACATAATGCATAAGATATGTTTACATATATGTATATATTAAATCTATGTCTACCTATATGCATACTTAGGTATAGGTAGTCCTGAGCTTAAATAGTGGATCCAGTGACTTCTGAAATTGGAATATGATCAGGTTTTGATCTGAGTTTTGGAGCTCAGTTTTATCTCCATGACAACTGAATAGACAGCGGTCTGCTTCACTGCTGTAATCAAGTGTCTTGCAACTGTTTGCCACATTTTGTCTCTTTTGATTAATCTATTTCTGTGAATTTGACCCCAACCCACAGCACAGGAATTTTACATTTATTTGAAGAAGAGGTGTGGGACCACAATACTGTAGGAAGTTCCTATGTGTTTTCTATGAGTGTTTGTTAAATAGAAAGGGTGGATTGAGAGTAGAAAACACTGTCTTTAATTTCACTTCTATCATTCTGCTGAAGTCAGTAGGGACTGAGTGAAACCTACTGATGTAATTTGTAAAGATCCCAGTGACCCCACTAGAACTGTGGATCTGGTCCCAGTTAAAAAATGTAATTGATTACAGCTTGGCAAAACCATGTGATTTTGGAAAACAGTATGCTCCTGACAGTTTATTCAGCTTTAATTCTCTATTGAAATGTATTACTGCATTACATACAGTAATTTAAAGTAAAATTTGCCAAGTTATTCCAGTCTGGCAGCATGGATGAGGCCTGACATACTTTACATAATGGCAGAAAAGACCTGGTGTACCCTCTTGCTCCGTTGCTGTGTTATCTAATATACAGTCTGCATACAGAGAATCTAATGGCCATGGCCCTAAGAAACAGTCTGGGAGCAGTTGCTCATCAGGTGAAAAATCATTAAGAGAATTTCCATTGACGTTTGTAAACTATTAATTCCTGTGGCTCTAAATATGATCAGCTGCCTAAACGTTTTCTCCTGTGTGTTTGTCAAATATTATCACTATATATAGAAAGTTGGAATTGTCTGGGATTAATATATTAGCCTATGCAGAGCAGATTATGTTACATGATAGTATGATCTGTAATTTCAGGTGTCAGGTGGTATAAAAAGCTCACTTGGCTTGCTCTCTAAATTAGATTAATCACTGTAATGTCTCTGGAAGCTTAGTAAAGGTGTTTTTGGAATGGTTAGTCTAAACTTATTATCATAGAAGTTAGGTTAAATTACATGGAGAGCAAAAATGTTCTCTACATTACTTTCTGAACTCACAGCAGATACAGCTGATTGACTGAAAAATTAATTGTTTAATGGATCATAAAACTCTTAACGGATGTATTTTGCATAGTTTGATTTCTCCATGATTTGGTCCTTCTCTAGGTCTTAAATTTGCATGTTATTGATGATGACATTCCGGAGCTAAATGAATATTTCCGTGTGACATTAGTCTCTGCAGTGTCTGGGGATGGAAAACTAGGTTCAACTCCTACCAGTGGAGCAAGTATAGATCCAGAAAAGGAAACTACTGATGTCAGCATTAAAGCCAGTGATCACCCATATGGTAACAATGTTGAAGATGATACAGTCTTATTGCAGATTTATGTATACTTCTAGCTCAAGAGGTAAAAATTTTCCTAGCTGAGATAGATGAGGAAGCAATGCCAAGAGTTACGTTTTATCTAACTTGAGATTAATTCATGATTTTTAGACAAGAATGAAAGCCAAATTACTTACTCCTGAGAATACTACTGCAGTAATGACGCATGGGCAAGGACCTTGCTCATCAGACGGAAAATGCAAAGCCGTTTGTTGCGCAGTCAGAATTCCCTAAATACCAGCACCCAACAGGATATAACATCATATAAACAGGAAGGATGTTCCCCACAGTGTCCCCCAATCACCTGGGGTATTGCACAGATTTTACCTACTATGGTAATAGGCAAACAATACCCCATAAGGCTACAAACTACAATTAACACTTCTCATAGGCCCAGTCTGTCCATAAACACACAATCCTCTCTCAGTCCGTCTCCGGTGACCTGGATGCACTCCCAGGGTCACCTCTGGGCCCAGGATAGAGGCTCTCTCTCTTATCCTTGGGGCCTATCTCTCTTCCAGCACATAGTGCACCCCAACATAGTACAAAAAAGGCATTAAAACTGCCTGGACCAAACATGTGATCATCCCCTTTTGCAAGCAAACAATTTTGCATGTTGTTGATTTTATGCCAGTTTTTGTGAAATGAGAATTCCTAATGGAGAGGGACATTTAAGCATGCTTATTATTATACCAGTAAGTACCCATTACTATGACATATTTGGATTCTCTTGGGAAGAGTTGAATGCATTCTTGTGATATGTTTTTTTAAGACTGGCATGAATATCAGTGAGAGAGGGAATGGTACGCAGCACATTCCTGGAAATAGCATGATTGGGTCCTAAAGGCATATTAATTTTTTTTTAAATTTCATAAACATTAAATATAGATATTTTAAATATTTTTGTTTCAATTTTTTTATTATAATTTGAATTTGGTATGAGAAGCCATGTAAATAGTAATTTTTGTCTTTCAGGTCTACTGCAGTTTTCAGTGGGGCCACCTCCTCAGCCCAGTGATGAAATGATTCTGCCAGCCTCTTCTGTGCCCCATATCACTGTTAAAGAAGAAGTTGGACACATCAGATTATTGGTAGTTCGTGCACAAGGGCTTCTTGGAACAGTTCTTATGGAATACAGGACAGTGCCACTTACAGCTTTCAGTCCTAAAGATTATCAGGTATGGCCATTGCCAAGGTGTGTAATTATTTTAGAATTTAATTAGAACTATTTGTCTTGGAAATAGCCATAGTTTGAATATTTTATCTCAGCTATGATTCTTTTCACAGAAACAGTTTGTTTTATGTGATGTCTTGATAGATAAATGCATAGTGCTCACTATAAAAATATAAATTGCTACGTGCCTTTTGCCTCCTTTCTGTGCAGCATGTTGTGTTTCCTAGGAAAAGCCTCTGATTTTGATTTTGATATCCTTAAGAAAATTGTCAGTGCAGCAAGAATGGAAGTATATCAGACTTTATATGAGCATACAGGTGCATGTGCAGGTGAAGATTGTATTTGTATGCATTAGGATTTGCACATATTCCACAACATAGCTTATATGTATCTATATTTGCTTGTTAAATTGTTGATTTTCTTGTTGCTTGTTGATTGTGCGTAAAAATGTAGATAAATGAAGATGCTCATAATTCAGTGAATTTAGATTGCTATTTGTTATAATAAAGACTCAGCAGATTTTTTTAAAGCTAAAGTGAAGAAAAGTAGATGTTTTGACAAAAGAAGAATTGAGGTTGTATTTCTTTTTTCGTTTGGATGAAAACACTAAACTTGAACAAAAATGTGAAGACCTATCATATTTCAGGCTGTTGGGGGCTCAATGGAATTTCAGCCCGGAGAAAGATACAAGTACATTACTGTTAACATCACTGACAATTCTATTCCTGAACTAGAAAAAACTTTTAAAGTGGAGCTGGTGAACCCAGAGGGAGGAGGTAAGGCACATACATTAATCCACTGGTTGTATTTCCCTGATCTTTACTCATCCCTTAGAGTCTAACCCGGTGAACTATTTCCATGGTATTTCTAAAGACACGCCCTCCAGACAGCAGCAATTCTTTTTAGGAAAGAACTATCCTTCAGATGTTTTGTTAATCACTGCTGTA
Source organism: Struthidea cinerea (assembly GCA_013397865.1). NCBI lineage: Eukaryota > Metazoa > Chordata > Aves > Passeriformes > Corcoracidae > Struthidea > Struthidea cinerea. The sequence goes on from VZTI01002794.1 coordinate 303,847, forward strand.
AACTACCAGATCTCAAAGAAAGTATATTACTACCATGCATTAGGTCATTCAAAGGCTATTTGTGCTTTTTAAATTACATAATTTCATAGTTGGTAGGGAGAATTAAAGTAATGTAAAAAAATTTTCTTTTTTTTTTCTTTAAAGTTGCCAATATTTAAGGTTTAACAACCAAAGGTGTGCTTTTTATCTACCACTTGAGTGAAATTGGAGACATTGCAATAAACTGGTTTATAACTGATTCAACTGGATTATAGCATTAGAAAATCGTGAGTTTTGAGATGCCTGGAGAGTTTAGCTGAGTTGGAAAGCTAGCTAGAAGCTAGTGTAAATCCTGCTGTGAGATGTTAGTCTTAAAACTGTTGGCAAGCATCAGTGCTCCTGCCACATAAAACCACTTTTGCCTTACAGAATTTATTTCCATTGCAAAATATTTTTAAGGGAGATTACAAAGCTGGTTGGAGGAAAAGAAGTAATTCAAAATATTGAGAGCCATAAGGTGTCTTTTTAACGGATATTATTTTTCTAAGCAATTCAGAATTGTAAATGTGATGCCTTCTGGTGAGTTAGATCATACTAACTTGAATGTCTGTGCTGCAATGTGTCACTATGGTGCTATGCTAGGATTCTTTTGATAAAAATTTCAGATCTTTCATGCATGTGGAATTTTTAGTAAGCAGTTGTTTTAGTTAAATGTACTTTTCTGTTTGAATTTTTTTGGTTAGAAAACTTACAGCTAACTTTAGTAATTTACTAGAGGTAGATACCCTCTGAACATAATCTTTTTGAGCTTTCCAACACCATTGTAAGCACAATACTTAGGGTAAAGGCTCCATCAGTTAAGCTGCCAATTTTTTCAATTTTCTTACACAAGGTTTTGATTTGTGAGGAAATACTAGAATAAGAGAGTTTGACAGGGTCTAGCTAATGCTTCCCTCTCCCCCTGTCCCATTTCTAATTTCTCCATTAGTATTGAGAAAGAGGGAACACAGAAGGAAAGGAAAAAAAAATAAAAGAAAATTGTATGTGTTTCTTACCTTCTGATTTCCTTTTGCTGTTTCCAATGCAATAAATTAAACAAGAGGTGGCCAATTCAGTATTTTTTTTCTGGCTTTTATTAGAAATTCTGTATAGTTTTTGAAAATTGACACTTTCCTAGAATACTTCTCTCTCTTTTTGTGTTGTCCAGAAATGTTTAAATTACTTCCTGCCTTCCTGCTTTCCCTTAATTTATAAATGTATATATATGTGTATATATGTATGTCTGTCATCTTAAAGTTGCTGAGCTCTTTAGAAATGATGGAAGTGGTAGTGGTGATGGAAACATGGATTTCTTCCTTTCAAGTGTCCCTCAACATGGTAAGCTTTTTTGATTAATCCTATATTTTATTTATAATTCTAATAGCTGTCATAATTACTGTGCTTGATACAACTTGTCATAATGTTCTTTTACATGCAGTTAGAGCTTATTAATTTAGATTCAACATAGAGTTTCGTCAAAAACATTCTTTTCCATTTTAATATAGGTGTAATTTCACTGGCAGTCAGTGTTTAGTGTAAAGCAGAGAACAACAGGTTCTTATATCATCAAAACTATATTGTTGTAAAACAGAATATAGTAATTGTAGAATTAAAGTTTACAAATTTATCATTGTCTGAACATTGTCAAATTTTCCTGGGAGAAAAAAGCAAAAGGACTTTTTAAATTGAGGGTAATTTTAAAACTACCTGATTGTATGCTTTGATACATTCTAAGTATAATTTTGATCCCTTCATGGCAAAAATACTCTTAAAGGAAAGTCAGTTGTGTTAGATTTTTAATGAAATAGTTTGATTGTTTTTCATTTTTCCTCTTTCATTTCTTCAAATTTCTATTTATTTCATGACATGCAGAAAACAATGATAATTTCATATTGAAAAAAATACTAAGTGAAGAAATAACATGAAATATATGGGAAAACCGTATGCATATAGGACTTCAAATTAAATTGACAGATTTAAAAATGTTGTATGAGCATCCATTATGCTAATAGAGTAGGTTTTTTTGTTTTTTGTTTTTTTTTTTTT
>VZTI01002794.1:305955-330689 GCA_013397865.1 Struthidea cinerea
TTTTTTTGTTTTTTTTTTTGTTTTTGTTTTTGTTTTTATTTTCTTTGACATTCTGTTTCCCTTTTACTTGTTTCCAGAAATGTTTTTTTTAAGTGCCAGGCTCTTTTTCTCTCTGAGCAGCAAGTTATGTCAGCTAAGACAATCTATTTAGAAGCAGGATTTACCTGACTTGGTGGTGGTTTTTTGGGGGTTTTTTTGTCTTTCATTCCAGCTTATGTTAGGATGAGACCTGCATTCATCTCTTCTTTCTGCTTACACTGTGCTTTACTATGTAACTCGTCACTGTCCTAAATGCTGCTCCTTTTTCATTCATTAAACCTGTAATTTTATTTTGGTTCCTCCCTTAAAATAATATTTTTTTTGTTTCATAGTTCCATAGAAGGACTGACAGGACTGCCTTACTGAAAGTCAGTCCCTTTGCCATACAGAGAGTTACCACACATTTAAAAAAAGAAAAAAACAAAGACAAACAGCATGGATACTTCAGTCATACTCTCTTTTCTATTTTTGTAGCATATTTCTTTAGCTGTTTTCTTTCATGTAAGAAAACATGCTAGATAAAAATAACCTTTTTTGGAACTTGCATTTAACAGCTAGCTTGGGAATTGCATCCCACATCCTTGTGACTATTGAGGCTTCTGATGATGCTCACGGTGTGTTTGAGTTCAGTGCTGAGTCCCTCTTGGTGAATGGAACTGAGCCCGAAGATGGGGACAGCAATGTTGTGCTGCAGGTTAGAAAGCTTTGAGTCTCATATTGCTGCATTGTACTCTTCTGTCTGTTTTTTCTGGTGTTCTATGATGCTTTTGTCATTAGTCTGTGGGGTTTATAACAACTTTGTCATGAACATTTATTTTTCCAGTCATGCGGTGTTTGCTAATTTGTATTATTCAGCTTGTAACTAAAATAATAATAGTATCCAAAAACTTAAAATCTTCTACTTGTTTAGAATCAAGGGACTACTTGATAATACAAGTTCAGCAGAGATAAGATAATAAAAATTGCATGTTTTTAAAACACAAGACGTATCTTTAACTCACGATGTTTTTGTCTTTGCTTAGTTGCATTTCACACTTCTATGTTTTTCTTTCTCATAGAACAAAAATATGCACATCTTTATATGTTTTACTTAGGTTGTGAGAACTCACGGGGCCTTATCTCAGGTGACATTGCACTGGATCATAATCGGCGATTTTACCAATGACCTGATCTCTACAGACGGGAGTGTAACATTTGATGTTGGCCAGGCGAGAGCAAATATTACAATACAGGTTTCTCCGGATGATGTTCCCGAACTGGATAAGACATTTTCAGTTTTGATCGTCAATGTCTCCCATGGTCGTCTTGGTTATCATGATAATGCAACGTTAACTATTTTAGCAAATGATGATCCGTATGGAGTCTTCATCTTTTCTGAGCAGAACAGACCAATAAAAGTTGAGGAAGAAACAAAAAATGTCTCTCTGACCGTTATAAGATGTGGTGGTCTCCTTGGTACAGTAATGGTGAAATACAGAACTATTGGTGATGAGGAAAAGTCGCCCTTTCTTCCACATGATGTTGTCAGAGCAATAGAGGGAAAAGACTATATACCCATTACAGGTTATGTGATCTTCACAACCAGTGAAAGTGAGGCCACAATATCCTTGCCTATTTTGGATGATGATGATCCTGAGAGGTCAGAATCTGTTTTTGTTGAGCTAAGTGGTATTGCTTTGATCAAGAGAGTTCAGGATCGGCCAAGTAAGTGTCTTACATAAAACCTATAATTTAACTATAAAGATCAATATTTATATGTAACAGGAGAAAATGCAGCAAGATAAATGAAGGACTCTTTACCAAATTCTATATAGTTAAGATATCTGTAAGTTACCTGACTTGTTCCTGTTGGCATTTATTTCCTTTGTCACAGTATTTTATTGGAAATGCATGAGTATTTATTTATCCCTTTTCCATTGTCTTATCTAAGGTCTTTCAGGCCAAATGTGTTACAGTATTTGTTTGTGCACTAATACCTGCTCATTTAGCATTGTTTCTGGAAGTTCAGTAGTAGGAAATAACTAAGCTAGTTTCTCATATTAAAATACAAATATGTCTTATTAAAAAAAGGGGATGTAGAATTAGTGACATGCCGCTTTCTTAGTGTTGACAATTTTTACTTCATTTCTCATTCAGTTAAATTCAGGTCATTACAGCCTGGTTTGTGCTTCAAAGATTCTTGGCATGTTTAATTGCTGCCCTTGCCCCCAGGTGAAGGGGTAACTTCAAATATAATTCCACTTGGAGTTGAAATCTTACTTATATTTCATCATATCAAGAGTAAAACAGAAATTATTCTGAACTGTATTGATCTTACTATTAGCCTTATGGATAAATAAATAGCTATATAAATAAATTCACAGTTCCTCATTTTTTTAAAAAAAATATGCCTTGTGTGCTCCACAGCGTGGTAGAATAATATTACTAAAAATTCAGATTTTCTGCCAGAACGTAATTCAAACACATGTATTTTGATATGGTTTGTAGTTATGCTTTGTCCAACTGTAAAAAAAATAATTTTAATGAAAACTAGAGACAGCTAAATTCACATGTATGCCTATGACCTCTATAGCCATGAATAGTAAGCATTTCAGGCACCCCTCACTAAGTTTTCTTTATATTTCAGTTATAAATTCTCCTCGACTTGGCTTAGTGGGTGAGACAATAGCTCATGTGATTATCAATGCCAATGATGATGCTTTTGGAACACTTCAGCTTTCAGCTTCAGCTGTGCGTGTTGCTGAAAATTATGTTGGACCAATCATTAACGTGACCAGAACTGGGGGAATATTTTCAGATGTTTCTGTGAAATTTAAAGCTATGCCAATAACTGCAACCGCTGGTAAGAAAGCAGAATAGCAGAAGTATGCAGTCTGTGTTAAAGCTGAAACACACAAGTGTGTACTGAATGCTCTGTTACATTACAAGTATGAAATACAAAGTAGTGAGGTGTTGGCTGTGCTTAGCAAATATGAATCCAAGACCTAGGGGAAAGTTTACTCATCATCACTGGAGAATCTAAAAGTGAAATGAGGGAAGGAATTGGGGTGTTTGTTTACTTAGTAGCACACCACCACTTAAACTCCCCTTCCCACTCCCCACCCCCCAAATACTATAGTAGTATATGTAATAATGATTTAGTCCCATGTACATATTTAAACCCATCATGTATTGCTTAGTTGAGCTTATTGCAGAGGAAGTGAGAGCTGGGGTCTCAGCTATAAAACAAACAGGGAAAAATCACTCAAAACCCACAGAGACGTGTACTTCTGAAAATGGAATGTAAACTTCTCCAGTTGGTCCCTGCTGTAGAGAAGGTACATAAAGAAAGGAGAAAAATTATGAAGACTGCAGGATCAAAACCACTTAGACAGTTACAAATTGAGTATACTGTATTTCCGCTATGTCCTAATTGAATAGGTGGGTGGTACGTGCTCTGAGAACTTCTAATTTAATGTTTATGTAACAGATTGTTATAAATTAAATGTGTAGCTAGATTTATATCAGCGTATGCTTTCAATTAGTTTCTGAAGCAGAGCTGTGATCTAATGTATCACAGATGTTCCTGTGATACAGGAACAGTTCCTAGACAGTTGAGACAAGTTTGCCTAAAATGAGGTTGACACACAAAATATGCCCTTTACTGAAATCTACATTGACAAGGTGCTTCTGTTCACTTTATCTATTGGAAAGCTGGACAGCAATTATAAATCAAAGACAGAAGCATCTTGGTAGTGTGGCCTTGTAAACAGCAGACAATAATGGACCTTTTGTAACTACCTCTAGGTCTAACAGTGCAAACTCTGTTTTGGTCAAACCAAGTTTTGTTTTGATCTATCCAGACATCTAAAAGGCAATGGGAAGTAAAAAAACAAAAACAAAAACAAACAAACAAACCCCAAAAACAAACAAACAAACAAAAAACCCAAAACCAAACAAAAAAAACCCAAACAAACAAACAAAAAAAAACAACCCCACCAAAAAAAAACTAAAACAAACCTTTTGTTGTGTGTGGGTGTAAGGATAAAGATTCCATAAAAACACAGAGGAATGCATGTATAAGCAAAGAGAAGATGGGTATTACTGATAATGTTCACCACACTGAACCATAAATCATTGATGTTATCTGGGTTTTTTTGTTTTGGGTTTTTTCATCTACAAATCTAGGTGAGGACTACAGTGTAGCTTCATCAGATGTTGTCTTACTAGAAGGGGAAACAAGTAAAGCTGTGCCAATTTATATAATTAATGACATCAATCCTGAAGTTGAGGAGTCATTTTATGTTCAGCTGCTGAACCAAACAACAGGAGGAGCCTTGCTTGGATCTTTGACAAGGGCAATCATAACTATTGAGGCCTCTGATGATCCATTTGGATCCTTTGGTAAGGGAGTACATATTTTCTTTCTTCTGCTAACATTTTTTCTGGGGATTTGTGGGGGAGCTGCTACATGGCAACTGAATAAAAACATTCAGAAGCAGAAGTGTGGGTGTAGAGAGTAAAGGAAAAGATAAGATAAACTGAATTAAAACATGTAATAAAGGAGTAATGGGGCTTTAATATAACAAAATGATTGAGCCTCTTGGAGGCTCTGATTGGTGGCACCAAGCAGTAGAACAAGAGGCAACAGCCAGAAACTGATGCCCTTCAGGATGTTCACCTGAACATGAGGAAGACCTTCTTTACTGTGCAGGTGATGGTGCACTGGAACAGGTTGCCCAGAGAGGTTGTGGAGTCTCCTTTGGTGGAAACGTCCAAGAGCTATCTGGACACACTCCTGTGCCATGTGCTCTGGGATGACCCTACTTGAGCAGGGAGCTTGAACCTGATGAACTACAGCAGTGCCTTCCAATCTGACACATTCTGTGATTCTGTGATTTCTACATAAGGTGTTCCATGTTAAATAGTTTTGATTTATTTCTTCAATAAGTGATGTGAAATCTGGTAAAGAGTCTCTTTGCTGGGAATTATGAAAATATATTCTAAGACGTTAGAAACAGTTCATGGTTAGCCTCAAACAATGGGGAATAGATTTTTGGATGAGGGCTTAATTTTCATGCTAATTTTCTCTGCAGATGAAAATATGAGTATTGAAAGTTTGCTTTTAGGTTTAAACCTAGTTAAAAGGGCTTTACCTGTGCAAGTAAATGCAATCAAGTAAAATAAGACTCTGTACTTCAGGAACTGATATATTTACTTTTGATTTTATTTTTAATGCACTACATCTCCCTATGGCGTATGTCAGTTTTTCAGAATACCGAATTCACTGTGGAGGAGCCTGAATTTGGATCAGTAACCATAAATCTGCCAATAATCCGCAATGCTGGGACACTGGGTAATGTTACTGTTCAGTGGGCAGCTACCATTAATGGACTTCCTGCTGATGATGACTTGCAAGTTGCCATGGGTAATATTACTTTCGCCCCTGGGGAAGCCATTCAGATGTTGCTGTTGGAAATCCTGGCTGATGATGTTCCAGAAGTAGAAGAAGTAAGTAGAGCAGTTATGCCTCTCTTGAATAGTTTTAGAGTTTTAACTTGCGTAAGAAATGTGTGCAGATCAAAACAAGAAATGTTATAGCAGGAAGCTGCAAGAAGTTCTGATTTTCTTTTGCTTGTGATTATTTTTAGAAACGGCAAAAATTGTTTAGCTGCATTATTTGTTTTTCTTTTTTTTCTTTTTGAGATTGTCCATGTAGAATTAACTCAGGCCTCCAACGGTGGTGCTATCGGGTTAGATGGCATGGCAAATATTGTTATACCTGCCAATGATAATCCTTATGGCACAGTTTTCTTTCATCAATCCTCATATCGAATTCAGGAGCCACTAGAAAGAAATTTACTTGCAAATGTATCAGTCAGGAGAAGGTCTGTATAATATTGACTGATTTTGAATATCTTTTTTTTCATTGTTTTTGTTGTTTCGTTTTGGTTTGGTTTTTTGTTGTGGATTTTTTTTTGGCTATAATTTTAAATGTCATGCCCTTGTGTAAGTATTTGCATCAATTTCCTTATCTGCCAGCTCTATCTTTTTTCATATACATCGATTTTGAACTAGATGTCTGCTTGTTAGAAATGTACATAAAGTATTTAAATGTAGTATACATTTGTGGTATGAACCCAGTCTACACAGCGTACTTGAAGTTTTATTTTGCCGGTTAAATTGTCAAGCCATTTAAAGCTGCAAACCAGCCTGCTCCTGTGATGTGAACTGGAGGACAAAGCATATCAAATGTTGTTTGGTGTAAAACAAAACGGAAAGGAGAGCAAAATGAAAAGGAGAACAAAAAGGTTTTGCACATGAAATATGGTATCCTGAGGACACCTTGGAGGAATGATGACAATGCTAGACAGCACAGGCTTTTTCTTCCTTGACAGTCCTAGGAAGACTGAGTTAATTCCTAGAAACAAATGTTTGCAAACATGCTCACTTAACAAACTGCTACCCAAGCTATAAACAATCAAACTTGCTCTCCAAAAAAAACCAATTACTCAGTTATTCTGGTACTAGCTTCAAGGGAAGTCACTTTAATCAGCTATTTGTAACTTTTCAGCGTTTCAGAAGGGGTTAGTTAATTTTGTTCATTTTTATTCTTAACCCAGTAACATACAGAATATTAGACATGCTTCACCAGCTAACAAAACATTTTTATTTTAATGTCTTTTAGTGGGGGAAGGTTTGGTCAGCTGCAAATATTTTACAGCACTTCTGAGACTGACATCGTAGCTCTTGCCATTGAGCAAGATGAGGATATACTGGCCTACTATGAGTCTCCTGTACAAGGAATTCCTGACCAGCCATCCAAGACCAGAGTGAACGTGTCAGCAGCAAGTGACCCACTGTATGCCTGTGCAACTCAGTGCCTAAAAGAACAAGCATGTTCAGCCTTTACATTTTCCAGTGCCTCTGAGATTCCCCTCTGCCTTTGGCTGGCAACAGAGATCAGCCTATTAACTAATATGTCGGGATTATGGACCTACAAGAAAAACATCAGCAGTACATCCACTCTGTTTAGCACACAAGCCATTGCTGGAAGTGATTATGAATCTATCACAAGACAGTGGGCCATCATGCAGGAAGGGGAAGAGTTTGCAAATCTCACAGTTACCATATTCCCTGACAGCCTGCCAGAGCTGGATGAAAAATTCACTATATCCCTGTTGAAAGTTGAACTAATGAATATCTCAGCCAGCCTAAAAAATCAACCAACTATTGGACAGCCAAATACTTCCACAGTTATCATAATGATGAATGGGGATGCCTTTGGAGTATTTAAGATCTACAGTGTAAGTCCCAATGCAACAGAGAAAGGTCTGTATATTGAAGTAGAAGAACGCCCTCAGGCCAACGTGCAGCTAATGATACATAGGACAGAAGGCAGCCTGGGACAGGTGGCAGTGGAATGGCGTGTTGTTGGTGGAACTGCTACCCCAAAATTGGATTTTGTGGGTGTTGGTGAGATTCTGGTGTTTGCTGAAGGTGAGGCAAGGTTTTGCACTAGCTTCTCTTGTTTAAAAGTAAAGAAAACACAAAACAAACACACACACAGAGACTGAAAAAAAAGAGGGGTGAAAAGTATAAATATTAAAGTATTTTTTAAGAAATATTGCAGTGTGCATTATAAAGATAACATTTTTACTAAATAAATAAGGAATAATATTGCTGAAATAGTTGTGGTAACAAAGATAATGAAAATGAGAATCAGGCCTAAGTGGTCTTTTGTTAATCTTCAGTCAGTACACGACTAATTTTTGATGATAGGTCTTTTTAGATTCTGAGGTTGTATTGATTTTGTAACAGAACAGGATATTTAAAAAAATTTGAGGAAGTAAAGTCTATGGCAGGCATTACTTAAGCACTGTGCAACATGAAAAATGTATTTTATATTTTCAAAGTCTGAGATGATTGAACAGTTGTTTTGAAAACAATTTATGGGAGTGTAGTAAAGATTCTAGTGTTCATTTAGCTTGCTAAATCATCTGAACTCAAATGAAGGGTTTCCAGAAGTGATTTGGAATCTGACATGTAATTATATTAGTGTTTGTAAGTTTACAAAATTTATTTTCAAAATACTTTGAAAGGCAATATAACAAAAAATTTGTGTCTCTGGTAAACTTATATAATTATGAGTATAGGTAATGCACGTGCCTTGTCCAATAGGATTATGTTGCAAATTGTAATGTATTATAGAGACTCGCAATTGATTGTGTTTGCTGCTTACATTGTCATTCTTTGATATTCCAGAAGACAGGTAACCAATACAATGACAGCCCACTTTAATGCATTTCCTGATCCAGTAAACATATAGTCAGATTTCGTGTATGTACGTCTGTATATGGTTCATCAGAAACTGTATTCACTTGGTAATTCTTTTTACAAGAATTGTATTCCGCTTTTCTAATAAAAATTTGAAAGCCGGAGGACTTATAAAGCAAATAAGAATTCTACGCATTCAGAAATTATACCAACATTATTAATTTCTACATAGTATATTTAATAATTTGTTAATTACATTGCGTAATATAGCTTTTCATTAGTAATTGAATAAATTTTGATAATGACATTCAGTAACTTCTAGACAGATAAATAACTAAAGATACTTCCTGTCCTTTTTTATATTAATTAATTATTTACTACTAGAATAGATTATTACATCTTTTTAAAAGGTGATTTTCATGTGAACATGTAAGTATGTATATGTTCTTCTCCTTGCAGGTGAAACAAAAAAGATGGTCACACTGACCATTTTAGATGATCCAGAGCCAGAGGATAATGAAAACATCATAATTAGCCTGGTGCATACTGAAGGAGGGAGTAGGATTCTGCCCAGTTTCGACACTGTCACAGTGGTTATCCTGGCAAATGACAATGTGGCAGGAGTCATTAGCTTCCAGACAGATGGAAGGTCTGTTATTGGTCGTGAAGGTGGGTTCTGTGTGTTGACCACACTCAGTTTAACATGAGCTTCCATCTCTGTGCTTTCTGTTGATAATAATTCAGGGATTATTTCACTGTTCAGAGAATGCCAGCCAGCAGAATAACCACATACTTAGCACACATTTCTTTGTATTTTTAACTCTTGCAAATATAGCATTTAAAGGAAATCTGTGGAAAAGATTAATAGACCATTTCCAAAACCATTTTATATTTCACCATCTGTTCTTTTCCTTTCTTTTTCTGAAGGTTGTGCCTTGTTTCTATTGGTATTGTATTTCTAAGCTCCTTTTAGCATTTCTCATTCATTTATACCATATTCCAGAACTGTATGTAACGCCCGTCATATACACCAATTACTAATCTTAAAATTAATTGTAAATCACCTGGAAAATATTCCCACAGAAAAAAAATAGGAAAAAATCTTCCATCTTCTGAAGTTTATATTTTTTATGGTAGCTCATTTTAGGAGTGTGACAATCTTGATACCATCACTTAGTCATGACTTTTGAGAGCGGTAAGAGTTTGATATCTAGTGTCTACCAGTGTTTTAAGAGAGTATGTTGCATGTTTACCTAGGGTTTGGAACAGTTCTGCATAGGACAGTAATAATACAAATGGTGACTGTTTTTGTTAGCCTTTGCTGGAATCTCAGTGTATTGCAGTCTCAAATTTACTGATGTGTGAACTGATGGGTAGAGAAAACTAACAAAACAGAAATTTGCTGTCCAGGAATATGTGCACTGAATTTTCTTGGAAGAAAAAGTCCATCTCAAAAGAACATGGTCTGGTTTTTTTCCATAATGAAAGGACACCATAAGCTTTTGGGTTTTATTTAGGTACAGTTTGTGTTCATTGTAGTGTGCCCAGTTTCCATCCTTTATTACTCCACATTAGCGGTTCTGATCTGCCTGACAAGCCAGCTGCAGTCTGGCAGTCTAAGAACAGTTGTTAATGAGCCCAAGGAATTAATACAAACCATCTCATTCCCCAAGGTTACGAAGACCTTGTATACTTTCCACTGGTTAAATATTATTCATAGCATGCTGAAGCTGAAAGCTTTTATTTGGGGCTGAAATACTCTGCTATATATAGCACACATATAGTGCTATTACTGATTCCAGTTCCTTTAGCGTGTGAAAAATAGTGCATTGCATTATAGCAAGAAAAAAACAGCCAAACTGTCTCACTTGGATAAAAAAACGGAATGAGCTAAGGCCTTCCTTAGATTTCAGTGGTTTTATTTCACTTTCATTATCAAGTTTTTTGTTATGAAAGCAAACATTATCAGACATAAATCCAAATAGTGTTACCTTTTCTATTAATTATACTACTGAACGGTTTTTGTTAAGCAACTCAGTATTATTTTCAAGCTGTGCATATTATTTATCCCTGTGGGGAGGAAAGAGTTGAAAAACTGAAGATTGGTGAGGAAAGAGAAAAGTAAGTTTAGCTTAGAATTGCTTTCGCTTAAAGACCAACCCTGCAGATGGGAGATGTTAGAAAATACTGAGTGTGAGAAAATTCAGGTATTTGTGTTTGCTCTGGATTGTTGGCTGTCAACCGAAGAGAAATGGAATTTTCTCACAGAAGATAACAGGATGTTGTTAAAGACTTAAAAACTTTTCCCATAGACTTGGACCTCTTTGTAAGGGGGGAAGGGAGTTAAGAAGGTTGGTGGAACACAGCCGGGTGAAGGATTTGTGCATGGTCCAGGCCTTTTGATATGTAACACAGCGCTCAGACCTGGGCAGTTTTTGCCCTGCTAATATGGAATAAGCTTAGCAGTGTATGTGTCTCTGTTTTAAGAGTTAAATAACTGAGTAAATCTTTTCTTCACACTTCAGCNACTTTTCCCATAGACTTGGACCTCTTTGTAAGGGGGGAAGGGAGTTAAGAAGGTTGGTGGAACACAGCCGGGTGAAGGATTTGTGCATGGTCCAGGCCTTTTGATATGTAACACAGCGCTCAGACCTGGGCAGTTTTTGCCCTGCTAATATGGAATAAGCTTAGCAGTGTATGTGTCTCTGTTTTAAGAGTTAAATAACTGAGTAAATCTTTTCTTCACACTTCAGCTGTGGGTCATGACTGCCTTGGTGTTACCTGCATATTCAGTTCACAAAATCACCATATTGAGGGCAAGGGCAGCATTTAAGTACAGACAGAGCTTGAACAGTTGTATGGCTATGGCTGGGTTAGATGAAAACATGCTGTAATGGCTTGAAATAAGGAACAAGAGATGAATGGATGAGGTCCCCTTCTTCTCCTTTGTAAAAGCAGAAATCTAAAGAAAGATTTAAAATGGTAAAATATTAAAAAAAAAAAAACCCAAAACAACAAAATAGTGAAATTAACCTAATAATACTTTCAATCTTCAGAACTCAATTTGTATTTGTGTTTGTATTTCTTAATGGACAGGAATAACAAAAATTTTGGTAAAGCTGGCTGAACTTTACATGGGTCAGTAACTGACTACTGGAGGGTTTTTAATTGTGATGAATTTTACTTCAGGTTCCTTCTTCGTGCTTGGATTACAGTGTTTCAGGATTCTGCATCATAAAGTATTTTCCACTCTTCAGTGAAAATTTGTTGTATTATATAATGTTGCATTGAAATAACCTTTGTCTAAATTGTGTTCTCTGATGATACTAAAGTAATTATTTTTCTGTGAAATATTTGTTTGTTTGCAATGGATGTGCAAAATTCTCAAATGGGATAGAGCAGATTTCAGGGCAGTGTTAAATGATGTGACAAATTAGCCTTAGGGGAACCTGTAAACTGTCAGTCTGTCCTCAGATATCTGACTGTAGAAGCAGAATTCTTGTGATGTCAATACATTTTGAACTCCTTTGTTCTCTTAGAACTAGTGTAGGACAACTTAAAACAAGTCTTAACTGAAGTTTGAAATGATGAGACTGATAACGTACTAATTCTACATATTGGAAAATTGGTGGAAACAATTTTTGTAGTACTTCTTCACAATTTTATTTTTCGGTTTGTTATATTAAAGTCTTTTGAAGTTTGTTCATATCTCTCTCATTGATAGCCAATATATTGCCATTTCTCAAATATTTCCTTAACAAGCAGGGAACACATCCAGAAAGTGATCAATTTGTTTTCTGCCAGTTTTAGATATACAATACTGCAATGTAATATGCTAGAATAACCAGGTAAGCATCCCGATTTGGAGTTCTTTAAGTTACACAGTCAGTGAGAGTAGCTGTGCTGCTCAATTCTGTTTGCCATGGACTAAGAATATAACAACCTAACACCACATCTGCTCTTTCTCTTTCACAGATGTAGCTCAGTGTTTCTCAGTAGGGTGGCTTTTAAGTGTGTACATAACACAAATTAAAAGATGGAATTAATCCCAGTTTCACAACAGCAAAAAAAATTCAAGTCAATTTGTAGCAATACTAAGAAAGTCATTTTAAGTCAGCTGAGGATGGACCTAAGTTTACATGATTATTTCCAAGCACCTCAAGATTATAAATTTCTGCATGTTTCATGTCCTTGAAAACCAGTTCCACACTGTATATGCTGGCAAACTTCCATTCTGTGAACTGGAAAATGCTGTTGACATACAGATGCAATATGCTTATGTGTTATAAATAAACATCTGTCCTCTAATGTGAATGTATTGCATAATTTTACTAATGTTACCTGCTGATCTATTTCATATTAATATAATAAGTTAATTTTACATACCCATATTTAAAATATTTAAAGTTATATCAAATATTTATTTTGTATAAATGTATATAGATATTTAATACTTCATAATTATATAAACTTTCTTAATTTTTCAAAGCTTTCTAAAGAGTTTACTCTTTAAGTGACCATTTGGTTAAATATTATAAATGTGGAAAAAATACTATAATTACTTCTTATAGATGTATATTGTCATTTGATACTAATTATCTCAGAAATTATAATAAATTATTAAAATTAATTTTAAATTATGAAACATCAATGTTTTGCTTCTAAATACTGTCCTTTTAAAATGATGAATTGTTATTCTTTTTCTGGATGTTTTCGAACACTGATAACATTTGTAAATTCAAAGTCACATGAATGGAACTTGCAGGTAGAAGCATTTTTCTGCATGCACTATGTAAAGTCACAAGACAGTGCAGATGATAGGAACATGTATATTCCTTGCTAGTTAGCTGCTGTAGAAAACTCTGTTTAAAGCTGTGTAGACAGCATTTATTCAGTGTGTAGTTCACAAGAAGATACTGCTCTTCTTTTTGTGCATGTTTTGATAGCAGTTATGCACATGTACCAGGTTCCTTTATATTTTGATAGTTCTTTCCAAGAATTTACTAAAGTCAGAAAAACTCAGGAGGAAAGAGTTTAGATTTGTGGGGGTTTTGCTTCAATATTAAAAATGAAGGCGTTACATAACTACTGGGAAGCTCACTATTAAAAATATTAAGGTTTTCCAGAAAAAATACTTCAACTGTAATTAATATTTTTGGCTTTTCATTTTAATAGTTGAAATGTAGAAGAGGAAGCCCCAAAATATTGCATTTTGTCCTTTGTTTCTAGGAGAACAATTGCAATTCCATATTGTAAGAACAGCCCCAGGACTGGGAAACGTTACTGTTGAATGGAAGATAGTTGGACATAATGTGCAACAAAATTTTGAATACTATTCTGGAATACTCTTTTTTCCTGAGGTAAGGAAATCTAATGGCTACAAGAGAATATTATAATTTGAAGTGAGATGAGGAAACAAGTATGGTTTTATAGCAGTCTTCTTTCTCTTGATGTGATTAATCTGCAGGGATATATAGTTTTATAGATATATAGATATATTATAGTTTTCAATATTTTAACTTGACATTTCTTAAAAGTGTTGTTTAAAATACATCTGATAGAGTGGTATTACTTGTACTTGTGTATGTACTTGTACATACACTAATGGCTAATCAGTTTATCAATGAAATTTGTAGGGGATATTGAATACAACATTGTATGTTCACTTGTTGGATGACTATATTCCAGAAGAAAAAGAAGAATACCGGATCATCCTATACAACATCAAAACAGAAGGTAATGCAGAACTACAGCCTGCTATATTTACTATATCTGAAATTGCCATTTAGTAGTGTAATATTTTTGTGTGTATTAATCCATTTTGGAAGTGTAGGACTAAGAATATTGAAAATGTTGCAAATCATGCAAAATTTGTTCACATTTTACTGAAACAGGCTTGATACTTCTGTGTATATAAGTATACATATCATACAGGTGCAATAAAATAAATGGATATTTTTGTCTTTGTAAACAATCTTGTCTATCAAGATGTCTTTCTGATCTGTCCCTGAATTAGAGGAGGTCAGAATATTTTACTCTTTTATTGAAATTATGATAATAAAAGAAGCATGAAATCGCATCCCTTCTGAAATACCCGTTGTTAAACTGGAATTAGTGTCTAAACACCAAACTAACTTGATATGGGTGGTGTTGCTGATAGGCGGCTTGCCAACTTGCCTTAATAATTTGTTTGCTCTTGCAATCCTTCAGGATAAGTATAAATTAATACAGTTATTCATCAAGGCAACACTTGTAGTGATTTCTTAATGGAATGATTGAGAAGTTGAATATAATTTTAACTTTTGTAATGAATTCCTGGAAAAACTTTCTCTTTCCTTTTGCAATAGAAGTAGTTTAGGAAAGTTAGCATTTAGCACTGTCTCTTTAGATTTTCCCATTTCTTAATACAGTCTTGAACTCTACACTTACTATGCATACAATTTGTGTTGTGATTGAATGTTCCTGTGTTTGTTATAGAATGCAATTACATATACATTCCACACCAACTTCAGTGAGCGTGTCATGTGTTTGGTTTGATTTCATTTGCAGTGTTACTGGCTGTCATTTGTACATAATAATAGCAGTAATATAAGACAAAACTTTATTTACCTAGCACTTTATTAACTTGTCCATTGATTCTTTTGCAGGTGTTTCTCCTTCTGGTGCTGCTGTTTTGGATAGTCAAGGATATGAAGCTGTTCTGACAGTAGAAGCTAGTGATGAACCACATGGAGTACTGAATTTTGCCTCTCCATCCAGGGTAGTTTTACTTCCAGAGGAAAACAAAACAGTTCAGCTTTTTATTAACCGAGAATTTGGATCTCTAGGTTTGTATAACATCTCCAAGAGAATTTAAATTTTGTTTTCAAAATCATTAGACAAATGAAAGCCATAACAGGAAGGCTGGAAATTCTGGAAAATCTCGGATACAACTGATGTTTTCAGAACTTCTAGGCCCCTTACTGCAGGCTTGGAAACTTAGTTTTTGTTAAAACGGAAGCTATAGCATTTAATTCCATAGCAAGGGGTCTGGGAGCTATGACATAGCTAGTTGACTGTAACGGTTGTACTTTTATGTCTAATAAATCTGTCTCGAAGTGTTAGTCTGTCCAGAAGAAATTAAAAACATGAGAAAAGGATCTTGTATAGAATTATAATTCCCACAGAATCCCCTCTATAAACTTCCAGAATCTGACAGTTTAGGAATATCCCATGGAAAAAGTTGTCTCTGAATTCAGTTTATGCCTCCCCTAATAATTCTGTATTTCTTTTTGGTTCAATTTGTCCTTTTAAAATCAAATTAAGTGGTACAAACTTCAATAATATGCTGTGTGCCAAAATACTTGCTTATGTTTGTTTCCTGAGTATTTTGACTTTCATTGAGAGATAACATGCATAATCAATTTCTATTTATATTTTTAGACTATAGTTAGACCTCAGTGGTAATCTCTCTTAGTTTCTTTTATCTATTTTGAGGTGCTGAGTGGAAACAAACATTCAAGATCTGGACACACTACAGATTTGAAGAGGAATTTTAATGACATTTCTATGTTTCCCATTTCTTTTTTAATGTCAATCAGTATTTAAACTGCCTTTCAAACACTACTTAGGAAACAATTTATTCTAAGTATCCATTGTAAATGTAAAATCTCTCAATTGAACTCCCATCATTATTTATTATAACTAAGATTCTTTTATACCTTATGTTTTATTTCATGCAGACTAGCTTTGAATTTCATTTGTCATTTTATCGCCAGGATCACTCTCTTTAAATTTACAGCTTGACTTACTCTGGCAGATTAGTGAGATGTGGCTTTATTATAAAAAAAAAAGTCTAGCTTTTCCTTTAGTAAAATATATCAGTGTGTCCCCTAATTTTTATTCTCTATCAACATCTGTGTCAGTCTTTCTGGGAAGGAAACTAGATTTAGCACTGTCCTTAGAGCCTTTCGTAGACATCGATCGTTCCTGAAACACTCTACTTCCCTTGACACCAAACCTGGTATTAATAATACGTTAGATGTCCCAGGAATGTAATGTAATATTTGCACTCCACAGCACCTCAAATATATGAATACATTGATTCCTACTGCTTTATGAGTCCTATGATGTTGGACAAATCATTAAAGGCTAGAACTGAAAGAAATAAGTCCCGTTGGCTCCAGATTAATGTTTTAATCCTTCTGGTTTGCAGTTATGCTTTTCATTTTATCAATGAGCATTTGATCTCTTTTCTTTGTCTATTATAGTGAGCATTACATAAGAATTGAAAAAAGTGGATTTTTTTGGTCACATTTTAAACAGGTGCTGTCAATATTACATATGCCACAGTTCAAGGATTGGTCTCCTTAAGTAATCAGACAGAGGGGACCTTGGCTGAACCAGGAGCTGATTATGTAGCCGTTTCTGACTCAGTGATTTTGGAAGAAGGAGAAACATCAGCTGCCATAAATGTTACTATTCTAGAGGTAAACTCTATATCCTTTCACTCTGTACTTACCTGTATGACAACTGAAAAGGAATATTGGGGGACCTGAAGCTTGCAAGCTATATTACTTGAAGCTATTGATTTTATTGTAATTTAGAAAGACTATTTTTGTCTTTAATGGAAAAAACACAGAAGGACAAATAATAATGGAAAACAGTGCTACTTACAGTTAAATGAAATTCAACTCTCTCATTAAGACTTTATTTTCTGGATATTCAGGCCAGTGAAAATCATTGCTTGCTACAGGCTCTTACTTTATCACTGGTTGCTATTTGTGCCTTTAAAATTGAGCAGAAATTTATTCGCATGTCTAGTTCAGTGTCACCACAGTCTTTTCCATTAAATATAATGTCTTGATTCATAATTCATTCAAGATAAAACATTTTTTATAAAAGTGTTGAGGAAAACGGAAACATAAATTAATTCTAGTGTTGCTATAAGGTCTTCTAGTGTGTGGCTTTTTTGGCAAATTCTGTGACTGTTTCTTAAAGCAAATGAAAAGAGGATATACTGGATTTGTGTTTTGTAGGATGATGTACCAGAAGTGCAAGAATTCTTCTTGGTTAATTTAACTTCAGTGGAACTTATCATGAACCATTCAACTTCCTCCCTACCTAGGCTGGGTAAAACAACTTACAAACAATTATGTTTAATTTTATTTTTATATAAATTGAATGCACATTATATTACTCTGTTGTATCATTATTCCACTTGCCACTTCCCAACTAGGGCATTCTGCAATACTGTAGAACATCAAGCATAGTCATTAGTACACTGGCTTCTTACTTCTTAAAGCCCTGTAAAAATTATAAGACAATTTTCATAGAGGAGCTATTTAGTAATTAGCAGTTGGAGAACACAGTTATCTCAAAAGTTGCATTGGCAATGTATATTAATGTGATTTTATTTCCAGGTACATGATGGAAACAAGTATGTACAAAGAATTCCTTCAAGTTGTTCCTTTGCTCACTCTTTCAAAAGTATCTTTTTATTACTCTTTATCAGATTTCCTTTTAGGAGTCATAATTTACTGTATTCCTACTCTTCCACAGAACTTCATTTATTGTTTGCTTACTTAGGTCCTCATTCTGCTTCTGAACTCAGTAGCATAGCTGCCATTGTCTTTAAAGACAGTTGGATTATCCTGTGGCACCAGTGGCTAATTCTGCTGATTATTTCTAACATCCTTTATGACTCTTTTTCCCTTTCTTTGCATGCGTATTGAAGTGACAGAGTTAATTCGTTACAGACTGAAAGGTAACTTGCAAGACTGATTGCTGATGTGTAGACACTGAGCTATGTACATGAGTCTAAAATTTAAAACATAAAAAGAGTAACATTAAAGTATGAAGGATTTTCTGAGCTAAATTGTTCTGGGTGCAGTCTTACCTTCTGCCATAAGGAGTTAGCAGACTGAGTAATGACCATTTGACTCTGATATTTTACTCTGATATACTTAGGATGATCAGATAATAGCTTTAATCCATGAGGCAAAAATTTTTCCTCATTATAAAATGTCACTATTAATTCTGTTATCAGACCGTTTTCTAATCTTGTTTTCCCTTTTTGTGTATTTTCTTTGGTATGATTGAGGATTCAAATCCTTGTTGGTGCAATGCATTTGTTTAGGACTTAGCAATCCCATACCCCATAGAAAATCTTTAATATAATTTTAGGTGTCTAATATCGAAAGTGTTGGGTGTTCTGCACATGATACTGATGTGCAGTTAATCCTACGCATCGGGAATATATCATAAATTCTGTCCCTGTCATAGCCATGTGCATGCAATATGTGGTGTAGGTCTGGGATATCTGTGACATACAGTTAAACACATGGAACTTAAGTGACCTTTATTTCTGATCTGAGACTTCATGGATATGGAGCAGAAACAGCAAACATAAGGACAGCTTTGTTTTCTCCATGCTGCTTTTGCTTCGTCCTATCATTTAGAAAAGGTGGAAGGCCCAACTCTAATACAAAAGTGCAAGGAATTAAGAAAATCTCGATACTTGAGAATGAGGAAAGAAAAATGAATAAACTTAATGGATAGAAGAAAGACTTACGATGGAGTAAAATGGCAGGAAGGCATCAGGGAAGAGGAAGGATGCCAAATATGAAATAAGAGGTCTGATGTTGAAAGCGAAGTATTATACATCTTGAGTGAGTTGATCAGACTATGACACAACAAGGGAAAACACCAGTTATGAAGGTGAAGGGTCTATATTCACTGTAATCCCTATGGATTTCTAAACCTTTCTGCTGTCTGTGTAGAGGTGTTGCAGCTGCTGCTCGTGTTCATCATTATCTCATAGTGTCAGATTTGGATTCATGGCAGTGAGCTTTTACTTTTGTTCAGTTTTATCTGATTTGATAGAAATCTTTCTGATGGATTTAAAAACAGTATCTTTGCTACAGATTTAGTGGAGTCAATTTGTTTTGTAGAAATTGTCAGTCTTCATTTCTTTTTAATTTTTATTAAAAGTAAATTGACATAAATTAAGGTAGTCATGTGATGCTGTTTGAAAAAAATAAGGCATTATTTTCTCAGAAGAATCAAGTTCTGACTGTCAAGTTCTGGTCCCTGAAATTAGTGGACTTTGCTGGCATTAATCTATTATTCAGTAGTTTCACAGGGCAATACATGCAATAATCTTTCAGAGCTATTTTGAAGATACATATGTTTTACAGTACATAAACTACCTAGAAGGAAATTCATAATTTTGTTTTTATGGCAGAATCTGAGGTGTCTGTCATTAAGGTTTATTATCAGGCACTGAAACATGAATATATATACTGGATCATTTATTATCATATATATATCCATATATACTGGATCATTTATTATTCTTTCTTACTCATTTTCCCTCCCATACCCAGAATGGCACAGTCTGCAAAAAATTAAATATCATCATAATAAAAACACACAATGAAGATTAATTAAGACTTGATGACAAATCTTGCTTTTTGCATTTTCTACTTTTTCTGTGCCATGTTTTTTTTGTAAATTTGTTTAGTCTTTCTTATTTTTTTCTTTTTTTTTTTCCCCAGTATATTAAATGTAACAGTGGTAATTCAAGGCACTGTGTTGCCTTGAAGTTCTAACAGTAAGCTAGTAAGGACAGATGTTCTTTAAGCCTTTCTAGTATCTTGCCCACTTCATTTTCTCCTCCACATTTTGGAAATGGAAAATTATGTATTTCTTCTACAAAATTAGTAAAGATATAAATATATGCTTTTATTATTCTTGAAAATAATGAAAATGATCTCTGTTGGTCTTATCTGTATATCATTCTGTTTTCCATTTTTAGATGTGGAAGGTTTAGCTTCTCAAATCATTATTGATGCTAATGACGGAGTAAGAGGAGTAGTTGAATGGGAAAGTACCAAGTAAGTCTTGTTTCCTTGAGAAACTTCCTATGTGAGTTAATGATTAGTGTTGCCCAACTATTTTCATTTTCAGTTAACAGTTAAACTCCTATTAACAACAGGATCACATCTTTTGAGATGACAACACATCATTCAGTTCAGTGGAACTGGAAAGATAATTCCCACACTAGAAACCAACATTTACAGTATGTTTACTCAGAAATTTTATGCTACCATGTACTTATTTTCACTATTGTCCTTTGGTATTGTGAACTTCCATCACTCCCCCAGCCTCCATTCAGTGCCCCAGCCTCTGCATCCATGTAAGCATGCACATTGGCATCTCCCAGATAATTTTCTCTGATTTCCAGGAGCTAGGAAGAAGGCATCCATGCTCATAGACAGGCTTAATCTGCCACTAAAAAGTAGGGGAAAAGGATAACATACTATAGCTCAATTCCATTTTGACAAGAAACAAAGGTATAATGGTTGTATTAGTGGTAATGATGCCTTACTGTAATGGTGCCTTTTTCTTCTAGTGTAGAGGGGAGGATTTTAAGTGAAAATATAACAATTATCTACCAGCTTATTAAAAGAACATGCTCAGTGGGCACTGAGAATTTGTCTTGGTTTTTGTTGTAGTTTTGAAGTTAATGAATCTCATGGGAATCTGACAATAATGGCATATCGAAACAAAGGATCTTATGGCAATGTGTCTGTATTTTTTTATGCCCAAAATTTGGAGGCACAGCTGGGTTTGGATTTTAATGTGATCTCAAGGGTAAGAAGCAAATTTTAAACCTAGTAGCTTTCATTCCTTCAACTTCCTCAAAAGAGCATCTTCTTGCTCATTCTGCAGAATGGTCACTAGAACAGCTAGATTTCTCAACTTGTTTCAATTGCTCTGATCATCTTAATAGAATGAGATAGATTTAGTCATTTTAGTCTTTCTTTCTTTCTTAGTACTGAAGCATTTTAAAATATAAGACATGTAAACTTTCAAACATTTATTTCAAATACAATTTTGCTTAGACAAGAGCATATAAGATTTCATGTAGGTTTTAATATTTTTTACAACAGAATTTTCAAAGTGAATTGCTCTTGCTTGTCCTCACTCTGCAATGTGCTGAACTGTTTAACTGTTTCGCTTCTTTTTCAGCTGATTTGTAAGTGACATAGAAATTACTGCTCTTCTTGCCTCTTTTTTCCTCCCTATTTAAGAGAATTCTGCTTTACCTTTGTTTAAAATTTCTGTGTACATTATCAGCTGTTGAGTATTCAATGCTTTCTGTGTCTCAATGCTAGACTCTTTTTTTTGCTGATGGAGAAAGGAATAAATCTGTTGTTGTTGTGATTTGTGATGATGATATTCCTGAAGGTGTTGAGAAGTTCCAGTTAATTCTAACAAATCCCTCGTTTGGCCTGGAATTAGGGGAGAACACAACAGGTAAAACTTAGTTCTGATGTTCTCGTTCTTCAGAATTGTATCTCGGTCACTTTAATTCCATTCTTCTGAATAATCGTATTTTAGACAACACCAGTGCCCTCCTATGCTAAATCATTAAACTCATTTGGAAAGTTCTTAAACATCACTGTGAAAAATGTAAAACTAACAAAATAATATGTAAAATAAGGAATCAGAAAATGCAGAAGCTGGAATTTTAAATAAGAGGGTCTAGATTCTTTCTTTCTAGAAATCTTCCTAGATAAAGCAGAATATTTACGTATTCTCTTCAGTAATATCAGGGAAATAAAAGCAATATGCATATATTAAAGAAAGAATGGATTTATGTATATATTTATTTATTTGTGTATGTGTACAATTATATTTTACTATGTTAATTAAAGCATGTTTCTATTATTTATTTCTCAAAAGCCACAATTACTATATTTGCCAATGATGATGGACATGGAGTTTTGTCATTCAATAACAGTGATCACTTCTTCCTAAGAGAGCAAACAGCTCTCCATCTGATGGAAAGTGTTGCAGTATTAAATATTATTAGAGAACCTCCTCAGGGAATATTTGGAACGGTGTCTGTTCAGTATCTTGTAAGTGAAATTAATTCTTCAGAGCCATCAGTGGATTTGACCCCCTCTCAAGGATACATTGTGCTGGAAGAGGGAGTCAGATTTAAGGTAATATGGTAGTTATAACCCAAAAAGTAAAGAAAGTTTATTTTAAATTATGTGAAAGATTTCAGAAATGTGTTTGTTTTTTCACGTATTAATTTTTTCTTACATTTTCCTTAATTCTCAGAATAAACTGAGTTGTGGGAGTGCATAAAAATTGAATATGCTTTGCTGTAGATATTTCTCTCTTTGTAATAGTTCAGGTAAACTGAAAACAATATAATAGATATATAATATGATGTGTGAATAGGACAATTTATTCCTATGTGTTTAATATGTAGCTGAAAGACAAATTTTGACATGAAGTAATAATTTACTACTGTAAATAGTTATGTTGGAATTAAAAGTCCCATTCTTTTATGTGGCCGTAACTGAACAGAGTATGCTGCAGCAAAGGCAAAAGATGAACAGCTTTCAGAGTTCTAGAAATTGAAAATTACTTATTTTTCTGGCAGTATTAAGCCCACTGCTTCTGTACTGTCCCCACAAGAATGTCAGCCGGAAAATGAGCTAGCTTAAGTATGTCAGTAGCAGGTTAGTATATTATGGTTAGTGAAGTAGAATCTGAAACAAACCTTTCTGGAAACACTGGTTTTCAGTTTCTGAACCTAAAATGCATTTGGAACCTCAGTGATGGCCAGTTTAGCAGACCTGTGAGAAGTAGAGAGTAAAAGATTTCTCAATACAGTCTTTAAATATGGTTTATTGCAGAAATAAATAGAGATCTAAAAGGTTGTAAGCTCTAGTTCAGTTCCAGATCTGTCATTACTAAATAATTTTTCTATGGCAAAGCTACATGTACCACTGTAACTTTCACCTCTTTGGGTAATAGGGTGACTGACAGTGAAAACACGTACTTCTTCCTAGGCAGTTCTCTGCTGATTTGAGACCACCTTGAGACAATCCTATTCTTATCCACTGTGGTGCAGTAGAGGGAAAAAAACATCAAGAAGAGAGTATTTCAAATACTCCTCTATTGCCTGTTTTTCCTTTTTTGTTCCCAGTACCAGAAGTGTAACTACCCTATTGCCCATGAGCCAGTTCAGTTGACAACTCAAGTAAAGAAACCCAATTTGGTTAAGCTGCATTAGGGGATCAGGTAGCTGTATGGGGACTATGAATTACCAAGGAATGTGTGGAATGAGTACAAAACAGAAGTGTGACAAAAGGTTCAAAAACCTGTTACATTTCAGAGACTCTTAGGATACGAGGAAAGAGAGGAAGGGAAAAATTAAAAGAAAGTGGATATGCTTGTGTTAGTGTTGCACTAAGGGGGGTCACCAGAGGGATTACTTTAGAACCCCAGCCTGAACTGTCCATGGCTTACTCCTGCCTTCTACAGTTTCAAGAGCTGCAGTTGTACTGCCCTGCTGTCCAGAGCTGTTCAGAGAATGAACAGAAACAGCAGCATGGTCTGAATGGCATGGCCATTGTTAGCTGTCAAGTCTCACCAGCTTTCCATGCTTCTTTCTTGTCAGGCACTGCATATTTCTGCAATCTTGGATGAAGAACCGGAAATGGATGAGCACTTTATTGTCACCTTGTTCAATCCAACTGGAGGAGCCAGACTAGGCACCAGAGTGCAAACTATGATTACAGTACTACAGAACCAGGCTCCACAGGGCCTTTTCAGCATCTACCCAGTTACAAATAGGTACTAAACCCTGATTCAATTAAAAGGAGGTTTTTTATGTTCCATAGAGATGACTTCCCTTTAAAAATAATTAGCAATCGAATTGTAAAATTTATAAGTTTAAAAAGTACACTATCTGTCAAATGCTATTACTGCTATACAGAAGAACAGAAAAACACTTAAAATGAACTATTCACCATTAGAAGTGTTGATTTATCTATGAATTTTTACTTGAAAGAGTACTTCATAAGTCCTCAAACATTTCACTAGTAGTAATCCATATTAATGGCTCCGAACCTTGGACCAGTGCCCAGGCAATCAGAAATTTTGTAATTTAATTATTTATTTAAGCTTGTGTAAGATACACCCTCATTCAGGGCTGTTTTTCAGAACCAAATGAGCCATCTTGGACAAGCTGAAGAAGTGGCCCCTGGGAATCTCATGAGGTTTAATAAGACCAAGTGCTGGTGCTGCCCCTGGGTCAGAGGAACCCACAGTACAGGCTGGGGGATGAACAGATCGAGAGCTGCCCTGCCCCGAAGGACATGGGGGTGCTGGTGGGTGAGAGGCTGGCCATGCCCTGGCCATGGGCAGTCCCAGCCCAGAAAACCAAACATGTCCTGGGCTGCATCCAAAGCGCCGTGGGCAGGTTTGGAGGGAGCGGATTCAGACCCTTCTGCTCCGTTCTGATGGGACCCCGTCTGCAGAGCTGCCTCCAGCTCTGGGGTCCCAGCACAGGAAGGACATGGAGCTGCTGGAGCAAGTCCAGAGGAGAGGCACCATGGTGATCAGGGAGGGAGCACCTCTGCTGTGAGGAA
>VZTI01002795.1:0-88982 GCA_013397865.1 Struthidea cinerea
GGCCCCGGCTCCCGCCGCGGCCTTCCGCGGAGCGGCCTCTGTGGGCTCCGTGCGCGGCCCTGCCGCTGGCATCCCGAGCCGCCAGCGCTCCAAGCTGCTGCTCCGTGTGGCGAGTTTCGTCAGGGAGCGAGACTACACTGGGAAGATCACAGAATCACTGACTCTTAGAATCGGTCAGACTGGAAGGGACCACAGCAGGCCATCCGGTCCAACATCCCTGCTCAAGCTGGGCCACCCCAGAGCACATGGCGTGGGATTGTGTCTAGGCAGTTCTTGGATCTCTCCAATAAGGGAGGCTCCACAACTTCTCTGGTGTGATAGATAGATGCTATAATGTTGGCTTTCTGCAAATGTTGAGTGATGTTAAAGTAGCTTTTGTAATAGATATTATCATAGTGGCTTTCT
Organism: Struthidea cinerea; assembly: GCA_013397865.1. NCBI lineage: Eukaryota > Metazoa > Chordata > Aves > Passeriformes > Corcoracidae > Struthidea > Struthidea cinerea. The sequence continues at coordinate 406 of VZTI01002795.1, forward strand.
ACAAATAAATGCTATATGTGTAAAAGTAGCTTTATTACAGATAGATGCTGTGGCTTTGTTGTAAGGATGTGGTGTCTTTTTTTTGGCGGTGGCTGGTGCCTTTATTTCTGTCATTTTACCCTAAATAGTGAAATAGCTATGCTTGTGAGCTGTCTGCTTGGTTGGATAACGTCCAACCAACATGTGGTGAGGACCCCTGCTACTGACATGCCAACTATCAGCGATCACCATCTGCAGAGACCATGGACCAAAGCCCACTCTGGAGGTGATAATGGAAGCAAGCTAAAACCACAGCCAAGAAATGCGCATGCTCTAAAAAGGCGGACCCAAGGAGGAGCCATGCTAAACAGTTCCTGGAACGTGTAAACTAGTTTGAAGAAAAGATTGAATATGTATAAAAATGTTTGAATATGCATAATTGTTTATGAATATGTAATAGACTGATGTGTATGTAAAGGGGGTTTCCGAAGTAGCAGGCGTGCTCTTGGCCGAGTGCCAAAAGCACCCAGCGCTGTAACCTTTGCTTTATTTTTGTCCTTTATTGTCCTTTATTAAACTTTACAATTCTAACAGGAGAGTGAACCTCGTTTTTCACATCTGGGCAACCTGTTTCAATGTGCAGTCACCTGCACAGTAAAGTTTTCATGTCCAGGTGGAACTTCCTGCGCTTCATTTTCCACCCATTGCTTCTTGTCCTATTGCTCATCACCCCTGAGAACAGCCTGGCTCCATTCTCTTGGCGTCACCCTCTTTAAACACTTATATACTTTAGTATTGACCCTCTTTAAACACTTATATACTTTAGTATTGACTTCAGTGTTGACTAAATGAAATTAGCGATAATCTGGACTTGCCTAAGAAGATAAACATGGATTTATTCATGGGTACTTATCACAACATTTCAAGCCTGGTCCTGTTTGTTGAACTTGCTGGAGTTGGCTTGCTGTTACTTTCTCCACACACACACAGGCTTCCTCAGCCCCATGCTGTCCTGGGTGGAACGGGGCAACAGGCAGATCCTATGCTTTGGTACCTCGTCAACACAGGCTACACTTGACACCTCTATATCCATAACTGGTGAATTCACTGCTGGAAGGAACAATTGCTCAGATACTTGGCTAACAAGAGGAGAAGCAAAAGTAAAACCTGCGTATAGTGGAAATAATGAGTAAATTCAAATAAGAGCAGAAATTACTACTTTAAGAGTCTTGCCAGAGTGAGTGGCTCTAAAAGCCAAAGATTGTTGTGCAGAGAAAAATGCCATGAAGAAAAAGAGTAGTTTCGAAGGCTTCTTCCCACAGATGTACCTGGGTGTGGGGAGGTGACTAAGTGCCTGTGCATAGCTGTGCAGAACTTGAGCAACTGCCTAAAAGTCAGTGGAGAGGCAGGCAACCGGAAAGAAGACTGCTTGGGAAGTGACGTAGCTGCTAAAGGCAATGTTTGGGAATGGTTTCACTGGAGCTAAACAGCTGTGGAGTGTTTCTGATGGTCTTCCGGGACAGCACAATGGAAGCACACCCCTGGGGGTTTCACTCACTAGTCTTCACCATGGCTGGATGAGAGTAACTGGGGGCAACAGCTGACTAAAGAGTTGATAGCAAAAACCTTGTGGCTGTTGCTAACTACAATTTTACAGTAGTGGATAGTTAAAATCGGTGATCACTTTCACACTAGCTGAAATGTGCAGTAGTTAATCTCCCTGCGTTTCTGAACTTAATGATATACTTGTCAAATTCCAAGCTCTGCTCAATAAAGAGAAATATGTGGTTTGAGGCTATCTGAAAAGTCAAGACAGACAATAAATATCTCTTTTGGCTTTTAGCTGCATGAAGACTCTTGTCTTCACTGTTAAGTACTTCTGTAGCCATTGTGTCATGCTGAAGTCTTGGACTCTTGGGAGGCGGCTGCTACTACCAGCCTCAAAGAATGTGTCTGGTATGCAGTCCCAAATTGCCCCCAGAAGAGTGGGCCACATGAGTTGTCTTGGTGGGCAGCAGATTGACTCACATCTCTGCTCTCATCAGATTCTGACTTTCAATATTTGACATATACGTGTACAATTGGGAGACGAAGAACTTGATTTCGTGAAACACTGGACAAATTGTTTCCAGCATGAAATGAAGTGAAGTTAATAACGTACTAACCCGTAATTATTCTGGCAGTGAATTCAGAGTTCCTGGTCTGGATTATCATAGTGCTGGGTCTCTCATAATAATGAGCCTATCCCTATTGCTCAGCAGTTTCATTGTTTCAACAGAGGGCAACTGCTGCTAATTGCTTAAATCTGCTTTACTTCTGACAGTAATAAAGAGAGGGGGGTAAGAGGAGAAGTCCTTTGCAATGGCAGTTTATGACTGGGAGGAAAAGGGAAACGAAAAACACCTCTGAAATGGAAGACCTCATGAAAGCCATTGAGATAGTGCCCTATAGGAATTCCTGGTCCGTATGTTTCAAATTCTGTATTTCCCCCTGCCTCCCCATCCTCCATTTGCACAGTATTTCTAAACCGCTCTTATTCTGGATCTTCCTCACCAACCCACTCATTTTTCACACCCCTTTTTGAATCCCCAGCTCAGTTCCCCTGGGTCAACACTGGCGCTCCAGTTATCTGCTGTAGTTCTCTGACCACTCCAGAAGCCAAAAAACAGGACTTGGTGTGGCTATCAAGATTTTTATTTTTTTCCTAAATGTCACAGATGTAGCCAGTGCCAGTTATTTTTCTGTCCTCTTTGCTCTATTAGTTCTTCCTCTGGCTTCTTCATTTTTGCTTTGTCAAGTATGAGACAGACAGTAGGATCTTCTATTGACCTGGTATCAAGTGAGAAGGGGAGAATGGCATTAGGAAATGGCATGTAACTGTGAGGGGATGGTGGTACTTGCTGCCATCCTAATTATATTGCTGTGTTGAAAGTATGTGCGTGGTAGGCAGAGAAACGTGGGAACTAGTGGAAAAAGTTCCTGAGGGTCATTTACTTCTCCCCTGCCTCCTCCAACCACACAGACAGATGGCCTTGGAGATTAAGGACATAAGGGAGTGTTTGCAACTATTCTCACACATTCTAGGTGATGAAAGCTTAATTTAGATTATTGTGGTTTTAGTGTGCCTAGTTGTAACATGCTGGCGTTGTGGCTACCCTCAAAAAATTATCAAAAAAAAAAATAAAGCATTGGGAAAGCAATCCTAAAATGGCAAGGGGAATAGCAGGATAATGCTAGCTAATCTTTTTTTGTTACTGAAACTTGATGCTCCACTGAGATGATGCTGGCAGCAAGTACAAAAATTTTCAAAGTCAGTTGAAAGCTGTCTATTAAGCCAGAAATTGTGTCTCAACTTCTAGTGGGAAGCCCAAAGATGTTGCAAGAGTACTGTACAAGTGCCAAGAAGAACTGGAACATCCAGTTCTGTAACTTACCTGATATGTGGAGGAGTAACTGTGCACAAGGCAAGCAGAGCATGGCATAAACTTAGCGTTATCTAAATCTGTGCACCATTGCATCTCAGATGTGCTTAATCCAAGTTCTATAGTGAATTAGTTCTGAATTAATTATTAAATTAGACAGCAGAAACCTGTCTCAGATCCGTCTGGGAAACATCTGGAGATCTCAACCTTTGACACAAGATTTGTGAAGGAATAAGAGTACCTAGTGGTCAAAGCACTAGCGTGTTCTAGCTATTCCTAATTCTTCCATGGCACCTTGAACAACTGTAGTGACTAAGTGGCATAAAGTGGAAATGCTGTAATATTTTCCTGGCATACCATGAGGACCAAATTTAACCTCAGCTGTTTGGACTTAATGACTACTGTAACTGTGTAAGCGTGTCCAGAATCTTCTTTTTAAAGTATTTTCAGCCAAAGGTGGACCTTTGGAATGAAAAGCTAACTTGTCATATAGGTGGATATAGGCATAGCAGTCTGCCTCCTCTCTACACCTCTTTTCAATATTTGTTTCCCATGGGGACTTGGCAGCACTGGACTGAGCACTTTCATTTCCAGTACATGGCTGAACTAACCATCTTAAAATGGAATTGACACTAGATAGGCCTAGTTCTGTGATGACTAAAGAAAACTTGTATTAGGAACTTGTAAGAGCTGCTTAGCTGGGCTGTGGGGACCACTGACACAACATACACTGTTTAAATGAGAATGTTTGCCTTGCAGAGAACCAGTTACAACAGGTTACATGTGTGGTGTTGCAATATTTCTGTTGCAGGGCTGGATTTTGTATCCTGTGTGGTTAAATCTCACATATCTCTCATTCAACACTTCAGACATATTCAGATTGGGGATTTGCAGGCCAGAACTTTCACCCGGGTTGGTTGTCCCTGCTGCAGGAGAAAGTAAATATGTGACTCATTTGTTTCTCTCCCTTACCTCAATATGCAGCTGTACCGCTGTCGACCCTTTACTTCAAAACCTTAGTCCAAACAGAACATTATTTATTCCAAATTGTGTCAGTTTAAATCTCTTATATTTTAGAAACATAAGCACTGTATTAATAGAACGTTTCAAATTTGTATTCCTTCTTCGTGTCTGCTTTTGTGCTTGTAGTGAATTGACTAATTGCTGTTTCTCTTAGCACATTTGAATTAGAAACATAGCAGACTTTATGAGTAGACTTGTACTCAAAACCATTTTGATGGCATTAAAGCAGGTTGACCATAATGAAATCAAGATCGCTACAGCAAGAGTAATTCAGTCAAAATAAATAATGCAGCATGTTTTGAAATGCTGTCAGCTCATCACATATAAAATGTCCAAACTGACTAGATTCAATATGCAGAGTGATAAGTAATAAAATCATGTGTCTGCATCAGACTGAGTTTTCTGGGCTGAAAAGTAATTTTCAAATACTATTTTTAAGAAGTGGTCTACTGGACTAATCTGACATGAATTTTAGGTAACACATATGATATGAACTGTATGCAAGATAGAGCTTGAGACCTGCAAGATGAGAAATAAAAACACAACTGGCATAAATTCTGTCAGTAAGGTGTTCAACAGAAGCTCCTGGCGTTTGACTCCAACGGTTCACATTCCACATCTCCTTTAGCTATTGTCATGCAGGTCTCCTCTCTTAAGAATGAAACTAGAAGAGAAGCAAAGGGATATCAATCCTGTGTCAATTACATTTATTTACCTGAAGAATTATTACCTGGATTGCTTATGTCCAGTCTCATACAAAGTGTCTTAGAAGCTCTCCTGTTGTCAGTGTTTTCCATCCTTACTGTTTTGGTATAGAAATTTCAAAGGAGTATTTCATCTGCTGATGCTCTGCCTCGGTAAAAGCTGTCTGCTAATGCAACCAAATAGACTTTTAGCCTCTGTGTGTTTGCATGAAGGTCGCACTGGTTTGTACAAACCCCTCTACTTTTACAGCACTGCTATCCACTTGTTCTCTTGTATAAAAGTGAGGTCTCTAGTGACTTCTTTTGCAACAACAAACAGCAGAACCATTACTTGAAGGTTTTCCTGAGGCATAGAGCTTTAGAAATTTCTGTACTGAGAAACATGAAAATACGATGTATGCAGTCTTTGCATAGTTGCAACTAGATACCTCAGAGAAGGATACACTAAAAAAAAGGGTGAGGTGAAGTGAGAATTTGGTGCTCTAGTCAGATACAGGTGTCTTTGAAGCAAGATAATTAATTTTTTTCCATAATGCTGCAGTGTGTATTGTAGATTTCACTGGCCTGCAAAGCATAGGGAGATGAATAGGCGCCTACATAATCATGATGTTATAGGTAGGTGGCTACATCCTACTTCAGTTAAAAGAGATCTTACACAGAGTCCGTGAGAGATGGTATCCATATCAGAGACAAGCTCTTTCCTGTACTGTACTGTGATTGTAAGTGTTTCCCAAAATCAGGTTTTGAGTGTGGTTCAGATGTAGCAAATCTCATGGAAACAGTGTGTGAATTTATAAGAATTAACTTAAAGCTGAATTTTTAAGATTAAAGTGGTAATATTTTCCTATTGATACAAAGAAATGCAATAGATACCTATCTTCCAAGACCAGTCTTAATGAATTGGTTTGGATTAGGAACCACTGACAGTTCCTAGCCCAAAATTTGAATGCATGTTAAATTAACTCAGCTAGCTGATCATATTTAAATATTAACAACAGGTTTAGCCTTCTCATTCTGCTACAGTTAGTTGACAACAAATCTTCGTGATGAAAAATAGAAAATAATTACTGAACTTTTTGAGGCGTACGATATTGCAGCACTCAGATCAAAACTGGGATGAAATTGTGCTCTGTCCAGTGGCTGCTTTTGTCAGTCGTAGAAAAAATGGAAAAATGGGAGATAGTTGCAGATTTTGCATTGTGGCTCATATGGCTCATTATCTCGTAGCTTCTTACATCCATGTAACACCATGGGGCATTGAAGCATTTTAGAACCCCACTCTGTCTTAAGCGCCTCAGTCTAAATGTTTGTTTCAAGTTTTAAGCAAGCTGTAAATCTTCATAAACTGTTTCCAAGAGCTTTGAGAGTAGATTGAGATGTCTACGATAACATAATATTTTTCTCCATAATGACTGGGTTTCACCACTGAGGAAGGCAGAATAACATGCTCTCAGTAACACCATTGTGCTGACTGCAGCAAGCACTGATTACTGATGCATTCCCTGATACCTTCTACAGATGGTGGGACTTTCTGTGTTTGTGTTTTCTTCAGTTCAGCTCCTTTGCTGTTTAGGTGGCCCTGCATTTTAACGGTAACTGTGCTGGCTGCAGTGTGTGATCGTAAAACTCTTACTAGCATACTTGATTTTAGAAACAAGAGATTTCAGGCGATGTTATCAGAGTAGAGGGAAGTTTGAAAAGTTACTGAAACTTCAACTTTTTAATGCATGGTGCTCACCATGGAGTTTGCTTCTCTGAAGGTGCACATGTAAAAACGCATGTGAAAGAAGCAACTAAATTTCATCCAGAAAAGTACAAAGTATTCCTTTGCCAGCTCATCATTCTTGCCAACCTACTGAAGCACAGAAAAGCACTGTATTGTTTGCAGATCCACGTAATGCATACCAGAGCACTAGTTGAAATACTTTGTGGTTATAGGTAAAATGTGTGTGCATGTGTTGGCAGAGCTAGTCTAGTCTGACGGGCAACACCTTACATATATTTGTTACTCAGAGAGTTGCCACATAACTGCTACAAATTCAGACCAGATGTGGCTGAAAACATGTTTTAATTAATAGAGCAATGCTCTTTCAAGCACTGAAATTCTTACCTGGGAATTCTGAACCACTGAAATTCTTTTAAACCATAGGATTTTACCTGAGCAAGGCCTGAGTAAAAGCATACCTTTTCCCCATTCAACTGCTGTTTCATAGCCAATTAGTGGTATACAATCTCTGTTCTCCATAGTCACCCCAGATGTTATGCAAAACTAAGTAATTGTAAGCAGTTAACATCTAAAAGATAAAATGAACAAGATAAAATTATAATGTTAGTGAACAAAGTGACAGAGAAGCCCTCCACATACTTTCCAAACACAGAGTAATTGCTGAAATATATCTTTCAGAGAGACCTGAACAGTAAAGAGGGGACGGAGACAACAATGCAGTCCTTGTTAATGAGTGAATGTTGGTGCCTCTATAAGACAGAAACTTACCTTTCTGACACCTCTGAAAATCTAAGTCTGCTGAAATCGGAGAAGAGTAGGTTGTTTTTTGAAGGTTTCAGAATTTCACAGTGTATCACAAAACAGTGATTTTACAGCTTCACTTCTGTAAGATATTTGTGCTGGAAAACAGTTTGCTGTATGCAACTATTTATGCCAGCAGCTGAAGCTAGTAAGCAATTTCAAGTGAAAAAATTGTCACAACATAACTTGTGCTCTGTCTGAATATTCTCGTAATTATTCCTGTTTACCCTAATATGTTTTCCCCCTTCTCTTGAAGAAAATGTCTTCCATTTTTTTGTTCTAATGATAGGATATTTTTAATATGAATTCCCATTTATATCATTGTTTCACTTTAAAATTCACATTAAAAATAGGACTGCTGATGTCTTAGAATGGTCTTCTGAGAAGTGCAGTGGACTAGAGCTCGCCTAGCTTGTGCCTTTCTGGTTTTGAAAACAATCCAGTTAGTTTTCAGTTGCTATTTCTTCTTTGCAAGTTTTATTTCTTTACTGCGGGGTTATATTCTGAGTGATTGTTTAAAAAGACAACAGTAGTCTTAATTAATGTGTAAGATTAAAAAGCAGCTTATAATCAATTGGTCTTTGCTTAAACACAGTAGCAAAATGGAACAACTGTCCAAATATAATGATTGATTTTTCCAGGAGATAGAAAGGACAAGGAAGTTCACCATTGAGGCAGTTCACAAGTAGAAAAGAGTGTGAGATGAGAGCTTACTTTCTCCAAGTATTATCAATAACAGAAACCACTGATAGATCCAAATGCAAATAGTTGATTCTTTGCGGGAGGCAACAAAATGTGGAGAAAAGTCTGATAAATGGTTCACCCTTGGAAAAGATACTTTTTGCTAAACTTCCATACAAAGAAGCTGGTAAACTCTACCAGCACTGTTGATTGCTATCAAAACCAGAAAGTAAAGTAATCCAATCACTTTCTGTCCTCCTAGGCTTGCCACATTTTTCCAGTTATAAAACATTTACATTTCACCAAAACCAGAAAACAACTGAGAACATTTAGAGGTACTTCTAAGCAAATCTTAGTTCCTTCTGTACCTGTAGATAAAATGTCTTGGTGTGATTCATTGGAATGTGTTTGTGGTTATGCAGAAAGAAAAGAAAGGCACTAGTTACTTAGATTCTGTGGCATTTGTGTTTGAGTAGCGCCTGAAAATTCTGTGTTCAGTTTTGTGATGCTGTAACATTACCTGTGTTTCTTTCTGCTCTAAGCACAGCTGGTGAAAGAAGAATCACACATTGTTTAATTGTCAATAGTCTTATCATGAAACGGGTGGCTTTTGCAATAGGAGTTTTTACAGTAATTTCCTATTTCAAGGCTTTTTGTGTATGGATCTCATCAGGAAGCGAGCGAGACAATAAGAATTTGTAATTGTGGCACCAGCATTCCCAGACACATTTTTTTATTGCATATGGATAAAAAAATGCTTTAAAACCATTTGCTGTAATTACAGTATATTTTCCAAGTGATTTTTCTGTTAAATATTTTAACCAAAATCAGACATATGTGGCTAGCTACAGAAACAAGGCTTGTCACTCCCCCCTTCCCTGCTCTTAACTACACATACGTTTCCTCATAGAGAAATTTGAGCAAAGCTTCTATACCAGTTTTGTGTCCCTGAGACTTCAAAAGTACCTTGCAGGGTTTGAAAGAACATCATTATTGGATAGATCCTGAGATCTCACCGACAAAGCAATTCTTGATGAGTGCTGTAGATTTCTATAACCCCACTAAAGTAGCTCTAGCATCTTACATTGGTTGTCTGCAATCACTGGCACAAGAGGATTACTCTTGCTTCCACTATCTTAGAAGAGCTGTAGTGTCCTAGTATCCAAAGTGGAAAACTTATGCTTACTTAAGTAGTACACACTTGGAAATTAATTTAGCAACCCTCAAAAATATGAGGTCAAGTAAAAGACATGGAATCCAAACTTTTCCAGTTTTTGTACTTGCCTTCTGATTTGGATCCCTAGTCTGCCAAAACCAGGATCTGAGGATGGATATTTAGGGGACCAACTACAAAAATTCAGGTTCTGTGTTAGAGACAATTTATATTTAAATACCAGCCAAGGAATCCTAGAGAAGAAGATTGATTAATTATTTTTGTGGTAAATTGGAAAAGTTACCTAAGAATAATCCTCCTTCTTTTATGTTTGTTTGTAAGCATAAAGTAAAAACCGAATTGAGATTCACAGAATTTTGGTATTTTCTCCCGATCCTTCAGTCTTTCATTTACACAAACATAGAAGCAACACATTTTGCCTATTCCCAGAACTTTGTGGAAATGAATGAAGTAAAAATGTTGCGGCGTTCAGCAGATGAAAACTGCTCATGCCATTTCGCAACTCGCCTTTTTTACAAATACAAAGTGTTGGGCACAAGGGGACATCTGCTGCCAGCAAGAGGCAGTGCACTGACGGCATTCGAACCTTGAGTTATTGCAACATTGTTGAATGAAAGTAAAAGTAGCAGAGGTAATTACCCATTGCAACTAAATTATTTTTAAAGTGCATGCAACTTTGTGGCATTGGTTAGCAGTCTCGAGCCCATACCTAGAAAATACATCTGTGGGTAAAAGGCAACAGTAATACTAACATACTCTTAAAAAAATCTGCTCAATATGGAAAGTATGTCAGAGTGATTGTCAGGGGTATTTTAGATTGGGGCACAGTGATATTTATTTCTGATATTGTGTCTATTCTTAGTTGTGTAATTTTCATAAAACACTGTTATGTTCGTTTTCCATTTGGAAAATCTGTACCGCACTGTCTATCATTAGACAGCTGCCGAAGCTTCTTTCAACACACGTTTCTCTATTTTTGTGGTGTTTATCCTTTGGGAGCTAAGAAAATGCATTTCTTATCAGTAAGAGCATTCCTATTAATAGGGACATTTAACCTAAAAGTCAAGAAACCATGTACTGTAAAGACAAAACTGAAATGTTAAATACAGTTGTGCTGCTTGCATCTGTCACAAGTATTTTTCAAACATCTTTTGAATTCCGAGTGCAGCACATCATCAGTGTGTTTACTATCACAATTATAACACCATCTCATGCACTTTTTAAATGAAAATACTGTGGCAGGAACTGTTCAAGCTCAGCTAGCTAAAGCAATTTCAGAGAAGGCCAATCAAAATAATCACAGGGATCAGAAAAAATGTGAAAAACCTACCAGAGCTCTAAACTATATAAGCTGGCTTTGTTTAAAGAAAACCAACAAAAAAACCTCTAACCAACAAACCAATCAACCAATCAAAAAACCCACAGAATACAAAAGAGTGTAGGAGAAAGTTCAGGACAGCATACATCCTGTGTTTTCTAGACCTGTAAGATTGCATCTGTGCTTAAGTGTATTAATGACAGAAAAAAGAAGCATACATCACAAATTTAGGCTACCATATGCACTATACATAGATCTCAGCCTTAAAAGTACTCAGAAATGGAACATTTCCCTGCTTGGTGTCTTGCACCAAGTATGTAGGTAATTGTGTCTCTGGTTTCCACCTGAAACTCCAGGTATTGGAGCTTTATCTCTGACTGGGACACTCCTGTGGATGGGGATAAGACCATCTCCCACCCACAAGGTAATACTGCATTTGCACCTGGGAGACCCTTGAGGTGTGTTCTGCCACCCACCAAGGGAACACTGCTGACTCGGTTTGTCAGGATGAGCCTGAATGAATTTCCCTTTTTTGGACCAAACTTTGATAAGATGATTTTCCACCTGGGCCACACAAAACCCCACCCCAACAATAAAAGCAAACCGCCTTGAAAACAAACTCTTTACAGCACATTTCCTCCCTGGGGGGAGGATGAAAGTACAAACAACATATGGTAGATGTTAGCCATGCTGTTTTAAGACCTAGTAGAAGCTCAGACAGCATGGGAATAGGTGCTGAGTGAGAACACACAAGCAGCAGAAAAGTAGTCTTCTCTAGGCAATTTCTGAGGGGGGTTGCAAGGTGCTGAAATGGAAAGACACACTGATGTTGCAGAAAACTTTTATGCTGGGATTGTAGGGAAATAGACTGTTGAAGGGGAACTTAAAATGTGGTGAATAATCCATTATCTGTTTTTTATTATTAAAGTTACGGCAGTTGGCTCTCAAACATTTATTAGCTGTTTAATGCATTTAAATTTGGTATCAACTAAAGGTTTCTCTTGGTTTTCATTGCTGGGCTTTTTGAGGGAGGAGTTAATTTTTTTCAGGAGGAGGAGAGGATGGATATTTTTGCTTTTAGCATTATTGATCTATGTTCAAGTCAAGGAAGTAGTAAATATTTTATCTGGTGAGGAAAAAATTGCAGTTGTCAAATATTGGTTTTAATATTGAGTGGAGACCAGAAGGAAAGCCAATCTGGGCCCAGTTTTGGGGGGTTAGACAGTGAAGACAGTTTTCCATTCTTATGAAACACGCTTTATATTTACTTATAAGTCAGTAAACATGAATATCCTAAAGCTATGAATATCCCCCAAAGGATTACCTCTTATTCTTGCTCAAACTGCCAATTATATTATGCTGTTGAGCAATTTTTCTATAAGAGTTTGAAAATGAAAAACAACTAATGGATGGAGAAAGAACAAGCCAGAAAAGTTTAAATGGTGACACTATTAACACTCGAAAAAATATCATTCCTGTATCTGATACACTGTCCTACATTCCTCCTGTGGCTAGTCACTCATTCCTGACTCTCCTGCTGTGAAGAATGTCTTAATCATGAGGTCTTCCCTCCCTTCTCCAGTGTTCAATGTTTCTACTTTTTGTGATCACCACTCAGCCTCTCAGTTTTAATACAAATGTCTCACTACAGCTTGCTCCCCACATGAAAATTTAGATTGCATGTATGTATGTCTTCCAGCTGATTAATTACTTTTCTCTTTGACTTTCTGCAGAACGCTAGTCCAGGGCATTTTAAGCAATTTCTGCATTTAGTTATGTTGTGAGCATCAATGCTTTGACTCTGTTTTTCCAAGTCCTTTAGAAGTGGTGCAGGTATGTCTGACCCAATGCTTCCTAAAAGCATCAAGTTGTACCAGTACTAATCTTAGAGTTATTGGATATTACATATGCAAAGCAGTGACTTAAAAATGTGTTAGCTTTGGACTGGTTTAGCTAGGGACTGTTTTTTATGCTTAATGCAAATCTTTTATTGTTACACAAGTGCTTTTAAACAATACTGTGCAAAAGGAGACTTGCAAAGTGGTAATACCCCACTGTCAGAAGAGTGTGAGTAGAAGTGAAAATCCTTGGTTAAATTACAAAAGGTGTTGTGTGTAACTCAGATCTGAACTACACTGTCACCTTATGAGGGCAGAGCATGAGGTTTCCTTGTGCATTTACCATGTGTACGTACATAGATCAGCCAGGGAACTGCAGATGCATCTGTTTCCTTACCACTTAACTGTCCTGGGTTGTCCAATAGAAAAATTCAGGTAAGTTTTCTGAACTGTTTTGTAGCAATGATTCCACAGGAAATATTCTCCAGATATTTTTTAAAAGTCAAGTCTCAGACTGTATTAAAAGTTTGTATCTTTGAATGTAAAATCCATCCTGATGTAAATATTTCTGTATTTTCCTGTATATTTCTGGATATCCTTTGACATTATGGTATAACTTTGAGCCAAGATAGGTTTAAATTTAGTGCTACTGATATTTCTTTTCATGCTGTAAAGTAATATTGTGGGAAATAGCAACAGACTCTTAGACAGTGGCCACCTAAGGTATATCTGGAACAGAACAGCAAGGTGTCCTGTTCTTACAGACCTAAACAGCTTGCTTCCCCAGGAACTAGTCTGCCATAACTGCTTTTTTTTTCTTTACGCAAAACAAAATACCTGTGTCTATTTCGCACAGGCCTTTGATTAGCTTAGTACAGCAGCCTGGTCATAGCAGGAATCTGCAACTACTGCAAAATGCAAGGGGTTTTGTACAAACAAGAAACAACCTTGTTGCCCCTTCTAAGTTTCCAGGGAGAGCATCTTCTACACTGTGCCAGCATAGCAGGTTTTTGCTAGTCAGGCAGCTGTTGCTCTGTGATGACTTCAGTTACAGGGACTAGTCTCTCTGTCTCCGTCACCCTGTTAATTATGTTCAGCAGTTGTCGCATTGGTGTCTTAGATTGCTACCTGTTTGAGGCAGGGATCAGCTGGCTTTATTTAGGGGTCTTGTCTAGTTATGTTATAAGGAGTGTGCAGTAAAGAACTGTTGTATAGTACTGCAGTGCAGAAAAATATCAGGGGGAAAGTGTTAAAGGATCAGCTATTTATAGCTGTTCTTGACAGACACGTGCACAGGTTAGGCATCTGTGGGCATTTACACACATAAATGAGAAATAAGTTTTTCTTCTGAAAATCTAGAGTCAGGATTTCAGATTATATATACCTTTTGTTGCAGTGACTAAAAAAGAACTTCTAAAAGCTGTTGGTCTCCCTTATCTTCCCAAATGTAAGGGCTGGCAATTAAGAAAGTCAACATGCCTCTATGAAGGCTCTGATTGTCATGAGCCACCACCTAATTTTTTGTGTTGACCCACTTTTTTTTCCACTCTTCTTTATTTTCCTTTTACTGAACATCTAAGAAACCCACCAAATATCATACAACTTCATTGATATAAGGAGAACTCCAAGCATTTCTCAAGAGAGTTAAATCCCCTAAACTCTTTATAAAACTCAGTTTTATCCTACCAATAGCCTTAATTTTATCCTGCCAATATGCTCTCAGATATCGATTATGTTGGAGGCTATGGCAGAATTGGTCATCACCCTCTTTACTGCGCAAGTCAAAAATGCACATCTGGCTGCTGCTGAACTTCTGTGTATTAAAATGACCAGTGTTGTGTAGCCTTTACTTCCCGGACTGAGAACTAATGGTTCATTCCTCAACCCTTGTACGTATTTCAGCTAGGTACTGACCTGTGGAAGTTGTGGCTAATTTAGTTATTCTGCTACAGTTTAATCTACCAGTGCTCATAAGTAAGCACACATCTATGTGTCAATTATTAAAATGAAGAATGAAATAGCTGACAAGCTAGAAAGGGTTGTGCTACCCAGTCTAATCTAAACAAAATCATGATGTCAGCAGCTAATAAAAAAGTGTAAAATTCTTCACAGTGAAATAAGCAGACTCTAAATTCAGTTGTGCAATACTTCTTTGCAGTCTTTCTTGAAGCCTCTCTTGAAAACTTCTGCAAGGAAAGATGTAATTAGGAAATTATTATAATGATCTAATGACATTGTTATCTCCTATTTTTTTGGTTACTTCCTAGCTCAAAGAGGAAGAAATCTTACTGACAAGTAATAACCTGCATGGTCATTGACAGTTGACATTCCTGTCTTACAAGCTTTCAAGCTTGCTGATTCAAACCTGCTAAACTCATTCACCATTCACGCCAGTGGTACATTAGCTTCTTGTTGTTGTTTTTATATTTCTTCTTATGATTACACACCCTACCTCAATTGTATTTTAAGCTATATTGAAAGAGATTGATCTAGTACTGATAAAAAAATTAACTAGAATTGTCAGATCTGGGCAAAATTACATAGTCTCAAGTTCAGTCACTCCAATACTTATTTCTTTGATCTTTTCTTTTTTATTACCCACTCTGCAAAACAACAATGATTTGACTCAGGATTAACTAAGCATTTTTCTATAAAATTGGTGTGGTAATTTTTGCCACTAGAGAGCAGATTTGCACTATAAAGAGTAATGCATCCTCACCAGTGATGTCAAGAGGCTAGGAACAGCATCCTGTGAATAGAACTTGGTAATATGCATATATTAATGTCTTCTTCTCAAAGCTACTTTAGATTCTTCCCTGATTATTATGAATTGCTTCTTTCAGAAACTATAATGCTTGAAAGTTACGTGTGTTTAAGAACTTCAGTGAAATTCTACAATTCTCTTCATGTTAACCTGAAATTCAGGAAGGAACAAAACACTAGTTCATACTGTTTCAAGAATACTAGCCTGGTAAATGTGGTATGAACTGATGGAAAATAATTAGCTCAAATTAGTTTATGTCTAATTCTTCAATGTTTCACTGTCTTAAATCACCTTTCCTTTATTTGGACATTCTATTAAGGTGTATTTAGAAGCAACCTGGAAACACCTTTTGGCTACTGAGGTATTGCAAAGTACCTACGGTGGGGCAGGGCAGGGCTTTCACAGTCTGTTTTCAAGCTTTCTGACTATCTAAAAGGAACAAAGACTTTTCAAAAGCAGAAAAGGAAAGCTCAGAAACCCTGCCGGCTGTCCAAATACATGACAAAAGTGTAATATTCAGGGGATAATTCTGAATCTATTAAAATCAGTAGTTGTGCTAATTCTTCGACAAAATAGGTGTAAACCCAAGATTTACTGTGAGGTAAATATCCTTACACATGTTGCATCCTTCAATTGATAGATATCCAAAGTGAAGTTTGGTATATAATTTGTATATAGTTTGAGATACTATTTTGATACTTATTTTGTATAGAACCATATATTTTTAAACACTTCAAGTCATTTTTCTTGCTTCACTAGCACAGCATGGAGGAAAAGTGCTGCTGAACAAGGTCACAGACTGACATGGTCAGTGTGACAACTAAGATTCATAGGCCAACAGTGATTTATCCCTTACATTATTCTGTTAATACATATTCATATATTAGGTAGTACATATTCTTCACATGCAGTTTGCTAGCTGGCTTAGAAGCCCAACATGCAATATGCTGTGTTCACACACTGCAGGACACTTGAAGTACTTTAACAGTTGATTTTTTTCTACTTAATTTTCTTTGTTATGTTCTGTCAACGCGAATGCATGTACTGTTGATAAAAGTATTATAGCTCTGAAGATTTATAGGTGTAGATATATTGTTATATATATAGATAGATATATTTTTCTTACATAGAAAATATATCTATATAAGAGAATGTTTTAAGTCTTCTATGATCTCATTTAAGATTACCTTATAAATTCTAAGAAGTACAGAGAATCTAGCCTATGTAACAGTTGTGTAGCTCTTTGTGAGATGTGGCTTGAATGTTAAGAACCACAAAAATTTCAAATTAAATTTTAACCACCTCAAAGATATGTGACAGATCGCTTCTGTGAGGGGATTGAGAGAAGCATTTATTTCGCTTAATCTTGTTATACCCAAAAAATGGATGAACATGTTGTCACCATATGCTTGTTCTGTGTTTTGGCTGAAGCTACAGTAGAAAAACAAATTAAACTGAGATATGTAAAGCATGACTAGGAAAAGGAATTCAAATGCATGTCCTCAGAAAACTTCAACCATAAAAGCTGATGTAACTCAGAGCTTCTAAAATTCTGCTGCACTGCATCCATTCTCCCAACTATAGGCTCATGATTTTTGCCTTTGGGATATCTGCTTGCTGCTGGAGAACAAGATGACAGGGAAGAGAAGACATATATCTCTATTGCCCAGGAAGATACAACTTGATGAATGCTGTACTGTACATAGCAATTATGTAACTGCTTTTTAAATATTGTGGTTTAATGATATCCTAACATTATTTAAGCAGGGTTGAAGGTTCCTATGACTAAAAGAGCAGAATGGTGAAATCCAGTTCTCTTCAGTGTCTCAGAAAGGAGATGAGAGGATGATCAGATATGGTTCAGTCTTGTCATCTGAGGGGCAATGATATGATGTCTCATTTGCTCTCTTCCTAAACAATCAAATAATATGTTCACTTTGTCATTCCATGTGATTTTTTTCCCTAGATCTCCTTTGTAAAACACCTTAGAGTTTCAAATATACTGGGAGATGCCACTGTCCTTGTCTAGCAATTCCTCCATCTGTGATGGGGATCTGAGTATTCTGCAACCAGCACCAGCTGCTCACAACCGTAACACTTGCTGATGTCACCTTGATGATGTCACCTCGGGTTCACTGAGAGAAGAACTGGACTCCTCAACAGCTGCTGGCAGGATCCAGCTCAGTAGCTCAGGTCATAGCTGCTTCTATTCCTTTATGGCAGCTACATCATTATAAACATTAAGGAGAGAAGCTTCAGCAAAATTTGTGCCTACTATGTCTAACTTAGCTATGTTAGGAAGCTCAACTGGATGTACAGGGTATGGTTCAAGTATTATCCCTTTGCTTAATTGCCATCCATACAGCCCTACAGCAAGGAAGGCAGAAGCTGGTCCTAAGCATAGCCAACTCATCAGAAACCAGCTGATCAGAAACCAACTGTTGCCCTGAAATACTTATCACAGTAGTGTGTTAGGTGTAAGTCAAAGTAGTATTTGTTTGGGCACTGATGAAGTCAGATTTATGGTGCTGAGTATGCAGTGTATTACTGGGCTTAATTATAATTACAGCATGTGCCACTACCATTTCTTCCCCACTTTATCATTAATGACAAGAAAGTGGGACCAAGAGGAAGTGTTCTCTGATTGGTGGTTTTATAATTGTAATTCTATTTATTGCCATTGACCCAGCGGGAAATTCTGATTTCTCATATCATATCAGAAAAAAAAGGAAGCAAAACACAACTTCCTCCTGCCTTAGACTGTCCAGCTGAATTTCTCAATATTTGCTGCTTGGCAGAAGCTAATATGCTAAGCCTTGTGATTTACTTCTGCTGACAGAATACAGCAATTTTTTTAAGGCTGATAGGAGTCAGAATGTATCTTCTATCATTTGATTGAACGAATTCAGCCTAGATTAATTGACTATTTAGATATTCACATTTACAGCTTAGACAAGTAGGTTGTTACACACGGTGATGCTAAGCACTGAGAAGCAGTGGATCATGGAAAGAGAACCAGCATGTGCAGTAAGTTGTGAAGCTAGCTGGAATTCTTGCTGCTCTTCCGTCTGATCCATTTGCAACTTTTTCTTTCTGTCCTCCTTCAGTGTCATTTTCCTCCCGTTTAGCTTAGAAATGCCAAGCTCATACACCCACAGATTTTGGAAAAATAGATCTGTAACTAGTCAGAAGCTTCTGCTTATTGCAGGAAAGTATGATTTCTTCCTGTAGTGTCAACTCTTGCTATTCCAGAACCATCTTTGAGATTCAGGGGAAAAATAGTGGGGGCTATTTTAAATGTTGAAATGTTAATCAAGAGCTACCATCCAGTGACGTAGTTCTAACTGAGAACAGTCTCAAAGTATTTCTGATTCTTTCTAATAGCCCTGCTTTTGCTGTGTGCCAGAAATTTCTAGGAATATGTCGTAGTATTGACTTTGTGCTTCTGTCTTAGGACATATGGTTTCACAATGTGAAGTAGTATGTTATGAGCCTCCTAATAACAGCACTTTAAAATTAGAACTCTGGCTTTTTTCATGGAGTAGTGCTCTTCAAGAGTGTCTTCAAACGGGCTAATATTAAATAATCAGCCGAAGGCATCTTGATGTATTTCTAGGGTAAAGATGCCAATCTGCGAAGATAGACTGGCAGTGCTATATAATTAAGTATAAATACTGGAATATAGTAAATATGTTGTAGATGTTCAAATTAAATCAGAATAGGTAAACTTTAGTTAATATTATTTATGCAGATTCTTTAGGCTGGTTGAAGATTGTCATGTGTGTTCATTTCTTAAACTAGGGAGGACTCCAGTAGAAACTTAAGTAAGGATCCCAGCCATTTTTGCTGTCTCTCCTCTAAAGGCCTTCAGACTTCAAGCATAGTAAATATGCATAGTGAGTGCAATACTTCCTTACAGTACTGATACTTTTTTTAACCTTATATTGATGTTAGATGAAAGAAGATTTTTTTGTGTATGTGATACTGCTTTTCACTGCTGTGCAGCAATTACCACGTTAGTCTGGAAGTCAGGAGAATGAGGTTTGATTCTCAGCACAAATGCATGTTTCCAAGTGTCTTAATCTCACTTCTCTTTCAGGGAAGTGCAGGTAATTTTACTTCTCTGGTGTGATATGTCATAAGATTTTGAGGTGCTCACATGCTGAAGAAGCAGCAAAAATATTTAATATTGGATGCATAATTTTAATATTTGCACAGAAGAACTTGCAGAGGAAGAATCATTATTCTCTCTCTACCATGCAGATGTTCAAGGATGTTGAAATGAGCCTCCTATATTAATGTGAGAAGAAAAATACCCATACACGATGCATTTCCTACAAACTTTCTTAGTATTCATAGCATACAAAAAGATAATTGTAGTTTTGTTTATCTGACATACCAGTATATTTTCCTAATGTTTTTCAAATATTAACAGCAGTATTTCTAAAATATTTCTATCCTAGGACAAACTCAAATAAAGAAGTAGAGTTTTCTGCCACTACGACCAATCATATCTCTAGCACATTTCTTTTAATTCACCGTTTACATATTTATGTGAGCTTAAAATTATATACCTTTTCCTCTGAAAATAGAATCTACACCATTGTCTTGCTCTGTGTCTTAGACTTAGAATTAGTATTGAAGTTATTTGGTTCTTTATGTAGAGCTAATGAACTCCACAGATGTCATGGTCTTTTTCCTTTGAAGATAATGGAAGAGTTATTTTTAAACCAGTAAGATAATTAAAAAGCACTGTGAACTTCCTTTCAAATGAGTCCAGTTTAATTTGTCCGTATAACTTCTCTGTTCTTTTTATCACTTGTTAAAGACACATAATTTACAATATTTATTATTGTGCAATGCTGCTTTTGAAGAAATGCATTAGATTTCTGAAAGTGATTGCATGAAATAAAAGACCCTCTTCCTCTTGGGGTTCATTCATAACCAGAACATAAGTTGAAAAGAGTTTTCTTCTTTTAGATACCTTTTATAATGTCCATGTGTCACAGAGTCAGTTCTTTGTCTTGCCCAGGTGACTTTTTCCAGAAGAGACCTTGGAGGAAGGAAGAGTCTCTACCTGGATAGTTTTAGGAAAATCACTATAAACTTGTGCTTAGGCACCTAAATAAATGTTAAAAAAAAAAAAAAAAAAAAAAGAAAAAAAAAAAGAAAAAAAAATTCCTGTTGGCTGTTAATGTCCTTTACTAACGAAATGGTTTACATTTGCGCAGTGTGAATGATTCATTATCATAATTCCTTTACGCAAATCCAGGAAAGAGGAGAGAAATGTTTATTATTTTACCATTGAACTATTTGAACCAGAGATCTTGAATGTTTCAGCTTTTTGGAGAACCCATGACTCTATGCTTTAGTTCTTCATTGCATTTAAAATAAGACATATAAAATCAGCGCGAAAAGCCAGAGCCTTCTTCATCTGAATTCTGTGTAAGTAAAAAGCTGACCTCACTCGGATGCTTTCAGAATTAAATACTTTGAAAGCAGAATGTGCATTCACGAAACACACTACTCCCGATGGCTCATCTGGTGTCTTGAAACGAGCTGGGAAGCCTGACCTGGTAAGGTTGTTGAATGTAGCATTTGGAGTTTATGGCAAACTGCAGGGTCAGCCCAGCTGAAACCCTAGGTGATAGGGAGGTCCACCTTCATATCCCCACCACCGTTCCGTAGCGCTGAACTTTTGAATTGTCAAAAAAAATCTTCCTAGTCCTATTTACCTCCTCAGATAAGCACAGATAGCAAATGAGTGAAGTGCAGCATAGCAGTACACCCAGATACACACCAAAAAAGGATGTACACTGTAGGCATCAGTGGGGAAGAGGATTCTGCCAGCACAAAAACAGTGAATCTGGTATGGGTTGTTGGTGCTGCTGGCTCTTATTGAAATCAGTGTTGGTGAAAATTGTCATAAAGAAGCAAGAAATATGTGACCAAATCCATTTCTGTAGATCCTGGAAGATCAAAACAATCATGACAAACTGAATTCAGAGCAGTCTTCTTCCACCTTGTCTGGTGCTGCCTCTAAGCATGGGGGAAAGTTCTGTTAACATAAGAAAACACAGGAAGGATCATGGCTGATAGTCTAATCCTGATTGTGAAAAGCTGTGGATTATGGTTCCCCTTTCCAAGCTCTAGGAATTTTTTACTTTGGTTTAATTGGGATTTTTGTTGGTTTGTTGGTTTGGGGTTTTTGGGGGGAGGGAGTGAGTGTCATTTTGTGTTTGTTGGTTTATTTGTTTGCTTATTTTGTTTTTAGAAATGTTTTGTCCAAAATCAGGTTTTAATGTTAAGTTGTTCTATGAAGGAGAAAGTGAGCTTGAAGACATGCTAGAGTCTTGAGATGTTCCAGAGAAACTATGAACTAAGTGCAATTTTAGTTGACAACCTACTTTTAGTAGTTTGTGAGCTATTACAGAAAAAACAATAGGATCATCCTTGCATCCTCTGGCCTACTCTTTTGAGAAACTATCAAAAGTATTATTTTATTGCATTGCAGACCTGGAGGCCCTTCTTCTTTCTTGAGCTCCAAATCATGTGGAGTGTTTGGCAGCCTTCCATCCTATGCTGGTTTTGAAAGGATGTTTGGCTGAAATTTAATTTTTTCTTGCAGCAGCATTTAATTAACCTTTGTGCCTCTGAGATTAAGATTTAAAACTGTCAGGAAGTCTGTTATCTATCTCAGCTTTCACAAGTAATTGCTAAATGGAGCTGACAAAATACTCCATCAGAATACTTTCAATTTTGGTTGAAATCTGTGAGGAACTCTTCATTACTAGTAAGTCTGTAGTGGCAGTAACTGGTCAAAAAAACATAATCATCTCACATCATGTGTTCAGCTTCTACTGATGACTCAAGCTCTTTTCCTACGCAGAATGAAGTCAAGAGTATTGGCTAAACTACACATGTCCTTTCACATCAGGCACAGTATTGTAACTACAGTCTAAAGCATAACCCACAGCATAAGATACTACAAGGAACAAGGCTGCCTGTCTATCCCTTATTTATTCAGCCAAACCACATAAAAGGATGGATTAAAACGCTGAATCAAGATATTCCTAAATTATGTCATTATTATGTTGTAGAGTTGTCTCAGCAAAGATGACTCAGCATTTTAATGGTGAAATAATTTCCTAAATTGTAATGTGGCTATAGAACATGACATAGATTGCCCAGAAATTACAGTGGAAAGCAGAAGGCAAGAGAAGTGATGCAACTATTTTTCTTCTCTGGGTTTCTTGCTGGTTTTTTGTTTGGTTGGTTTTGGCAGTCTCCCAAGATGTTTCTGTTCAGCTGAACACCACGTACTTAGTTGCCAGTGTGCAAACTTTACTCCAGTGACTTCAGGCTCCATCTTCTCAAAAACTCTAAGGTCAACATGTCAGCTGCTGATCTTGGTGACAAGTCTGCAAACCCAGAGGGATTGTGTCAGCCACAATGGAGCCAGTCCAGACAAACCATGTTGTAATAGATTGGAATCTGGCCTGCTTACTAATTCTTTTTACTGTAGTATTTGCGGAAAGTGGCAAGAGAAAATGAGAGAATTTTTGACCAAGGAGAAGAGTTTCCTTAGTTGCCTAGTACAAATATATAAAGGAAGTAAGTAACAGGACCCATTTTTTGCCTCAGTTGCAGCACCTCTATGTCCTGATACAGGACAACAACAGAATTAATCACAGAATATATTAATTACTTTCTTCTAAAATGAGATTTTACTAAGGACTTTATTCAGTCAGATAAAAATTATTTATCCCTAAATTTATGTATGGCTTCCTTTCCCTGCAAAAACGATCTCAACACACACATTCACATCGACTTTCAAGTTATCTGTCTGTCTGTCATAGTTTGGAACCAGTACTCCCCAGCCGAGTGCCCCTCACTGAGACGTTCCAAACCACACGCTTTCTCTCACTCCCCTGCTTCCTCTCTGCTTCCACCTGCAGCAAACTGGAGAGAATTGAAAGCACAAAAGGCAAAGATCACTGGTCGAAGTAAGAACAAGTTACTGGAAACTGCTATGAGATAAGAAAAGTAACAGTAACAAGACTGATGACAGAGGGAAAAGAAATTAAATAACTCACATGGAAACCCCCTGACAATAGACACTACCAGATGGCTCCCTCCAACATGTTTTCTCCACCAGATCAGAACCCCTCTTCCCTGGAGGAGAGTCCCTTTCCTTTGTCCCCGACAAACATGTGAGGTGATATAGAACAACCTTCAGGTTCTAGCCATGCCCCCTCCAACAAAAAATTAAGCCTGTCCTGGCTGGAACCAGGACACTGTCTCAAGAAGTTGTAGCAATTTTAACAATGAGATTGTGTGTCTTCTTCTTAAAAAATAATGTATTATTCTATCTAGAAAATTCAGTGCAGAACTTAGTGCATGTAAGGTTATGACTTGTGCTTACGTAGGCTCTCAGATTACTTATCTACAGAGATCCTTTCTGAATCAGTCATAAGTTAGCTGTTTCAGGCCAATGGAGAACTTCTCATTATACTGATCTGGCAGCATGTCAGTTGTGTAATTTCTGCCAGCAGTGGTTTAAAAATGCTTCTTCTCCAGATCCATTGACATAACTTGCAGGGAACTGAAGCAATTGCTGGAATACAGTATAACAAACTGCAGGCAGTCAACCTCAGTGCTTAGATTTTATGTACCTCTTGAAGCTGCGTTTTACACTAAATTTGCTGTACTTGGAGCATCAAGGCATTCCCAATCACCATACTGTTCCCCTCAAAGGTCGCTTTGCAACATGTAAGCCTGGGAGACCTGCAACTTGTCACCCTCAGTCCTCGCTGTTTTACAGGAGATTTAAGTGGGTTGATTTTTCTTAGACTTATTTAGATTTTTTTTTACTGCAGTTTACTTTTTTTTACAAGTGTCTTTTGGCTTTCCAAGAGTAAATCAGGGCAATTGCTACTGTCTTCTCAAGGTCTGTAGTTCACAATGTGTTACAAAGAGCAATTTTAATTGCCACATTTGTGTCCTGCGTCATTATTCAGTTTTTCTCCCCACTAGTCACATAATCCAGGAACAGGTGTCTGTTAAAATCTCTAAATGTTCTTTCTTAATGAAAATGAAGAGAAAAGAACCTGTTGGGTTACAATTGTGTGCTCCTTATCTTCAGATAGTTCTTAATACATATAATACAGGTGGTACTTGAAGGGATACTAAGTCTGCAGAATAAAGGCAGAGACCTTGACAAATCAGAGAACTGGGCAATCACCAACTGTATGAAATTCAACGAGGGCCAGTGCCATATTGTGCACCTGGAATGGGACAACCCTGGCTGAACAGACAGACTAGGGAATTAGATGATGGAGAGCAGCGCTGCGGAAAGGGACCTGGGGATCCTTCTCTAGGGCAAGTTGAACATGGGTCAGCAGTGCCCCCGCAGCCAGGAGGGCCAACTGTGTCCTGGGGGGCACCAGGCACAGCATCACCAGCCGGGCAAGGGAGGGGATTGTCCTGCTCTGCTCTGCACTGGGGCGGCCTCACCTCGAGTGCTGGGGGCAGCTTTGGATGCCAGAATATAAAAAAGATACTAAGCTATTAGGGGCAAAGGAGGGCAACAAAATGGTGAAATGCCTCAAGGGGAAGCCTCGTGAGGAGCAGCTGAGATCACTTTGTCTGTTCAGCTTGGAGAAAAGGAGACTGAGGGGAGACCTCATTGTGGTCTCCTCTGCTCTCACAGGGGTAGGTGGAGGGGAAGGCACTTATGTCTTCTTTGTGGTGAACAGTGTCAGGGCTTGAGGAAATGGCGTGCAGCTGTGCCAGGGGAGGTTTAGGCTGGATATCAGGGAAAGATTCTTCACCTAGAAACAGGGTCCCCAAGGAAGTTCTCAGAGCATCAAGCCTCACAGAGTTCAGGAAACATTTGGGCAATGCTCTCAGGCACATGGCGTGACTCTTGGGGTGTTCCGTGCAGGTCCAGGAGTTGGACTTGTGAGTCCCTTCCAACTCAGAATATCCTTTGACTCTATATATTTTTACTGAGTCTTTTATTGTCTCCTTCACCTTTCCCTTACAGGACACTAAGCTCTGAAAATTGGCATTGCCCAGTTTGAAAACCACTCTAATACTTGGATTCTTTAGCAGTTTCATAGATGCACAGAAGGAAGCTTAAGAAATAGAAAATGGAAAGCACGAATAGGAAGCCCTTGAACTAAAACCTCTTTAAAGTAACTAAATAGTGAAACTAGTAGGTAAGAAACGCCTTTTTCCTGAATCTATTTGTGGCAAGAAAATCCCTGTCTGAAATGGTGGTCTCCTCTGTCTGTGCCCCATGCCATTCCCATTGTCGCTCACATAACAGCTTTGCTGATCTTAAGAAGTATCAATCTAAAAGCTTCAAAGAGTGCTTGTGCAACACTACTGATATTCTGTGTACTGCTGCATATGACATGGAGTGCCAACCTTATGCTGAACCTGATGCACGCCTTACAGGCAGGAAAAATTGTGTATTTCAGATGCATTTGCAAAAGAAACAAACAGAAGACCCAAACTCCAGCCCCCTCACTTCTTTCTCAAGGTACTGACTTCCCATCACATACCAGGCAACCCTGGTGTGCAGGCATCTGTATGAAACACTGGAGATTTAAAATGGTGCATTGTAACTTTTTAATTAAGGTAATAGACGTCCTTTCTGATGCCAGTGAATTAGACTGCCATTTGGGATTTTTTCAGATAATTAATCAGAAAAAGAAAATATTACAACACAATGCAAATTTTTATTGCCCTGGCCAAATGGTTTTTCTTTAGATACAGTTCTCAGGATCACACATGGTGACGTTGTGTTACAGGAGAAAATCTCTTAGTATTGTCTGAGGAAAAATAGTTCTTTGCCCCTTCCTCAGTCTGATCAGGAGAAAAAGGTTTCTTTACAAGGAGTGATTTGTTACTACAAGTTCTCATAACCCATAGTTTTGAAATTAGGCAGTCTCACATGAATGATGAAAGAGTAGAGGTAGATGTTTTTACATACATTTTGAATGAGGAAAAATAGGTTTTCTTTACATAAAAACACTGTGCACCTTAGACCTGCAATGACATTTAATAACATAGGTGGGAATCAGACCAGGGATTTTGTTTCCCATGCTGTATATGATATACAGTATATACAGAAATGTGGAACATTTCCATTCTTGGCAAAGCACATCCACTTGGTGTGATGGAGCACAGAGCTTCAGTCTCCCTTGAATGAGTTTAGGCCTTACAACCAGAAATTAATTACCTACTGCAGTGGTATGGATGCATTTCAATTAACACTTCAACACAATTTGAAAGAAATCCTGTTGAACTATACTAAGCCTTTGTCTGTAGAGAATGAGTTTTTGGGAAACAGGGAATGTATTTCTCTGTCTGTCTGAGCACAGAATTGTAAATCAGCATAAAATGACAAGGTTATATCCAGAGCAGATGATATAGTGCCAGTTCTGAGGGTTTTGTGGGTGTGTCTGGCTCCTTTATCTGAGATTACTATGAATTTATGGTGGGCCGGTGTTGAGCCTGTGTAACCACTGATATTGGGTAACCCTGTAACCAATGCGAATTGAATAGGTTCAGCAAACTCAGTTCTCCTGAGCAAGATGCCTGAGCTGTAAAACCTCCTGAATGACCCGAGAAGAATGATGAAAGAGTGAGTAAGTCAGGAAAATTAATGTAACCTCAACATTTGGAAAAATTTCCTTTGGACCAGCTGTGGTGGGTTGACCTTGGCTGGATGTTAGGTGTCCAGGAAGCTGCTCTATCACTCCCCCTCCTCAGCAGGATAGCGGGGGAGAAAATCACATGGAAAAAACCTTGTGGATCAAGATAAAGGCAGTTTAATAAAGATAAAGCAAAGGCTGTGCATGGAAGCAAAGGAGAACAAAATAATTATTCTCTCCATCTCATCAGCAGTCCAGTCAAGTACGGCTTCAGAACACATAGCAGTTGGTCCAGAGGACAAACACCTTAAGAATGAATGCTTTCCACCCCTCTCTCTTATTTTTATTGCTGAACATATGTCATAGTTTACGGCTTATTCCTGGGTCAGTTTGTCTGAGCTGTCCTTGCTGAAGGACATCTTTGAGTGAAGGGCAGCCTTGATGCTGTGGGAGCCCTGCAGCCAAAACACTGGTATGTCATCAACGCCTTTCTAGCTCCAAATACCAAGAACAGCATTATCAGGACTGCTATAGAGAAAATTAAGTCCACCCCCTACAGACCCAATACACCAGCTGGGCAGGATACCACAGTGAGTCAGTGGTGGAAGTTTTGTTTGAACTAGTTTTGGCTTAGTTTTCACTCTCCTTGTCTGGTGAAAGATAAAATCTCCCTGGCAGTTCAGAAAAACTAGATTCCTGGAAAATCCAAAAATTAATCTAAGCCTGTAAAATTCATACACACCTAAAGGAGGGCAAGAAGAGGTAGTATGGGAGATTGTGGAAATGGTTAGCTGTAAATAATGTTTCCTACATACACTATTTGGAGTAGCATAGCTCTGTAACAGGCTGCAGTATAGGGAAGAATGAGTAGATTCATATCCTGGAGTCAAACATACCATACTGTAACCAAGTGAGCTCTGTTATTTGTCTGAGAGTAACTGCAAGAACATAGGAAAATTATTGTGGTAAGTAACTAAAGAAATATTATGTAATGTGGTGATATCTGAACCAAATTGCTATCTAGCTGTACAAACTTAATACTGTCCATATGCATGAACACTGAAATAGTCTCCAAGTAATGCAAATGCAGTCTGCATTCAGCAAGGCAGGACCACGGTGAGCAGTGGGGACCCACAGCTGTAAAGGAACCTTGTAGCTGCTGTG
This sequence comes from Struthidea cinerea, assembly GCA_013397865.1. NCBI lineage: Eukaryota > Metazoa > Chordata > Aves > Passeriformes > Corcoracidae > Struthidea > Struthidea cinerea. The sequence continues at coordinate 28,666 of VZTI01002795.1, forward strand.
TGTTTGAGGTCAAGCCAAAAATGCTGATCTCTTTGGAATTAGAGTATTGTCAGTGATCTGCAGGTTTTTCTGTAGAAAATGCCAGAGTAGGGGTAAAAAAATGTGTCTGAAATAGACTGCAAATTAGAGTGAAGCAAAATATTGTGTAACCTGAAAAATATATGTAGAGGTCCCAATTTAATATTTAACATAGCAGCTTCTCAACTTGTGTATAATGCATAGCCATTTTGATCTCTCGTGACAGCACAAAGAATTTTTGCAGTTTTTCTCTCTGGGAGCTGTCAAACAAGCCTCAATAGACTCTGTTAGCTGTCTCCCACACAGTTATATCCTCAAACATGAGACCTTCTACAATCATGCTAAGCCAAAAAAGTTTGGAAATCTCACTGGTCTGAATTCACCAACTACCCTGTATGCCAACACAGCAAACAAGTGCATATTTCAAAGATGTACACCATGTCTTTTTACCCTACTCTCTTTAAACCCAGTAAGCAGAACAGGACCTAGCCTGTTAATTTTTTTTCAGATCAATTGGTCTTTTGATGCATAATGTTACCTTCTTGTACCAGTAGTGAATTGCTTTAATGGGAATGAAAGCCAGAGCTGCTGGTGCTGCCAGTTCTACTGGCATGAATATGAATAAGGGGCCTTCAGAGAAAGTGTTTACCCATGGGAGGTCAGGAAATAGGGAAGACTGGATGCTAAGGTCATGACAGCAAGGATTTAATGTTTTACTGGGCAGCAGCCAATGCTGCACCTGCATGAAAATATAAAGCCAAAATTCTCAAAGAAGTAGCAGCATTGACATGTCTCAGCACCTCATCTGTTACATCTGCCCTCAATTCCTAAACAGCCAGGTACATCCAGGAAGACTAAAGTGACTGATACCATCTAAGCTAGTAGCAGAAGCTGGACTGTAATATCTGATCAGTCTGATTATTTGCAGTTCTCTGCACGTGCATAAGGAAAGCTCTACTGTCTTACTACATTTATAAGCTTTTTAAGAGTGTTCCCTACAAAAGTATTGCAAGCAGATTGCAGTTGTTAATCTCTAGTGAGTAATGATCCCATTATCCCAGCAGAGGGAAATCTGGAGACATTGTCAAAGCAGATTGAGTTTTACAGAAGTAAAACCAGCTCGATGTCATAATATACCAGAATTAGCTAGTGAAGGCCTTTCTTTTTGATTATATGACTGTAGAAAATGACTGGCTGATTTTATTGCTTAGTATGCATTAGGAAATGTTTGTTTTTAAGCTGTGCTCCCTAGAGCATTATCCGGAGCCTTAAATACATTAGTGATGTAACCTGGCTTTCTATAAAAATTACATCTGTTTTTGTAAGTTATTCAAACTTCTAAGTTATTGATAGAAGTGTGATATAGTATTTGGGATTTTTTTCCCCTTCTTCTTTATGTATTTTATATGGGCCAAAAGTAGTTAACAGGTCTCCACAAAAAATAAAGGAGGTATGCTTTAATATATTAAAAGCATCAGATTTTATAGAAAGGGATACATGTTACTTAATGAAAACTCTTTTGGTGCTTAATAGAAAGTTATGTTGTAATAAGTGTGGAAAAAAGATGGTTGTTTTTTTCTTCTTTTTTCTCTCTCTCAAGTGTTCATCTGCTGCAGAAACAAGAGACAATGTAATGGTACTTCCAAAAGGGAATTCTGCTGACCTGCCTACAGGAGGCCAGTAACAGGAACTTCAGATGCCTGAGAAGTGTATAAGTGACTGAAGTCTGTAATGTAAAGCTAATCATGAGAAGAAAAGATTCCTGATTAGTCATGAGAGCAAGGAAGAATAATTACATGATTATTATTGAATGTATTGAAATTGGAACAGAAATCACCACAACCGAGTGGCTTAGGATAAATTTGATCTCATGTTCTAAAGGAATGGAAAAGTCTGGAAAAAGCTACCCAGTGCCAAGATGGAATTATTCTGAAGTGATAGGACATAAAATATTTGCAGAAACAACCAACCACAGACTCCTAGTCAATTTACTGAGCAAGTCTCCTTGGCCTTCTACACAAGCCCTTGCCACGAAACTGCACTCCAGAATGTGAAATTTCATTTTAATACTACTTTTTCTGAGAAGGAAAAATAAACATAATAAACATGTAAGAAATTGAACCAGATGCATACTGCTATTTGAAGCTCAAGAGTGCTGACTCACCATCACAAGGAACTTCAACTCCATGATTTCTCTTCCTCCCTCAAGCCTTCCCCAGGGACTACTGACCCAGCACTGCAGGAGCATGCAGTGCAAACATATATAGCAGCTCCCTATTCTCCTCAGTTCATAATATAAGCTAAGGTCATCAGCAGTTTATACGTGTCAGACTGGAAGCACTGGTATGACTGTAAAGAGTATGCCATCCTCACTGTAGAAGTGATGGGTCCGTGGATACCTGACCCCAGAGCAAAGCGACTGTTTTTTACTTGCTAATTTAAAAGTTATTTTGAACCTTAGTCACTTCCTTGGTTTTGTCAGTTGTGGTTTTACAAACAGTCTCACAAACTTCACAACCACCAAAACTCGGGGAGAGCACGACAGGGGGAAGAAGCCAGGGAACAGGGATGCAGGAACTGCTGGCTTTGGTTTTGCCAGGAAGTGTCTCTCTCACCATAGCCAGCAGCAGGGCAGGGGACAGTGTGGATGGTGGGGGACAGGAGGTGCTTCTGTGCCTGCAGCTGAGCCTACTGCAAATACAGTTTAGTAATGTCTGTCTAGACAGCGTGTGAACTCCATAATTTGTCTCAAGGATAAACTGTCCCAGCAGTCTATAGCAATTTGTGTCACTAGTCAGCTGTTCTGCAGAATACCTTGGTAATCTTCCTAGCCCCATTTACAAGTGCCTTCTAGGTGTTAAACTGCTTCCATTTATATTGAACCCAGAAACTGTGGTTTTGAGCACCATCTTTAGGATTTCAGTGTTAAACTCCTCATCATCAGTATGTAATTCCTCACTGATGGTATAGATGAAGAAAATGGTATAGATGAAGAAAACCCAAAGCACACTGAAAAAATCATATCACTGTACGCTAATTAAGAAAAAAAAAAAAAGAAAAAAAAAGAAAATAAAAGAGCAACTTGATTTTTAGAAGTGTCTGAAGTTCCACCCTGTGATGGTGGAATGACTTTTAATTTTCTTTAGCAAATTGACTTTACTCCTGAGACCTTGAGCCCTGGTCAAACTTTGTTACAGAATCCTCTGCCAGATTCCTATAGTCTGTATATCTGGGAAGTTTGTCTGCCGTGTCAAAGCTGACATGCTTTTGCACAGAGATGCCCTTTTCCTGGGACTTGTTATCTGGCCTGCATATAGGGCATACTACATTGTGCTTATAGATAATTGAGGATAAACACAAGCAACTCCTGACCTTGCATATGTGTCAAGTAGACATATTGCCCTTTTTAATTGCTGCTTCATGCTGCTTAGGGGATAAAGGCGCCATGTTCTGTGCAAATACTCATGAGAAAACATCCCATTTCTGCATCACCTGGGAACAGCTAACCAAATTATCAAGAAATGGGTTACGGGTGAGTCGGGAAGAGGAGGATTTTACACCTGCTGAGCAAACCATTGCCAGGCTAAACCATTATATCATCAATTTCTTTTGTTGGTGGCTAAATATTTAGGATAGAATAGTGCTTACTCCACATTTGTTGGCAGGAAACAATCTCGTCATGTGGCAGTACAACAACACTTAATCAGGATGTGCAGTTCAAGATACAATAGCTAGATAACAGGCCTTTCTAACTCAGTGCTACCCAGAGTTTTGATCTATCTCTGCAAGGAATGAGTGCAGTGTTAGCACTAACACTGTATGTAGTCCCACAAGGTAAGTCTTTGCTGTCTTGGACAAAGCCTCTATCTGATCATCAATTCAAACCTATCTGCAAGTGCTAGGTCAGCAGGTTAATTGGAAATTTGTGACTGGTTTGACTATCCAGAAAAACTAGAGTAATGTCTCACAAGTTTGTATTTGTAAGACAGAAGTATGTTGAGGTCAGTAAGTCAAAGGCCTTAGAGAAGCATCCCCAAATTTTTTCAATTCCTGTGTCAGCAGAGCACTCTTACTGTTTAGTATTTTGAGATTTACTGCCAACAGGAAACCTCTAAAGCAAAAACCCCTGGAGCTTTTGACTGTATAATTCTAAACAGCATAACAATACATTTTGTAGCTTTTATCACTCTGGTGCCTGAGGCCAACAAACTGCACTTCTGTGAGGTTTACTTCCTCAGAATGATTTAGGGCAGGGTACTTGAGTAGTAGGGATGTTCAAAAGCCACAAAGACAGTGATGTGTATCAAAAAAGAGAACTGAAAGTAAAGGAGTTTGCTTGGGCAGACATCTCATTCTGTTGCTTTCCTCCTGCTGCTGTGACTGTTTTCCCATGCAAACCAACAGGCTCCTTCTGCACAGTGATTTGCTGCTCCTGTAGCTCTCCCAGCATGTTATTCATTGTTTCTGACATATCTTCTCCAGCTGTTGCTTGGCAAGAGCCTTCCTGTGGCCCTGCTGGTGTCTCAGTTGCTAGTGGAATGTTTGAAATGTGTATGCTATTGGAAAGGCATATATAATGATGGTCCAGGCAGACTCCTACAGTAGCTTCAGGCAAAAAAAGGACAGTGTGACTAATACCCAGTCCACATCTTGTGCTTTTACTATACACCACAGAACACAATAATGCTTTCAATTTTTCTTCTCTCTTTCATTAAAGAATTATATTTTAATTTCTTTTACAAGCTTCTAGGATACTCTTTTTCAAAATGGCAAAATATAGTTTAAGCCTTTTTCTTTAAATTTATTTTCTTCATTCTGTACGGTTTTCTTTAACATCATAAGGCAGATACTATAAATTATTAGGGGACTAAATATATTCATGTTGAGATGCAGAGTTCCCCTCTTTGTTTCCAAGCTTTCTGCCTCACACTAGGCCAGAATCTTTAATCAAGAAGTACAAAGGAGGAAAAAACCCCTATGATCCATCCAAAGACAAACTGCTGCTTTAAGTCAGATGCTTTTCAAATCTGCATTTACACTTCCTTTAAAGCCTTACCCAATTTTCTGTCTGTAGAATTTCTCTGCTTTGGAGGAATAGCCACATGGGAAGAAGTTTCCAGTGCATTGTCCATGCTGTGACATCCTTATTTTTCAATAACGTTACATAGAAGAAGAGGTAATTCCTGCTACCTGCTGAGCTTGCTCTGTAGCTTTGGGCTGTTTGAGTAAACCTGTTTCCTGTCCCCTTCTTGATACTTTCTTAAATCATCAGTTTCTGCTAGTTCTTAGATGTGTCATATTTGGTTAGCAAAAGGGAAAACAGATTTAATTCTGCTGTATAAGATTTCCTTGGATATGTTCTGTGTATGGAGAAAAAAAGGATCTGCTGCCTTCACCATCAGAAACCTCTGCTCAGGGCAACTAAAAAAATTTATTGTCAAAAATCATATCTCATTTCTTGGAAGACAATAGATGTGGGGTAACGAAAGTGAATGGCTGTTGGGTGAAACATATTTAATTTCCCCATTTTAATCTTCCATGCTAAAATTGAGTATCAATTTTTAACAGTTCTACTGGGAATTCACAGTAAGAAGGGACATTTTGCTGGGACAATGTCATTGTTCCATCACTGGTGTGCATGATCTTAGCCCAGAATATTGATATCTTTGTCCATCAAGATAAGTAACTCCATTTCGCTTGGGTTCTCTGACATGTATCCTTTTTTATATTTTACTGCGACATAGGAACTAGACAACCAGAGAGCTGATTCCTCACATTTTCTTTCTTCATCAAACTCAACAGAGACAATTCCTGCTAATATGCAACAAGTCTAGTAATTCAATATATCTCCAGATTTATGACCGTTTTCTTGATGTTGGTAAAATAAACATTTTTCAATAGTTTCTGAATTTTGTCTAATAAAATTAAAGAACAAGTTGTTAGGTTTGGGGGTTTTGGGGTCTTTTTGTTTGTTTGTTTTTGTTTTTTCCTTTCTTTCTAATCTTACAGATTTGAAAGAAAACTGCTATATTGAATATGCAACACTTGTGACTTACCTAATATAATTTGCTTTGGAACAAATTATGGGGACATTCATGACCTCTTCTCCCTTGCTAAGTTGCTAAAAATTTTCCTGACAAATCTGAAATGAGTACATTTCTGCATGTATTTGTGTATTGTCAGACACGTACTTGAAAATACGGAGAAGCTTGTGTTTCAGCAACTTACTCAATGTGCTTTCATCTAGCATTTTTTACATGTATGGAAACTATCTCTTGCATACATGGGAGTAATTAAATCTCTTGTTTGCAGTAGCATTTTTTTGCTGACTGAGAGGTTCAGCATTAGGCAGGCTTGCTTCAGCCCGTGAAAAACTTGCCAGTCAACAGAACAGCTGACTTAAGGCACTAAACAAATAAAACCTTTACTAAGTAGATGTTTTTCTGCTTTTCTGTACATATACTCCATTATTTGAGTAAAAGCAACATATGACTCTGTTGAGCCTTTCTTCAGCCTTAGGGCTTGGCTCATGAAATGTCACAGTTTCCCCCCTTTAGTCTCCTTCTAGAAGAAATGCCTTGCTGATACCATTTCTGCATGGATGGCTCTACCTCAACTAGGCAAAAATCACTTTTTTCTTTAGCAAAGGGGTTTGGAAGGGCAGAAATGCTTTGGTGCCTCTGACCAAGAGAAACATGACACACTGGATCTCTTGATGTAGTAAGGGGACAGGGAAGAAGAAAAAGTAGATTTGTTTTTTTGCTATGAGGTTATGCTAACACCATTGTGTTGTAAAATAAGGAGACACAACATCAGGAAATTATGAGTGGAATGATACACTTTTGTATGTCAAGTCTACCAGATATGAGGAGATAATACACTTTTGAAGCAGGCAGGCTGTTTTCAGATGACAAAGCACATTGGAATGAACATTCCCTCATCTAACTTCTACTTTTTTAGTGGCTTTCTTCTAAGGAATATTTTTTCATTGGGAAGGGTTCCCACGAGCTATTTCTAGGAGCAATGACAGAGAAACCATTGTGGTTTTCCTTTAAACTAGCATTTGATTACATTAGATGCCACCTACAATGTACTAAGCCCTCTGGCTTGTATTTGTTTCATTACTGTTAGCTGGCTTATGGAAAGAGAACTAGATTAATGACAGTTCAAAGCTTGGACTGGCACACCTATCACCTAGAGAAAAAGCTATGGTGATGTTAAAGTTATTCACCCTGCAATTATTGTTCAGTGTGGGCATCGTTTATATTCTATAATAGAATGGAAAGTGAGGACAAAGCCTTTATATTTGACATGTTTTTAGGGCTGATGAAAGAAAATCCCAAACTATTTCTACATAAATACTTTCCAGTTTGGCCTGTTACCTCCTTCACAGGAAATTATGCCACAACCTGAAGGCACTAAGTTTTTTGGGGGTGAAAAAGGGAGATTCTTTGTATTTTCGGTCTGACTTCTGAAAATGGTGTTTTGTTGGTTCAGATTTCCCTGGAGAGCTTACAGTGACTATTCTGACTATTCAGAGCCTATTGAAATTGGGGTTCTCAGACAGCGCTGGAGCCTCTAGGCATAATTCTAATACAGAAAAAAAAAAAATAGTCCAGGGTACTACATGAATGAATTTGTAGATATCCTAAGGCACTTGCTCTCCCTTGAGAGTAATTTTAAGTATATTAATTATTTAACAAGCATGACATTGCATATATAGTCTGAAGATTGCTGCTAACACACTTCTCTCTCCCATACGTCACTTTCCTTGAGGGAATGCCTGCACTGTTCATGCTTGTAAGTCAGGACTGCAACCTACTCTTCTGACATTGTTTGAAAGTTTACTCGGCTTGAGCATTTAAAAAAGATTTATACTTGAGCAGACACTTCAGAAATGTACCAACCCCATTATTAGCTAGGGACACTATGCTCTTGTATTTTGGGTTTCCTTCTGAGTGGAAAAACACGGAAAATGTCAGAATGACCTGACCTGACTGTGTTCCTCTCAGTCTTTGTCCTTCACTTCTTCCTCCACAGTCCCCAAAAATGTCAACAAGAAACAGGTCCAAGTTTCACTTCAAAATAACTGTCCCTTCTCAATCTGCTCTCAGTTTAAAGCCAATGTTACAGTGTTCATGCTTGCACATGGCAGTGATTTACTTAATCTAGCAAGATTGATAACTATCTTTATCGATATTTGTTAAACACAGATATGTAGTCTGTGTATTGAAAGTGTAAAAAACCCAACAGCAACTAAGGAAAGGAAAAAGCAAAGTAAACCGAAACCACAGTTTTCACATCTTGGGAAGTACTTATTTTTCTGACCCTCTGGCTCCTTTTTTGACATTATTAAAGACTTTTCTGTCAGCATATTCTTGCAAAAACATCACAAAAGGTGTGCAACAGGTTCAGAAGTGTCTGTAATTAGGATTCACTGGTTTATGGGAGCACCGACAGCTCAGAGGATATGTGGATCACATGCATTTCTTTCTCACTGCATTTACTGCTATGAGTCATGGAAAAGAAATGAATGGGTGCTCCAGCACGTTTTCCAAAACTACAGCAGCCAAGTTCCTTTTGGTAGTAATTGCTTGCTTATATAAGCATATTGAACATAGAAAGATTCATTTTGATCTACAGCTTACATACAGAGGGTGAATATCTTGCTAAAGCCAGAGAGCCTAAATGGAGGAATACCAAATATAAGCACATGATACCTCATGTTTCTCATCAGCTACTGGCCAATGAGCGTACACTTTTCACCAAACTGTTCAATCCTGGCTCATAATGACAAAACGATTTTAAAACAGTTCACCCATATATAAATGACAGAAAAGAAATTAGAGAAGCCCGACTATCCCTGATGGCATTTGCCCATTGTTACCGCCTTTTGTTTGAGTCCACATATGTATATTTGTATTGTGAAGGTTGGAAACTTTTGTTGTTAGTAGCTGCAGGCTGCATTCAGTCCCTGTTTTCTCTTAGCTGTCATCAGGCTCTACACAACCCTCAGCCTCACAGCTGAGATCACAGCTGTCCTGTGCCCTGTGAGGCACATTGTGCCTCATTTATTTGTTGTTATGAGAAATACTGCTGGAGTGCTGTTTCCTCATCCTTAGTAAAACTCTTACCTAAAGAATCAAAACCATGAAAAGAAAATACAGAAAAAGAGTTGACTGTATACTTAGGAGGTTGTTTTCTAATAGGCACATTCCCATCACTACTGCCTGCAGAAGAGGTCAGCAGGGCTTGAGGAAATCTTGCACAACATTCTTGAAGTTCAAGTGCAAAAGCACTATCTACAGCGCTATTGCTTTGCCAGTCTCTGTGCTCTGTCATGGGCTTGGGAACTCTTAACATTAAACTTCCTTGCATCTTTCCTCAAATGTATTACCACTTCTTAACCACTCAAGAAAAACTCATAGATTGAATATGGATAATCAAGGCACCCTTAAATGTCAACCCCAATATGCACCACTTCCTGAAACCTGCCAGCCTGAGGAAGTTCCCTTACACCAGGTGGGACCTGAGAGAAGTTTACTCAAAGGAGATAAAGATCCGTGGAAATAACTCTAGCATCAGAGGTCAGGAGATACTTCACCAGAGATCGAAGTGTTCTAGTAGCTGAAATATTTTCCTTCTGCATCGCTGCAGAGCAGCTTTTGCCAAGTTCTACATTGCTATAATGAAAAACCTTCATTATATGAGCAAGAGTCATGGAATATCGCTACTAGAGAATCTGATTATCAAAACCGAGACTATATAGTTGCTGGTATCTTATCACACTTATGGGACAGTGTACCCATTATTGTAGTTCCAGATGTCTTGTTCATATGCTCATTCACTAATCTTCCCCTTCTCTCCCCTGCTTTTTTTTTTTTCTCTTTTTTCTGTGTCAGAGGTTGAGAAAACAGAGTTGTGCTTTGCACTGTCCTTTTGTGGTCATGCACAGAGGAACTGGAAAAAGGGACACACACCACAAGGTTCTGCAACAACACAAGACTAAAATAGGGCAAAAGAACAAACAGAAAATTGTCATGAACAGCACACGGAGGAAAAAAGTAAGGGAACTATCAGAGCATGGAGACAAGGCATAAAGAGCATAAGATGACAGCAGTAGCAGACTAGCCAGAGCTTTAGCCACAGGGTCAGACCTGTGAGGAGAGGAGACTTGAGAAGGTGGCTCTTTCTGATGCTGCTGACCCAAGCTCAGAGCTCCCATTCAGACTTCAGCAGAGCTTTAAAAACACTCCTGTTCTGGTGCTTTTGTGCAAGCCTCTTCAGTCACATTTTGTTCAATGCAGCTTGAGGGGAAGATTGAACTTATTTTATCAGGGTATGAGGAGCATGGGAACAAGAAGGAGGTTGCTGCACAGATATCTTGAAGATTTTCATGCTACAGATTGGCACAAGAAAATGGGTTTTATAGCTAAATATAGGTAAATTATAGATAAATTAAATACATGTGTGACAATTTTCATGCCCTATAATTGCAGCGTACCTTGCTCTGGTTATTTTTTTACAGAGTGCTAACTTTATGTTTTCTTTACTGCAGGAAGCAGAGGCCTTATCTGTGTGATAAATGTACCTGACACCTTCTAACAGTCCAAGGTGTGTAGATGGAGTGAAGGAAGGGGAAAACTGGGCGATGTGTAGATCGATAGCACAATTGCACCCAGCAGTCACACTGCCACCATTTTCAGTGTGCAGGGACCAGACAAGACAGCAGAGCTGTGTGAGGCACAGAGCAGCTATTCCCTTTGTAGCTGAGCAGCATACATATCCTCAGTGTAAATGGCTCCATCAAGAATTGTAACAATGCCCTGTACATTGCCTAGGCAGCTTTCACATCTGCTCTCAAAATACTTCATGTGTCCGCAGAGCTGGTTTCTTATCCTAAGTGACGACTTGGAGAAGCATGAGCTTTGCTGTTGCACAAAGTGTGTATTCCCACGATGGGGAACTTTCTTTTCCTGGTGTTGGCAGGGAACTTCTACACATGGTGCTAGAAACCAGCTTGTCCTCATGGAGCAGCATTTCAAGGCAAAGCAAATGCAGGGACCAAGTGGGAAACACTCATTTGCTCTGCCACTCCCAAGTGGAGAGACTGGAGCCTTCCCAAGGGGAATGGCAGTATCAGAGCAGCATGAGGCCCTTGGGATTACTGTGGATATAATGCGCTCTCTGTGGTGCTCACTCCTTACGCTTTGAGCTGTTCATGCACCTTGGTCCTGCATATCCTACACTTCTTAGAATCACCTTTGGGACAAGAAAGGTGGAGCAGGATGTGAGAACAAAGCACTGCAGGAAGACTTGAGATAAGACTGGAAGGCTAGTCGTGCTCCCTTACTGTTTAATAACATCTCATCTAACCTTTCTCACAAGCATCTTAGAGCCAATGAAGCTTTGAAAACCAATACCAGGCTGCAGCATGATCTGAGAACCAGGCATTCTTATGCATGTACTGTTTTGTCCTGTGTACACTCTTCTTGTACAGCATGTTCCAAAACCAGTATATTTCCTATCTAATTCAGAATTGCCTTTATTCCACCTAGACAGAACAAAGGTGGTTGCACACAACAGTTCTTTGAATTTGTCTGTAGGGAAGTAATAGAGACTAAAGATGTCAAAAACCAACAGTGGCTTCAACAGTGCTTGTCGGGTCAGCTGCTTTCCAGGTCTAAGAAGAGACAAGAGATCAAGAATTCAGCCAGACTTGTTGAAAAATGATAGTATCATAGTCCGAATAATGCATTTTCTTCTGCCTCATCCATATTTTTGTGCTAACGAGGACATGTTTCTGAGAGCCAAATGCAGCAGAAAATGTGTAACTTTTTTCTTGGTCATGCACATATTTATTAGAACTTGTTAGTCTCTTGCTGTGGGGGAGGGAGGAAAAAGCACAGCCTCTAGTTACTTCTTTGGCTTGGTCCTCAGAGATTTGGAACAGTCTTAAGGGACATGCAGAGAAGCCTTTTTGTTTCTGAGGTGGTAAATATCTTAGGGCAGTAAAACGTTTCTTTTCAGTGTGTCTGGTGGGAAATGGGTAGGTCTCTGGGTGGAACTGGTGCTAAAATGCCCGGGAGCAAGGCTCACAGCTAGAAGTGAGGAGACAGAGTGCAACAGGAGGTAGGGCTGCCAGCAGACAGCCATTGGCACTGCCAGTTAGGATTTTCAGCTTTAGCTGAAGCAAAAGATTAGAGCAGACAGTAATATGGAACATATGGCACTGTGTCAAACAAGGAACTCTGTTTTACCCTTTAGAAAGGAACTTGGGTTTTGCTGCCTTTTTTGCCTCTCCTTTGAGCTGAGGGCTCCATGAGTGTCGTCACAGAGCTAATCACAGCAGGTGCTGAACTCTGCCTGCTCTGCCAAAGGGGCACAGCCCAGAGGAAGAAGGGCTCACAGTGCAGATGGGTGCATGGCAGGAATTCGGGCCTCATTCAGCTCCACTGAACCCCCCACTGTAAACTGATTTGTAGCAAAAGTTTATCAAGTGCTTTGTATCTAGTGGATAAGCAATGTTACACTGGGGTTTTTCTTAATTTACATGATTTTTCAAGACTTTAGACTGTTTTAAGACAGAACACAGAATGCTCAGTGATAAATGGGGTTGCCTTGCACGAGACAGGTCTCCCTGAAGTTGCAGAGTGTTCTGCAATGGCAAGAAAGCAAAGTCAAGGGGGAAGAAAAAGCATATGGGGTTTTATTATTTTTGTCTTCATTCATGTTATTGTCTTGGAATGAGAAACCTCTACACCAATCACATCAGTGTGTTTCTCACCTGTTTGTGGTGCCTTCATCCAGAGGCACATGTAGAGGACCAAGGGCAGCAGTGCACCACAGAGACTTACATGGTCCCATCACCTCTTGCAGAATGCCAGAGGACCTCTGAACCCTTGAGGTTCAGCACCAGTTAAAATCACTATTATACTGTCACAGGTAGGTCAGCTGTTAATATGCATGTTGGTAGCAGATGTCTTACACCCCCTGTTCTGTGCAGTGTTTCGTAGAAAATGAAGCTTAGCACTCACCAGTTCACCTTGTCCAAAAGAGGATAATGTCTGTCCACTACATTTTTCAAATAAGCTCTCAGGTATAAAGGAGAGCTTAACACCAGGGGTGTACTTCTCTGCTTTGTTGGGTTTATGTAGCAAGGTTTTGATAGCAGGGAGGACTGTGGGGATGGCCTCTGTGAGGTGATCCCAAGAAGCTGCTCCCAACAGACAGTGCCAGTTTCATCTGGCTCTCAGGTGTACCTGCTGCTAGCCAAAGCTGAGTCCGTCAGGAACGGTGGTAGCAGCTCTGTGATGGCATAATTAAGAAAGAGTAAAAAACCCCACTGCGCAACAGCAGCTGGGAGAGAGGAGTGAAAATATGTGAGTGAAAGAACTGTGAAGACAGCAAGGTCAGTGAAGAAGGAGGGGAATGAGGTGCTGCAGGCACCAGAGCAGAGATTCTGCTGCCCCTGGTGAAGACTACGTTGAAGCAGGCTGTTGCCCTGTAGGCTGTCCCCACTGAAGAGGTCCACAGTGGAGCAGGTATCCACCTGCAGCTTGTGGAAGATGCCATGCCAGAGCAGGTGGATTGGCCGGAAGGATGCTGTAACCCTCTGGAAAGCCCATGCAGAAGCAGGGGCTTGGCAGGACCTGTGGCCCCCTGGGGATGACACTGAAGCAGTCTGCTCCTGAAGGACTGCACCCACTGGAAGGGATCCAAGCAGGAGCAGTTTGTGAAGAGCTGCAGCCTTTGAGAAGGACCAATGTTGTAGAAGTTCACGGACGACTGTCTCTTTTGGGAGGAACCACACACTGGAGCAGAAGACTGTGAGAATTCATCTCGCTGAGGAGGAGGGAACAACAGAGATACGTGATTAACTAACCCCATTCCCTGTCCCCCTATGCCACTGCAGGGGAGGAGATGGAGAATTTGGGAGTGAACTTAAGCCTGGGAAAAAGACTTAGCTAAATTTAACTGATTTCCACAAACTGAGCCTGTTTTGCCTGTGATGGTAATTGCTGATGATTCTCCCTTGACCCTCTCTAGATCCATGAACTTTTTGTTATATTTTCTTTCCACTGCCCAGCTGAGGAGGGGAGGGATAGAGCAGCTTTAGTGGGCATCTGGTATCCAGCCAGGATCAACGCACCATAGCTGGCAAACTGACACCAGGGTCAAGAGCAGAGGGAATGGAGCTGGACAATATAACTGTTCTTCAGAGTTATGATTCCTCAGATTACATGGCAAGGCAAGAAAACTTGATAGGGAAATCAGAGCTGCAGAAGACTCCTGCAACAAACAAAATATTTCAGTTCAGCAGGCACCACTGTGTCATTCACCTTAATCATTTCTGCATCAAGCTCACCACTGCTCCTCCTGAAGGTGGCTGCTGCAGTTCAAGGTCTGTTTCTAGTTTTCTGTGAGATACAAGAAATTCATGTCACTTAGCCTATCATCTTCCTTGAGTCCTGATGCTGACAGTCATGCCATCTGAGACTTTCCACATTGCCATCTGTCAGTCCAGAAGGACCAGGTGTCTGTCCCAAAAGGGGTCCTTCCTTCAGGGATCAGGTCTGGGACCACTCCAAAGATTTTTCCCATTTTCCTCTAGGCAGGCAGTTTTACCTGACCAAAGCAAGTGGAACCTGTAAGGGCAGTAGCTGCTGAATTTTCCTTTTCTCACTCTAAAGAACTGCTGCCAAGGCTGGCTTGTATTTGTCAGCTTTTATTTTGAGACCTATGCTCAGCCTCAAAGCAGCTGGACAGCCTCACTGTGGGTCTGGCTTTTTAGAGAACTGCTGATTGTGCAGCACACACCTTTTAGTGCACTTTCACCTCCAGGCAGGCTAGGATTTTTCTGTTGCTTCCCATAACACACAAATGCAAACATCAAACCCACTTGCTGATAAAGGAATCTCAAACAATCAAAATCAATATTGATTTTGCACTTAACCACTGGAGCAAAATGGCAAGACCTGAAGCATTTAGCCCTGAGGAGGACATGTGCCATGTTCACAATAGCATTTCTGAATTAATCACTCTGTAACGGGAACAGGTGGTATGTTTTTCACACCTCTGTTCTCAGAGATAAGAGCTGAAGATGGTATTACAACTTCTCTGACGATCATATGCAGGCATAGAGTCAGAAATATTTGTCAAAATCATGCAAAGTTGCACAGCCAGAGAGCTCTGCCTCTTGCAAAGAGCTGGTGATATACAGTGACACCGTGTTTGAGCAAAATGTCAGATGAGCAGCTCTTGCGGACAGAGCTCTCAGTTACAGCAGCCACAACTGTGACAGCCACCCTTCTGCTCTTCTTCCCCTCTCTCCCTGGAGGTGTTGCTTATAGGAACCAGAGGAAAAAGAATTATCCCATCTATCTGTGTAAGTTCCAAAGACTTACCTCCTGTGTTTTGGTGTTTGTCCATTGTGCCAAGATGTTGGTAATACAACTGTCTCTGCAGAAGCTTGGCACAGGACAGATACTGTCCCTGTGTCCCAACAAATGAAAAATTGTGATAGATGTCACTAAAAGTTGTATCTGAAGCTGTATTAGAAGTGGAAGTATCTTTCTCTTTTCACTTAGAGATGACTCTAAGTGTTCTTACTGACATAAATGAACAAAGTAAAAGTAAGTTGCAGTGACCTCTGGTAAAACAAGTTGTACTACCCCAGCTTACTTCCTGCAGTCCTTGTTCAAATAAATCTTTTTATTAAAACAAATGAGGCTTTTTGACAAGAATGCTGTGACCCTTTTTACTTTTCTCAGGGTATCTATTTTTTCTTATGTGGTGGTAATTGCTTGAAGCAGCAGAGAACTTTCGTTACCCTGCTGCTTCTGCAGCAGTCTTACTTTCTGACTGCAGAACACAGGCTAGGAACAAGGCAATTAGTTTATGGGGAAAATGGCTGATTTTATGTAATTATTAAGAAAAAACAAATTAGTTTTTCTTTTTCAAAGTGTCTATTATACCATGTGTGCTTTTGCATCTAACTAGGAAGCTCTGAAGTAACCTTCCAATAAGTATCATTGACTGAAGTGAGGATAAGGCATGGGATGTCAATCATTTGAGGCCATGCTACAAAAGCAAAATATGTCACTGCTGTTACCCTTTAGAGGGTGTTAACCCCCAAACAAATTTCAAAACACTGCTGATGCTACTGCTTTAGGAGCATTGTACATGTTTAGGGGCAGTGTGTGTTTGCTATGCCAACTCTCACTAAAACTCATTAGATCCTGCTGCATATTCCTGATAATCCACTGAGATACAGCTCAGATGCCATTTGTGGTGGGAGAATTAATACATTCCTCAGGTGTGAAACAAGAAACAGAAGTAGCACACAGAGTCTTTAGAAATAGTTCTCAGGAGCCCCAAAACCTTAACTAGTATGCAGCGAAGGGATAAAAAAGCAGATGATGTGGCGTACTTGAAATTTGGGCAAAAGGTTGTACAGAGGAAAAAGCAAAGCATTGAAATCCTGAACCACGGAGAAGTATTAGTTCTGTAAAATCCTCTAAAATTTTGCAGCCCCCTGATTCTGGATCCTCTTGGTCTGATTAGAAAAGGCCATTCAAATGAACCATGTGCAGGTTCATTCATGGTCCGAGGATTGGACTGCAGATTTCTCAATGGGGAAATAGTCCAGTGTGCTGTGAAAACTGGCTTTACCATGAGACAATAGGGAATCTGAAGCAATTGCCCCGCCATGGAGGCCAGTGCCCACTTTCTAATTGCCTAAATATTTATTACAACTTTTTAAACATATTGTAATGTGAACATCAATATTGCAGATAATGGGGCAGGGCAGGAGAAGGTTATGGGCCATGTGGCATGGTTTGTTGGACAGGACTATGGAAATTTCTTACTTGCAGAGAAGCTTAAATTTAGAAGGCATGTCTGTTCCATGGAGAACTTTTCATCATGGGTGTGGATAGCTTTCCTCAGTGAGAAAGCTATTCAAATGAGCAGCTGCACATACTTGATCACAGTTTTCCAAGCAGTGACAGCTCTGATTATTGTATTGATAATAACCAGCTCCAGTTGCCCTTCCATTAGCTGACTGCGCTGGCATAACCCTGCTATATGGGGGCAGGGAGCAGGAGGACCTGACTTTCTTTACACAGAGTTAACCAAGTGCCCTTAGTTAGAAAATCTGATTTCAAAAGGATTTTCTTAATTTAGTGCAGTACGGCGCACATTTGCACTTGGTAAGACAGCAGTGTTGCCCAGGAATGTGATGCAAATGCCTCAGTGTGTGGGGAGACTGGGGGAGTCTGGGGCTGCCTCACTTGCTGTGGTGGCACATGTTGGCAGATCCCGTGGGCCCACTGAGCTGGGGGCGCGGCACTTATATCAGCGGCTTACCTGCTGCAAGCACTGACAAAAATAGCTGCAAGTCCCTTGTGCCAAATGGCTTTGGCACATGGGACACCATGTCTGTCTGATCAGTGCTCACTGACCTCCACACTGCTGTGGGATGGATGTTCCAAGGGCTGCTCCAAAAAGGAGGACTCTCACACAGCAGCTGAGAAGTGCCCTATGCTCTCAGAAATTGCTAGGCACCCTTAGAGAAGAAAATATGTGTACTAATAGCACGTATGTTGGGGACAGTACAGGCCATTGCATCTACATAGGTCAGAAAGTTTAATTTTGCTCTATGAGACTATGCAAGTGTGTTTTAAGAGGCTGAAAATCCTACTTAAAATTGTTTTAGTAAGCAGTCATCTTCATATAACTTCATGGTTCAAGGTTTTACAAAGCTGCTGTTTTAGCCACAGTGTTTCCTCCTGTCGTGCATTTCCAGTGCTCTGGTTGTGATTCAGAGAATGAGCAAGGAAGCTCTTAAACCAAATCATGGCATGGCAATTTAATTCCCTTCCATGGACTGGGCTGGGTGCATTTTGGCAGGCACTGAGGCTAACAGCATCTGTGCAATTGCTGTAAGACAGATGTAAGCAGATAGAAGTGCGTGATTCTAGTAAACAAAACTAAATAGTGGGACTTGAATCTATAGCAGTAGGTCCAAGTATCATCTTGATTTTGTCCAGCACCAGCAAATGAATTTGAAAACAGACTTCCAAATAAGTTTTTAAAGGAATGTGAAGCTGTATGGGCATCCATTCACCAACCTATGTATGTTCATAGTAAGAAAAATAGTTTGCATTTAATACAGACTTTGAAAATTGTCAGAAGGAGTGTCATTTCCCAGCTCTGTTCACCATGCAGCCCTGTTACCCTAGTCTACTCCTATTGCCTATTATGACAGAACCTGACTATGCCAGCTGGAAACCAAACATCTGTTGCAACTTACAGGAAGAGTAATTGTCTTGGAACCTACTACCTAAAAGAGTGAAAAATGAACAAACCTTGCTGCACTGGGCTCCGGTTTTTGCGGCTGTTGCCAATAGCCCCTTCTTGAAAAGAATGCCATGGGGAATATGTACAGTGCTTGGTCATCTATCAAAGTTTACCCTTCTCCCCCACTTATTTTCTTTTCACTTACCCATCATTTATATCTGCCCTCCCCACAGTCCTCCACTCCTCCAAACCCAATGCTGCTTACTGAAATGTGATTTTTGATTCCTTATTTCCACCTTTGGAAATGTTTTTCTCCTTTATAAATGTGAAACAAAATGCTGCACAATGCCTCCATATCAATGCATTACTCTACTGCTTAATGCATATACCATACATGAGATTATTTTTACTGTTCCAGAAAGTGGAATTCTGACCAGTGGAAAAATCTGTGGAGTGCCAGAATGCCCATTAGCATCAACCACTTCAAAATAGTACTCTTTTCCAAGGCGTATGGTTCTTTGACAGTTTTACTGATAGTGTAAAGATGATTTCCTAAGAAGAACTGCTTCAGAACAGCCATCTCCCTAGAGCTGCCACATTTCAAGAAAGCTGAGGACTTAAAAATCAACTTCAAGCAGTACTCATTTTCCTCCTTGAGGCGATGCTTTAAGAACTGGCCTTGCACAACAACATCCAACCTCACACATGGGATGAGGGATCACAGTGAGTGACAGCAGGTGTAAAAGAGAAATCCAGGCTCCTGTGTGGTGCATGAGGGCTCCTCTCACACACCACTGCTCCATCAACAGGAGTCATTCACCTGGAGCTTCCCACCAGGAAAGACACAAATTTGGTATGTGTTTATTTTCCCTAGCAGATTATTTAAAATCAATTGGGACCTACAAAAGCTGATGTAATGGTGAGAGATTTAAAAAATTGAAAGCCAACAACCCCTTCCTGGCACTGAAGGCATAGTATGGGTGAAACAAAGCATGTTCCTGGGAAACAGAGATATGCCCAGGACTCTGACATGCAGAGCACTGGTAGAAGGTGTGCACTCCTGGAATGCTGACATCAAGATATAAAGCCTTCTTACTGCTTAGGACTTTGAGGAAATGTGACGTGTATCCATAGTGGGTGTCTCACTGTTTAATGCTGAAACAGCTCCTACACTCAGTCACTTGCTGGACTAACAAACTTTACCATGATCTTTACAAATACCAACACCTTCTTGACCTGTTGGAAAATCAGAGCAAGCTAATTTCAGTGTTACCTACCTGATCTCCAGCCCTGCTTTGTGTCTGTATGGCATACCAGAAGTGTCTTATACAGCAAGCTAAGTACAAAAGAGACGTTCACTTCACTTGAAAGAACTGATAAACCAAACATAACACTCTACTTTTATTTTCTGCTAATAGGCTTTGTTATTATCTTGTATATAAAAACACATCATTGAATTTCTTGAAAAACACCTCCAACAAACTGTAAACTTGTCTATAGATAATGAATGCCATAAGAAGCTCACACAAACGCTCACACAAATACCTACAAATAAATGCTACTTTTGCATGACTTAGTTATTTATAAATGGGGTTATACCATTCTGCATCGTATTTAAGTAGGCAAGTTTAGTATTCAAGAATTTATTGCCAACTCAACCAGCCCTTTGAGTTTTCCAGGCTCAATAGAAAACCTGCTTGAAATCTGAACTTATAATTTTTTTTGGCTTATGTGAAGATAGAAAATTATTTCTTGTGCATTGCTGATAGATGGAATTATCACTGACAGTAGAAATGAATCATACTGCATGAGGGTGGCTGACTCTTGGTGATGATGTGGTTGATCTTCTGGCATCATGTTCAATATACTTTGGTTTGCCCCCAAACCAAACAGAATAACCTGCACAAAGCCGGTGAGAACAGTATATGGAAAAAGAGCTCCCAAAATGCAGAATTAGTCTTTCCAGTAGATGTATTCACAGCTGCAAAGGCTGAATGTTCTGTTTTGGGTGTGTTTTCATTTTGGTTTTGTTTGGTTTGTTTGTGGTTTTGTTTGGTTTTTTTTTGGTTTTGGTGTTTTTTTTTTTAAATTTTTTTTTTGTTTTGTTTCTTGTTTGATGTTGTTTCTTATGTTTGTTTGGTTGCTGTTTTGGGTGTTTTTTTAAAAATTCATAAAGCTTGATGCTCTTCCATAGCCAGGTTACGCTATCTGTGCTCCCCATGATAGATACTCTCTGATCCCATGACACTCACTCCCCACGCTCACTCTGAAGGAACGTTAAGAAACTGATGCATGTTGAAAATAACCAAGTTGGTCATAAACCCCCAGCCTTTACTATAGGTCAGTATCCAATAGTCAGCTTAGCAGCCAAATCAGTGTCAGTGCTACTATGGACTAGAAGGGTAAATAGATGGGACCAGTCCAAATCAGCTTCACTGGTATGCCTTTGAAGTAATCCTACTAATCACTGGCAGAACCAGCACACAATTTTTAATAAGCTTTAATGTCAGTCATGCACTTACAGCGGAACATCTGGTCTTCAGGAAATACCTTTGTAGACAGTTTTAAGTTTCTACAACCTTAGCATTTAAAAAAAGAATCCTTTAGTTGATTGGTATCTCATAGATTTATCCCCATCTTTTAAGTTTCTATAACCTCAGCATTTAAAAAAAGAACCCTTCAGTTGATTGGTATCTCATGGATTTATCTCCATCTTTATTTTCCTTTAGAACCTTATTTCTCTCTAGCTGCCTTTTTTCCTCACTGGCAATTTAATGGCCTTGGCATGAGCTGAAGAATTCATTATCAGTTTTTAGAAGAATTTGGCATGAAATTTCATGTAGTAAATTAGTGCTTAGGAATAAACTTTGAGAGTGTCAAATACAAAAATTAATTGAGCCAAATACAGAGTAGGCAATATTGTGCCTTGCAGGTACTTTTAATGCAGATGAGCATATTATGGTGATAAGTCTTCTACTGATCACCACAGTAAATCTGCATCACAATCAGGAAAGGTACACACATATGAGCTGCAGTCAAAAGGAAGGATTTCTGAAGTATTTTTTAAGAAACTCTCCCTTCCTTGCAGAAGCCCCTGGCATGCATGTTAAATCAATGCAACAATAATACTGATAAAACTATGCTTTAATGCATTTGGCAACAAAAGGGTCAGGTGACATGAAAAAAACTCAAGCCCGCAAATTATTTATTGACACTAATAGGATACTCTTTTCACCACAAATTTGTCTGCGAGATGCTGTTTTTCTAATGCAAATACAATTTATGGAAAAGAAAAAGGGTAGGCCACCAGCTGAAAGAAAACATTTATTGAATCAAAATCAATACTTTCCTTTTAATATCTACAAGCCAACACTGAACTGACTTTATTCAAGAATGAACACAATGTACAAAAAAAGTATGTCTGTTATAAAAATACGTCAATTTTTTTTTCCTGGCTATTGAGCTGAAAACATTTTGGCAAGTGCAAGATAGGTTTGGCAAGCAAATTTAAGCTGCTCTTACCAATAACAAAGATCAAATAATTTTGTAATAGTTTTGTAGTATATTTAAGAGTCATTGTTAAAGTGGCATTGGAAATGCTATCCCCTAAAAAAAACATATCACTGCACCGCCATGCGTTTATGCATCCAGACAACTGAACATCTCATCAGGAATCAGTATCTTTATCAGTGAATACTATCCAACCTAATTTGAACTATTCAACCAGATAAGTGACATCTACCACTAAAATACAACCTAGGGAAGGCAAACTACCTCCATGGCTGAGTATTTTATGTGTTGTTTACAAACAGAGAGAGAAGATTAGGTAGGTTCATACATATTTAAATCAACCAGACAGCTGTTGCAATGTGAAATCAGGGAAAGGATAGAAATAGAATAAAGGATCATTTATGAGAACAGTCTACACGCGTCTTTGCATATAAAAATGGATTTGATTAGGCTCAGTTATGCCTTATTTGTATGGATGGTTTGGGGTTTTTTACCACATAAAAATTTAATGCAACCAGGCCTCAAATAATTGACTTCTCTAAAACCACCAGGAAGGAGCAAAAAAAGGGACCATTTACAGAGATAATCTGAAAACAGTGCAATATTAAAATGCAGTTTCACAACATGTGAAAGAAACATGCTTTGGAACCTGAGCAAAAGGCATTTTACTGACTTAGTAAAAAGTCACCCTGTATGTTGTTTTCATTGGCACCTGTTCTGCCAGATTAGTATGTCGCTCTTAGCAACTTCCATGGCCCCTAAATATTTAGTACACAGAAACTGCCAACTACTTAGAAAGGTCTACTAAACTTTTCAGCCAATACTGCAGGCAGTCTGACATGCTGCTACTGGAAATGACCGTACAGGTTAAAATTAAGAAAAATTGTAGAAAGAAAAAGAAGCAGCCAAACATGTTGCTCTTCTGTTTAAATAGACTAAAGCGATTCCACAACATTTAGATACGGTACTACACTGGTTTACAGTCTCAAGGTCAGCTCTTTCAAAATAAATATACTGAACATTTACAACAAATGCCTCATGAATGCAAGCTCTCTCTTTATTATTTCAAGACCAATTGCATAAAAACTAAAATAAAGACATAACTCTGAAGCAGCTAAGTTACAAGTCCTTTTTCAGAAACAGGCATGACTTGGTGCCACAGCAAAATTTTTCACATCTGCAGTAAGCAATTTTTTTTTTCTTTTAGCACCAAGCAGGCCACCATACAAAGCAAACTCACAAAGCATGCGGTCATCTACTCTGTTGATTTTGTATGAAATAATTATTTGTGCTTGCAGGTCTCAGACCTTTCAAAAATGGGTGAACATTAGGTGATTGAAGACATTAGTGGAAACTCATTCATTTCTAAACTACTTGAGTGGAGAAAAGATTAAAAGGCTAAAAAGCAACAGAATGTTGTACATTAGTATTTCTGAGGAATGAGGAAAGCTAAGGCTGGTGCTTTAATTTGCCTTAACACAAGTAAAAAGTGACAACCAATCCTAAACAGCTCTACGTCCATGATACTGATAGAGGCCAATGCGTGCATGCCACTGAAAGGCACAGTCGGACCAATCTGACAAATGGCATCATCAGAGCAGAACAGCAACTTTTCACTGGACTAATCACGAAGGGTGAACAATGAGCCATCACTTCTCTTGTCATGAGCACAGAAAGCAGTCACCAAGGCAAAAGGGAGGACACAGGAAAGAAGATACAGGAACGCACATAAACCTAAAAGACAGAAAACACGCATTAAATCAAGTTTTCAGCATTCTGAGTGACCGGTTTCCAACTGTAATACTGCTGGACATTGACTTAACACCATACATCTTATGGAAGCACTGCAAAAATGGTATCATAACCACATCACAAAATTCTTCTGAGATTTGTTTTACAACTAACTTCCCCTGCAAAATTCAGTCTACAATATCATCTTTGGTTAAAACATGCTTAAGGACAGACTGATACAGTCAGAACAATCTCCTTTCTATTCTGTGAAAAATTAACATTCTTACAAGATATCTAATTTTTTACTCAGAAATGGATTTTAAAATTGGTCATCATAAAGACACAGGTTTTTATAGGGTGGCAATTATGAAGCAGTATGATCGTTCTTCCTACTGCCCTAACAGTGCCTAAAAAGTAGAGCGCAATACTCACAGGAAAGTTATCCCCAAGGTTATCCTGCCTTCGTATCTACGAGCTGCATTTGAACATTTGCAGACATGCCACCTCCATAACCTCCCTTGGATTGCATCTGATTCTGAATTGAGCTGACCTGGAGATAGAAAGAAAAAGGGAGGAAGAGGAAAGAAGAAAGACAGTGAGCTACGGCATCTTCTTGCTTCTAATTTTATTTCTTCTCTAGGTTTAGTTTTCAAGTGCTCCTTTATTACCAGTAAAGCTACATTACTTTTGCATGAGGACACATGCACCAAAGGCTTGCTGAAATTTAACTTCAGCATGTAGCGCAGCAGAAGAGATGGAAGAACTGGTGCTGAGGCAAAATTTTTCCTCTCCCCCCCAAAAAACTGGCTGATTCAGGGTTTCACTGACCCACTTGATTAATCAAAAACCAAAAAAAAATCAAGTCTCTTACTGGCATGGACTCCATCTAACAAACTGTAATTTATCTTGTTATATGGAAGATGTTCTTTGGCAAGTATGGTAAACCAGAGAAGTTAATATCATTATGTTAAAAGTAGAATAGACTGCTTACAAATATCTGAATGGCTAATTTCAGATCCTTAAAACGGGGCTAAACTAGGATTTTCTAAATCAAAAAGAACCTTTTGGTTTGTGGAATGTTTTTGATTTATCTATTTATGTAACGACATACAATGCTTTCCTTAATTGATACTGTTCCTTTAAATGGAGAGCATTTGTTGTTTAAATCATAGTCAATCTGAACTTCCCTGAACACAGCTGGTTTGAAGGCATTTTTAGCCTGATGCAAATAAATACATAAAGACACACCCTTTGTGCCCCCCATTTCCAAGACATGCACATCCTGCTATGACTTTCACTGCCTCTACCACCAAAAAGAAAAGGAACCCGTAGCTCTTTCCTGCTTGTGTTGCATGAGTCAAAAGAATCGTGTCCAAGTGCTTGCAGGAAGACAACTTGAATCTTAAAGGTTTGGCCCTTTTTTCTCTGCATCCCAGAGCACACATAACAACTACACAATGTAGCGGAAAATAACATTCATTCAAGGCTTTGCCTGCAGGGCACCACTTGCAATTGTTTCATCTACGCTCCTCCTTCACAGAGACCTAAAAACATCACTGGAAAGCTGTATTAAAACAGCACAGGAGAAATATTTCCAAGCAGCTTGCACGAGATCTTCCCTGTCTACAAAGACAAAAGAAGTACATTTTTTTTCGCCAGCAAGCAAAACACATGCACACTTACAAAATGAATCAGTAAACTCGTTTTTCTTCACAGTTTTTCAAACCTATGTGACAAAAGAGCCTGTTTTTTTGATCTTTATCTTCAACAATATGGCATACTGCAAGGCTATGCAAAAGATTGTGTTTTTATTTATTTAAGCAGTGCAATGTAAAACCATTTTGTACTTTGGCCTTTTGCTGAAATAAGTGATACAGCCACAGCAAAGCAATATTACCATCTCATTTTTCTCCAGGGAAATGTATTCAGAGCCAATTTTGTAGTGCATCTGACATCAAAGACTACAAACTCAGTAAAAGAGTGTGCAGAAGTGCATGGGTACGTGTTTAAGAACTTCCACGCTTTACCAAGCTGCTCATCTTCTTCACCAAGCGTCTTTTGTTGCCCATTGTAAAAAACAAAGTTTGAATTTAATACTTTTTTCCTCAGAAAATAATTAATCTACATGTAAATGTATTCACAAGAGTGACTATAGGATGCTGTTAATTTTATCTGAATGAACTCTGACTCGAGCAAAAAAGAACTATGAAAACCTCCAGGCCACATCACCTTTCAGCCTGACAACTTGCTCGCAAGACTCTATAATTTTGGAGAGCAGCAAATCAACACAAATTGCAAGGTTAAGGTGTAAATTTTTATGAGTATTTTCAAAGGTTAGAATAATTTCTCCAGTTCATGAGTCACACAGGTGTTTGTGTTACTGCACAAGGAAGTATCAGGCTCAAATGCAGAGACTGCTGCCCTTAAAACAGAGAATTCAACAAATGAAACTGGTCTGCATTAACAGTTCAGTGGCTATTTTGTATATGAAAACTTTTGTTGGAGACATACAATGTT
This sequence comes from Struthidea cinerea, assembly GCA_013397865.1. Taxonomy (NCBI): domain Eukaryota; kingdom Metazoa; phylum Chordata; class Aves; order Passeriformes; family Corcoracidae; genus Struthidea; species Struthidea cinerea. The sequence goes on from VZTI01002795.1 coordinate 54,745, forward strand.
AAAATTGCTGAGCAAAAAAGGTCTAGCATTCGCAGGCTTCTTCCTGAAGCACCCTCCTTTTGAGGCCGTTTGAGCAACAAGAACAAGCACTATGAAATGCAGGTTTTTTTCTTCTTTCCCAAAAATGCCATTGCCTTTCTTTAATGATACGTAACAGCAAGGTTCTTCTCTCTTATGTCTAATTTAGATGGGACTTAAAGATTTTAAACATTTTGGAAGGGAAAGAGGATTGTACCCATTAAGGACCATGCAAACTGTTGCGCTGCTTATTTGTCTCATTAAATTTCCTTCTTTCCTTTTCTTTCCCTCCTTTTCAGAATTAAGAAATAGCACAGATAGACCTTGAGAAAGAAAACAATGGGAAACTACATGAAATACATGAAATCAAAGACTAAACTGAAGAATATGAAGCAGAAGAAAGAGATTTCACCATGGATTACGAAAGCAAAATAGGGAAAAAAGGGATGGGAATGAAAAAGAAACAGTGCACAGAGGGCTCCTGTGGTTTAAGTACACTTTTGACAAAGGAGCAAGGCACTCTACAGAGAAGGCAAACAAAAAAGCAAGATGTTCCAGAAATATTCTGAACAGTCAGAAGACTATTCAGTCAGAATCCTAAGGATGTATAAGAAATAATAATGCTGATGAAAAATGGCACAGGGCAGACACAAAGTGAATAAAGAACCAAATTTAAATAGGAGAAAGTAATTAAACTGCAGGTATTTACCTAAGCTATTTAGAAAAAGGAGGCACTAAGAGGTTCCTGAAGGAATATAATGTCCATACTATAAAGGAAATTATGCAGCAGAAAAACATATGAAGGTTAACACTGTAATCCTAGAATTTACACTGCAAAAAATGAATGTGGAGACCACCACAGAAGAGGCAGAAAACATGCAGTGTGAAAAAGTAGAGATTTGAGCTTCTGAAGCAGGGGGAGTGGGAATGATTATTTTTTACATACAGACACTTTCTATCTAGGATCAGAAAAATCTCTCTGGTCACTGATGCAGCACATTATCCAAACAAACAAACAAAAAAAGACATAAAGTGCTACTTTCAAAGCATTCAAAATGAAAAAGTTTATGTAGAGAGACAATAATGATTACCTACTATCTGGAGATAAACTGGGTATTGTGCAAGACAAAGGTGAGGGCAAACAGGCGGAAAGTGAAAAAAAATAAAGCTTCAGGCCATCTACACAAACCTCACATGAGGCAGCTCAGCTGTGAGAATGAGGAAGCTTCCCACAGGAGAAACAACAAATATTTAAAAAGCAAAAGCTGTGCTTAAAAAAAAAAAAACAAAACAAAACAAAAATCAAACAAGCTGCTCACATTATTATCAGTTTATTATTTCAATTTATACTGCTTTTAAATACTAATGTAATATATCACATTAAATAAGTAACTGGCTTTAACTAGATTTTATCAAGTAGAATCTGTGTCTGGCCATTTAACTTGGTTACAGAGGTTTCAGTACAAATAATTTCCAGACTACCGTGTTGTTTCTGGGAAAATGTAGTGTATTTTCTGATGTCAAATTTTCTAGCTTTGTCCTTCCCGATTACATGCTGAGTTACAAAAGTTTTTGTCTGATCTCAATAAGAACAACTTAAACTAGTTGAAACTACAAACGACCTCCCTTGCCTACATTAAAACTGTCTTTTTTAGCTCTGCTTTCTATTCTGATACCTCTAACAGAGATTTTTGTTCTTTGTCAGCAAGTATTTGTAATCTCCAAATATGTTTTCCTTTAAAGATGATGATTAAAGTCAAGAAGTATTTTTCATCTACATACAACCATTGTCTATATTTTGTATTATTGACCTTAGAAACAGATTGACATTTCACAGAAATTTGAAGCTGTATTTGAAGCTCTGTTTCCAAAAGCTCTTTCTCATTATCTATCTTAGCCTCTGTTTTCCACTTTCAGAGATATAAAAATATTTATTGTTCCTATCTTCTACAGGAAGCCACAAAACCTTACCTGTGACACTGCTTGCTCTGGAAATAATTCACACTGCAAACAGGGCTACAGAATATAGAAAAAGCTCAGCAACAACACCCAAAAATAAATTTGTGTGCACCATAAACTGAGATAAGTTAGAATTTTACATAAATTACATTTAGAACAGCTTGAGGCATTTAAGATAAGAATCTAGTCAACTATAAGGCACTTGGAGTTTTCTATATAAAACCTGAGTATATTTTCAAGTATACATCTATTTTGGTTCATACGTGTAATCAGACTGAATTTTTAATTTAAAAAGTATTCTGTACCATCTACAGAGCATCTAAAATGCATTGTCAGTAAACACAGGAATTTAAAAAATTATATTCCATATTCTTGAATGCAAGTGTTTAGGACTTAGAATTAAAATGCTATCAGGCCATTCCTTAGATTCATTCTTTGAGTTGAAAGACTCATTGCTTCAGCTACAACATACATATACAGTGTTCCTATATTCTGTCTAATATGAAATTATGTTCATCCACTCATGCTTACTGAATTCATTCCACTGAATAGGTCTCCTGATCCTACATGAGCTGTGTGAACGAAGTTTGTCGGCTCCCCAATCATGCTTCGATCAATCCGCCGTCGTCTTTTCTGAAAGGAAGGCAAAGAAAACATCTGAGATTCATTGAAAAGGCAAAACCAGCATGTGCCATAAAAGTAGAACTTAACCATCTATAGGAAGGATATTGCATACACTGCAAGATATTTCGAAAGACTCAAAAAACAAAGACCAAATTCTGAGGTTAACCAAAACAGTAGTATTGCTGTCCTTTTTACTTAAGAGGATGTGTAGCAGACAAGCATGGATACCACTCCTAACACTTATGCCAACAAAACATTTGTAAATAACCTTACTGAATTCCACATTTATTAACTGGTATTTGCAATGTTTCATACAGTAACTTCTGCCTGTATTTGTATTTAAATCATGGTGGGACAGAACAAATTTGAGGCTTAGTCATTCAAAACAAGAATTAAGGATCAAGGCATGTTAGAATAGTCTATGAAACCACTAACTTACAGAATTTCTGCTTTGCATGCCCTGATGTCACTGCTTGTAATATACTTCATGGCGATGTCCAGAACAGTGCCTTGAGTTTGATCAGGGTTAGACACAGACATATCTTTACCAAACTCTGAACCCATATACTCAAATTCCAGTCTGCATGATTCTCGACTGTGAGCTGAAGGGATGCACTGGAGTAGTAAGGCAAAATGCCAGCTTAAGGACTCTTCTGATTCCTATACAGAATTCTTGCCTGTGACAGAAGGCAAGAATTGCTTAACCTCTGCTTCCCAATTTTCACAGTCACAGCTTCATTTTTTTAGTAATCCAATGACATGCAAACAAAACCATTAGAGGCAGTAAAGACTTTCTCTAATTAAAGCTGCTTTGGTTGCCTGCCTCCAGCTAAGTGTTGCATCTAAAGGACAAAAGAAAGAAAACCCTCTCCTCATTTCTTAGGCCAGAGCCAGGGAGCTTATGCAGAGCAATTAATGCAGTGTGTAGTCACTGTATGCCCATACTCTGAAAAATGCCTGTACTTGGCGGGGGCGGGAGACACAAAACACAGTGTAAGTATCTCAGTTTAAGGTATATTGTACAAAGTAGAGTTTAACAGCTAAGAAACTACTTGAGCTCAAGTGAAATCTTCCCATTACCTTAAAGTCCACTCAGTCTCGTTTTTAACAATCTTTTATTTCTAATTAGCTATGAGACTGTAAGACCACACAGACTCAAGACACGAAGGTACACGCCTCGAGTGGGCTAGCTACTATTTCAATAGCTACAGATGAAATCTTTATGAATCAGAGCCCACAACTATGAGAATACCTCACAGGGTTTAGCCAGCAAGTACAAAATACATTTAATCCTGTCTTGCACTTTTTCCCTATTACAAAAACCAGATTTCAGTAGGTTTCAGTACCTTCTTGCATGCTATGAATAGCTGGGATGAGGAGGAACACATAAAATTCTGTAGAAACAGCTAGATACAATTATCTGATCTATGCTAAAACTACTAGTGAATTCTCTTAATTCCAAGGAACTTGACAAAATCAATCAAATAAAATAGTCCAGCTGTAAGAAAAACTGCATTTCCACCATCTAGTACAGTAATATGCTGTGATGTTGACACATAAAGATGATCTAGACAGCTGTATGAAAACACATTGCTCTAATTAAAACACTTAAAACTGTTTCATGTCTGCAGCAGTTGCCCACTCCCCCTTTTAAAAAAAATAGCAGCCGAATTTATACACCTAAGCAATACATCCATGATTTCTTAATTTTAGTAGAGTTTTGATTCAGAGAAGATGTAAACAAACCCAAAGATTTTAGATTTTTCTTTTCTTGTTTATGAGTTTTGCAGACAATTAAACTTTTTTTTTGGTGCAACTTATTTTATTCCTTAACTTGTTGCTAAGATCACTGGCATGCCAATAACAGAGTGCTGGACCTTGCGAATGACTCTAAGTGATTCTCCACTAATCATCAGCTAGTCAACCAGTAACCACTAGTTAAACTGCACTGCCATCGGACTATGTCTCCTATCTTAAGTGAGTTCCTTATCACAGGCCATCAGCCTGTTTCCCCCTGCCCAGTGACACGAGCTCCACGAGGCTACGGAACACAATATAAATGCTGTGCTATATTAAGACCACAAAACAGTTCACTGTGAAAGCAAATCAGAAATTGATTTGCCTTTTTTTTCCTGCAGGAGTACTCAGCTTGCATTTACATTACTGTTATAGCTTGGATCCTGAGAATGCTTTTGAAGCAACTTTACCAGTTCCCACTTACCACGACTCAATTTTAATTTCAGACTAATTTCGGAGTGTACAAATTAGACTTTTTTTGGATGAAGCTGAACTGGAAGACTAACTGATGCCCTCCCATTGCTAACAGACATTGAGGCCAATGAAAAGGGTGAGCCAGTCTGGAGCAGATCACAAGACATCTAATGCACATCATGGCTCCCCAACAGCAACTGTTCTGCTCTCCTACATAGCTGCTCCTACTAGAATGTGCTGCTCCTGTAGACATGGCCTCAGCCAGCAGGTAAATGACCAGTAAGAGTGTATAAAGGGACATGGGGAGCACTGTAAAAAATCACCTTTTTATGAGGAATGTAACAGATGAGAAAGTAGTAGGGGAACATGCCTGGAAAGATTACAAAGCTTTTACAGAGGACACCATAAATATCAGCTTTGCCAGGATTTCGTTTTGTAGTTGTATTTTCTGAGGCCTGTAAGAACAGACGCATTACCGCTGTTTCATAAACAGTAAGAATTAACAGACAAGATTGATTTTTCAGTAAATTTAATCTGAAAGAAGCTGAGAAGCAGCACATTCACCTCCTACTTGGGAAGAAATTAAATGTACAGTTCTACTAATTTCCCTCTATCATCTTTGGCTTTCCATGCTCTCTCCTAGTGCAGCTCACAAGCCTTCTTGTGTGACTGATTTGTTGTGGTGAAGGACTGATTTTGGTTGTGTACTGGGAGTTAAAAGTATTGTGCTCAGGAAGTGGCCCGTGTCTTCTCCAGGGCCACACAAGCTGTGGCTGATCAGCTGAGATAATCACCATGACTTTCAGGAGGGGAAGACATACAAAATACTTTGTGTTAAAAAGAAATAAAAAATGCTGACAGGGATCAGCAAAATTTAATCCCGCTAGGCTTCACCCATACCTCAAACTGCTTGATATCACACCATAAATAACTACCCTTAGAATATATTTACACACCACTAACCTAGTAATGAGTAGTAATGAGATGTGACTACAAAGGTGATCTATAAAACAAATGAATGTTTATGACTCCAGTGCAAAGAACTTCTACATACACAAACACACCTGAGTATTTGTACCACCTAAAGCTTTGTTTTCAAGACATTTCTGACAGAACAAATACATGCCCCAACCCCATCAGCCTAACTATAATGAGTCCTGTGTCCTGGATCTGCATTCCTTGTGGATTTCTTCCTAGCAGGAGGGAAACAGAAGGTGGTTCATATTATGACTAGCTAATTTGACTGTTCTCTTTCTTGATAGTTTAGGTCAAGTTACTAAAACATTTGGTACCAATGGACAAAAAAAGTTTAAAATCTGTATTGAAGTATTTTTTTCCCCTTTGCCTTGTCCCAAAACATTTTCCTTTTTACCAGGAGAGCAAGGGGTGACAAGGAGCACAACAAAGCTGAGATGAGAGGAAAAGACCTGTAAAAGGATCCTGGAAATGGAATATGAACTGCCATCACTTAATGGCTTTACTTAGTTTGTTCCCTTGACAAAAAGCTGCAGAATTTGGATTGCAAAGTACATACCAGGCAATCTTCACACCATGAAAAGCAAAACTGATCTTGAAACTGAAACAGAAGAGGTGCAGGTTTGTGTGTTAAATGTCTGAGAGGAATGGAAGTAGTCTGAAGACCCATCTAAGAAGCCTTGCTTTGCTGTGTACTAGACGCAATGAAACTGGATCACATTTCAGTTACCATAGAAATGACGTAAAAATTGTTCTTTTCTATTCTTAATCTGCGAGTGATGCTTTGCACCCACACTGGGTAGCATTTCCTTTGAAATACCAGATCAGAAATCAGAAAGCCTCTAACAGTTGCATCACACAAAATATTTTAACCTTGCAAGCTTCTTGGAACTTCAAACCATTTTAAAATTTTACCTAAGAAGTTAAACTAATTATATCATGTATTCAACCTGCCCTTCAGCAAAGCCACAAACATTTCACTGAAACACTGTTTTTCACAGTTCCAAAAACTACTTATTGCAAGAATTCAAAATTGTAATTTGTTTCTTTAAACACACAATTGCCACTGATGAGTCCAGAGGTATGCAAAATTTCCTTTTTACTCCCCTCTATTTTTGGCTTTCAGGGAACAAGTGATCTTTTTTCACTATCTCCACATTTTGTCCGGAGGTCGGGCTGCACTTCTTTAGCTCAAGCCATTTCATAAGTGATGGCAACACTTCTGAATTAGGCAAGCTCTCTGCCTGTATGAACAAGACAAGTTTTTGAATTTTTTCTCCTTTGTACAGTCATGCACCCCTCTCTGCTCTTCATGAGAGGTCCTCTCAAAGAAAAAAGAAGCTAAGACATGCAGAATAACACCAAAGTCTCAAACATATAAAAAAAATTTAAGTGGTATCACTTAGATCTTAGGAGGCTGACAATTATTTTCCTGCTACAAGGTGAAGTTGCAAGTGAAGTCAACCAGAACCTCATATAAAGATATTCCAAAGTCAAGTGCCAACCTACATTTGCTGGCTATCAAAAGCAAAGGTAACCGTCAAGCTCCAGAAGAGCACGTTCTGCTAATTCTACACCAGATTTTTTTTGGGATAGATGCTACAAACATATCAGAAATCCAAGTCTAAGTGAAACATAAGTGAGACACAGTATTGCAAAGAATCCTGCAACACACAAGTCTGTGTGGATTTCACCAGCAGCAGGCAACCCTCAAATGAAAGTGGTATTGCAGGTGCAGATGAGGAATGTTTTTCACAGTTACACTCCAAGCATAAAGCAATACATGGTGGAAACTGAAGAAATTCAGAGGGGATGATGTGTTATTGCCATATTGTGAACACAAAATTCCTGAAAACAATGCTTCTTTATTAAAATTCACACATATGACATTTTTGTCCTATTGCCTACCCATTTCATCTCTATCTCCACTTTACAAAATCAGAAGAAGTGCCAACTCTCTTTTCCCCATAGAAATATTCTTTATCCAGCTGTATGTTGTCCTGGCTTTTCATATCTTAGGATCTCAGCAAAGTAAACTGTAAGAAACCAGGCAACAGAATACCCCCTGACCTCAGTGTCTACAAGAGCAACAAATCAGTGGCAGGGTTGGGTCTTTGCACCTCACATTCAGAAGAACAAAACTTGGTATTTAAGTCACAAGTAGTAAAGTCTTGTTTTAATCATTCTTGTCTAAAACTAGCATGGACACAGTTATGTTTCTATTGAGGACTTTTTAAAAATTAATACTTACCAGTATCATCAAGCTATCACAAGACAAGGATAACTTTCCTACTGCTAATTTTTTAGCATTTAGCCAAATGTTATGAGTGTAATTTTTAATGACTGTTTTATACATATAGCTTTGTCTTATTTCATATGCAATAAAAACACATTGCACACACCATATTTCTGTATTACTTAAGTTATATTAATATATCATGCATTTCAAGGCATTTTTTCTGTCATTCCATATTTACCTGTGCTCCAAAAAGTGTAGGGCACAGTACAGTATATCAGAAAGGATGTAACATGCTGATCTGATCTATCTAGTCTGATTTCGTGCAACGTGTTTCCAACCAGATCCAGATCAACATGAAGTGTTCCATACATAAAATGCCAAGTGATGCACCTTCCTTTTTTAAGTCTTCTCTTCCATTTTAATTATCTGTAGAAGAGAAACTTTTGTTCAAATTTGTCATAATTTCCCCTTGTTCTTCAAGACACTATTATTTTTCATGACATTATTCTGGCTTGATACATAATCAGGAAAAAACAAAACTATGTACCATGCTTTGGCATCTCAACTGATACAGACCAAAAGCATCAGCTTCCAAGATTAATTTTCCAGTCTTGTGACAGCTTCTTTTCTAATTTCAGACTATTAAAAAAAATTAAATTAAAAGCAGTGCAGATTGTGCAGACCACGGTAATAATAACACTCCACATCTGAATGGGTTATGACAGGAACATCTGAGGCTTCACTGGGCCCCATTCACCTGCTAGGACTGACTTCATGGAGTCAGCAATGTTGGCTGTCAGCAACCTTGCTAAACCAAAAAAACAAGTTTTCCCCTATTCTTAAATGAATACTATCATAAAACAGGCTTATCTATCTCGGCAAATGCTAACTAAAGAATATTTAATTCCTCTCTGAAGCCTTATTCAAGACTTAATAAATCTACTGGCTAACTCCCTACAGGGAAACTCTCCCTGGTGTGTAGAGAACTGAATGATCCAGCTGTACGCTATAAAGAGTTGATTTCTGTAAAGAGTGGGTTTCTGTGGTCAGAGAATAATCACTTAACATTTACTGCCTCCAAGAAGTTTTCTTTTTCAAAAGCAAAAAGATGACTGTGCATCCACAAGCAGTAGAAAGTTGCACAGCTTTTACACCTGTCGCCACGACATGAAGGTCAATTCTGACTGCTAGCTCAGTCATTACAATCAAATACAATAAGAAAAGATTCAACCCTGATACTATTTCGCAAGCTTGACTTTTAAGTAACAGTATGGTAATTAGAACATAATGAAATATAATAACTTTTAACCACATCATCTAACCCTTTGTAACACGAGGAGATCTAGTGCTAATACATCTTTCCATACTAAACCAATCCAAATCCCAAACTCTCCTAAAACAAAATAAATCCCAGTAGAGCCACTACAACTGCCATTCTTATGACAGATGGGGGAAAATGCAAACAAGGAATATGCTCCTGGTTTTCCTTTGTATCTACTTGTTATGTTTGTTTTCATTATATCGTGTCTTCATGCTATATGGGTGCACTATGAAGACACTGATAATATGGATATGATATGGATTTTTTTTTTTTTAATTAAATAGGAACTATCAGACTTACACAGGGTCTCACACCTATTGTGTTTGATGTTTCAGAAATAATCCTCACAGGAAGCCTTTTTTGGAGAACTTTTGTTACCACTTATTCTAGCGCTAATTTCAGGATTACCCAATGCAAAAAGCAAACTCTTAATCTGCAAATTCACTCTTTGGGTTCTTTATCACCAATCAAGACAGGTATTTCGTATCTCTTCCCTGAGAACAAAGTGACATTTCAATGACAGAACTGTTGAAACAGAGCCATTTGCTAGCTTTGTATTCAAAAACTCAGCTGAAACTTCAAAAGCAGTGCAGGCCAAAGATAAAAAAAATCCCAAGACAGAAACCTAAGGAAAGGATTTAATCAAAGTCAAGATAAGTCAACCATTTCAAGATGAAGGACTTGGATGGTTAGAGGAGAAACTTAAATCCTTCCCTTTATTTTCCTTCTTTGACCTTTCATACTTTTTATATCTGCCCTGAAAAAACACCAGCAGCAAGAATCCCTCTGCTGTGGCACCCATCTGATCCTCCAGAGACTAACACACAGGAAGGGCTAGGTACTTGCTCAGAATAGGAAGTATCAGATCACCCTGTAGAGGTAGTTTTCTGTCCTCCCACACACATGCTGTCTACTTCCAAAATAGTCTCATGCACAGAACGTCTCCATGTCTCTCAAGACAAGCTGCAGTCTGAGTGATATGCCTGAGTTCCCAATACTGACCCATCAAAATTGCCTAAAAAGGCTGTAGTGTCTTTCATCAAACCCTGCATAAGGGGCCTGTAGGGGCAAGGGTAAGCCTTGCATTTGTTTTGGTGCATTGTGTGTTTAAGATACATTTCTCCACACTTTCCACCCTAATTAGGAACCTACAGATACATGTTAAAAACAACAAAAAGCATATATGCATATAAAGCTGGAAAGCTAGCACCCATCTCTACCAACTAGATCATTAGGTAGCAAACTAACACTGTGAAACCAATGGCTGGATGTATAGGAATATCATAAAGCCAGTGTGGTATTTTTGAAGAAGAAAGGTTCCCTAAACATTTCCCTGAATATTGTGGTATTCTCATTTTTTCAGTGTTTCAAATCTGTGAGTTTACACTGCAGAGGCCATCATTTATAGAACCTCTAAGTACTATATAAAAGCTGATGAAAGAGACACCATACAGACTAATGTTTAAATTCCAGTCAGCACTAGCATATGTTCCATGTTTCAGTGTTTAATTCAATATTTGAACCATAAAGTGACAATGACCATTTGAAGTGTAGGAGCCCACATACTCTCTGAATAACCAAGAGCAGACCTATGAATTTCAAATGCCTCACATCAAAACATCTCCCACACAGAAGGAACATAGAGCAGCACAACTAAGGTAATGCGAGATAAATTGAAATGCTAGACACTGCCTCCAAACCATTGAATTTCAGTGACAGATTTACTCTAAAGCAGTGTCATGTGATATCTAAGCCCAGCATAATCATGTTCTTACTAATGCTGTGATCTCCATCAACTGCAAGATACCAAAACTGCTGCCCTCACTAAAACACATTTTTCTCAGTCTCCTACGTGGGCAGTCTTCAGTAGATTGTTTGAAGACTCCTGACTGATTAAGGGTCTTGCAAACTACGGCTTCATCAGAACAGAAGCAGGAGGAAACCTGCAGAGGCTTTCATGCCAGCTCTCAAGCAACAGAGGTAAGCAGCAGGTCTCCAGCACACTCAGCTTTCATTAAGTTTCCAAAAGTTCACGATGCCTCCTGATTTCTCCAGCTAAAGGAGCTCGGAAATTGAGACCAAGGACTGAAAAGAGCTAAGTTTCTTAATAATGTGAGCTGTTACAACTAGCATCTGATTATCAAGCGTACACTGGATTTAGTTGTTAGAGCAAAATCACTTGGCATGTACCGACTGACTCAAGTGGTAAAAACAAAAGAGTGATGAAATCTGATTGTCTGAGCTCCTCAGAAAAACAACTAGCAGTTCCATTCATGTATAGAAAAAAGCAAAAATAAAGGGAAGATAAAAGAATCTAAAATGCCAGTAAAGCTGACATCATCAAATCTTCCAGACTGGTTTTAAGTTCAACTTCCCATCAAATCAATCTATTTCGTAACTTTTTACATCAAACTGGATTGCGTATTATTTCAAACAGCTCCTTTGTTTTCAGCAAATCCACCACCTTCTTGCATCTTTTGAAGTGTAAGCTTTTTGATTTGTTTACACAATATTCCATTGTATTATGATGATGTTAGTCATCATATGACAGAACTGGCAATTGTAGCCTATGTTTTCTAAATAAACAGGAAAAAATTGCCAGATGAGGTCAAATGACTCTGAAAGACAATAGGTCTTTTAAGAAATGTGTTTAGCTCACACATCAAAGGGAACTTGTTCCATTCCAGATGCTTAAACCAACTTTAAGTTACATAGTAAATCTGAATCTATTCCTTGGTATTAGCTAGTAAGTACTGTCCTTTTCAAAATACACACTAGTACAATTTTAAGGTGACATTTGAAACTTTCAACTTAGCTGTCACTTTGTCCACATACTTACTTATCTTTCTAATATTTTATTTTAATTACTTTGAGTGGTTTAATGTCTCTTTAACTTAATTTTTTAAAAAAGTAATTAAAAACCCCCCAGTCATCTAAAAGAATCACACTGGTTTTCTAGGACGTTAACTATACTGCTTTAATGTCTTTAGACTGTGAAGTCTGACTGTAGATTAACAGGTAATTAATCAATTAAAGGACAGTAGAGCATGGTGAAAGCAACAAGTCATAGACTCACAGAATGGTCTGGATTGGAAGAGACCTTAAAGACCATCCCTACCCCCCAAGTTCCAAGCCCCCTCCCAACACCTTCCACTAGACCACTTTGTTCAAAGTCCCTTCCAGGCACGTGGCAGCCAGAACTTCCCTGGGCAACTTGTTCCAGTGGCTCACTATCCTCACAGGAAAGGATTTTTTCCTAATATCCAGTCTAATTCTACTCTTTCAGTTAGAAGACGTTCACCCATGTCCTTTTACTACCTGCCCTTCCAAAAAGTCCCTCTCCAGCCTTTATGGGAACCCTTGTCTGTGATACAAGCTGTAGCATCTCAGCAAGAATCAGAACTTAACGTTAACATATTAACTCTCTCCTTACAGTTGCCTAGCTGAGTAACTTCCAACGGGCTAGCAGTGGCCTGGATAAAATGCTTATTACCAGCCTGCATAGATGAAAACAAAGTTAATCACTGAATCTTCAGAGTCAATCCAGATCTATGACACGGACAAGGGACAAAAACTCTGCTGTACAGGAGATACGATGAGAGACTGAAATAGTGTGTTTGTTCACCCTTAAGAAAAGAGACATCTGCTTGTGGCCTTAACAGTCTTCCACCACCTATACAGGAGGGCACAGAAGACAGACAGATTTGAAAGTGCGCAGTGACAGTTTGAGAAGCCACAGCCTGAAGCTACAACATAGAAAGCACTGATAAAACAAATAAATACAATAAACAGTTATGTAGGTGGTCAAACACTAGACCAAACACTAGACCAAAAACCTAGCAAATTTGAATGTCCATCCTTTGAGATCCCCAGAATACAACTGGTCCTGACCCTGCAAAAGTCAAGTCTAGCTGGTTCTGCTTTGATCAGGTGCATTGCACTAGATGGCATGCAGAAGTGTCTTGTCATCTAGACTACTTTACAAGTCTCTAGCTTCAGATGGTGATGAAGAGCATGCTGCAATTGACTTACCTGTATATTCTCCCCAGTAACCAAAAATCATTAACAACATAAAACAAAGGTTAAACAAATGATATAAGGACTCACCACAGTACAAACTTTCTGGAAACTTCTAATAGGTTCATACAAAAATCAAATCCCAAAGTCTTGATAAGAACATGCCATGAACTGTATCACATTGTTGTGCTTTCTTTCCGTTCACTTACTGACCTTCCCCAGCAAGAACACAGGAAATACTTGAAAGATCATCTGGCATGATGAGAGCTGTAGTTCTCCAGAGGACCTGTGCCAGGATTACAACACGTAGCCCCTCCTACTCAGCCAAATGAATGTCTCTTTACCCCCCAGATACAACACAAACAAAAGCTTTGGGTGTGCTTAAGAACACTGAGCATTGAAACAGTTAAGAAATTATCTTTCATGCTGTAATAAGACTTCCTAGAGCTAGCTGACGAAAATGAACAGGTTCGTTATGTCCTGTGTGTGCAGGTGTCTGAACACATTTGCATCTCGATGGAAGCACACATGTTGCATAAGGTACATTACATGCAAGCCTTCTGTACTCCTCTGTACACTGTATAATCCTCTACATCTGAATGATAGGCACATACCAAACTCCACTGCAGAAAAGTAAAAGAACAAAAAAAAACCTGAAATACTACCTCCAAAGAGGTGATAGCTACTGTCAGACACAGGATCCTCACACTCACCATACAAAACCAATCACTTAGTAAGTCTAACACTTCCTCTGGACCAGCTAGTTAAAGCATCCACTGCACTGAAGGTAATACCCCTAAAGGCACTGCTGTATGTTCTCACAAGCCTGCACATTGTGATTCACCTTTAACTATGACAATAAATCAGGGCCCACGTGGTATTTGCAGAAAATCTCTTTATGCAACTCACTGTAATTCCATACTGGGATACAATGGATTTTCATGAGTTATGGCACTGTTAATTTTTTAGCAGTAGGATTAATGACTGGAAGCACTAGTACTTCTGCTGCAGGCAAAAACAAAGCCACAATATTTAATTCCAATATCCTCAGGAATCAACAAACACACACATAGTGAATTCATGAGTTTTCCAATACCTCTGTATCATCTTAGAAACTTGGCATTAGTTTGCCCAGACAGCAGCAGCTTCTTGTTTATATATATATAAGTATACGTACGCAACAAACCACCTAAATATTTTCCTGGTTTTCTGATGGCGTACTGCAGTACTCACTTCTCAGTGAAGTTTTATCAAAATGAACTCGCTCTTAATGTAGATACTTTCTCTGTTTTTGTACAAATCCCTTTTTAAGGGAAGTAATCCCATTACAGCTTTGTGTGTCTCAGTCTGTGAGACACACTCCAGACTGCTGACCTTTCTGGCGATCTTCCCCGCTGGCATCTCCTTGCTAAGTTATTTGTCACCTGAGTGACCTCAGCATTGTCTCGGGGTTGTCCTTGCTGCTCCAAAGGCGTACTGATCAGTATGAAATCACAAATTTCCTTCATTAGCCATCCCAGTTATTGCTCCTGTGAAGACTTCTGCAAAGGTCCCAAATTTGACTGTCATCCAGCTCATTTTAGGCAAGGCATTTTGTAAGAAGTGCATCCCACAACACATTATAACGTGACAATCTGTTTTTGCTTGCTCTTGAGGCATCAAAGCAAAAAGGAGTTAGAATGTACACAAGAGAAGCAGGAACAGCCTCTCATGTTCTTCCCACACTATGAAAAATAGTCATGCATTAGAAAGGTGATCTCTCTAGTGGACATAGAAATGGTGACACTATACACAAAATTAAAAAAAGACAATACAACAAGCAGCCAAGACAATTTAGCAAGGGATGGCGCAGTAGGTATTTTAGAGATGCTTACACATCAAGCTCACACACAGCATGGCTAGAAGCATCTCTGGAAGAGCAGTCTATCAGTAAGTCTTAAGGAATGCTCAAAGCAGCAGCTGTGCTTAGACTTATTCTGCTCAGCTTTTGACATATTCAGAATAGTAATTGACATGGAGCAGCAACACAAAAGCCTATGGCTGAAGTGTAGCAAATATCCCCAAATGACAGAAGGGAAGTTGTTCAGGAGCTAATTAACAAGTTCCAACAGAAGCACGGCAGCAAAGGAGGAGCAAAATGGTGTGCCATTGAAAATCTGTAGGTTCAAAAGACAGACAATAAAAAAAGGTCATTGTGCAGGAAAGCTAGTCAAGCACTGTAAGCCTACATATTTTATTACAAGGAACATAAAAAGGAAGCCCTTTCAAGAAGTGTCCCGGTCTCCTTGGCAAAACAAAGGAATCTCTACTGCCTTGTCCAGCGTCCCATCAAAAGGAAAACATCAGTTCCAAACATGTACAGGCCTTTTTGTGTAGTCTTGCTGAGGCATGCCACAATTCCACAGGTCTTGAGTGTAAACAAACATCATTATTTAAATTTCATCAAGTCAGAAAGTACCTCGTATTCCTGACTTATTTGTTACATTCTACTCTTCTAAATTCAGTGTTGTTGAAAAGAAGCATCCAGGACCAGTAGCAGAAAGAGCTTCTTACTGTTCCACTAGCTGCACTACAAAGACACAGTAATTTTGTAAAGTCAAGTACATTCACTATTCATAATCTACTCCTAGACTAATGAGTACTATCAACAACATATCACACAGTCATTTGTAGAGGTAGTGTTGGATGTTCATATTGCTCAGGAGAACCTTTCTACTTACTAATCCATTTCTGTGGCAAGCCTATCCTTCCTTATTTTTGCAGGTTTTCTGCAAGTTATCCATGATAACTTTATTCCTGCAAAAGCAGATTTTCTACTATTGTCTTACTGTGTCTCCTACTTGCATAATTTTTGAAACCATTTCATACAATTCCTTCAGCCTAATACTAGCAATTCTGAAGCTGGATTCACTGCGGAAATCCAGGAAACAATGTGGTTTTCTCAGTGTGTCAGATCTAATGATCTTGCCAGAATAAAACCAAGTGTGGGAGCTTCTTATGACAGGAAAAATAGGAAAGCATGGTTCTTTGACAGCTGAACAGGAAGCTCTGGCATTGCAACACTCAGCACTGTGGACATACATAAGATTCCTCCAGGTTCATGCACTATTGGGAACTCCAGGGCAACTGCTTCCCAGTTCCACAAGCGTAGTCAGCTTCTACCAAAACCAAGATACACCCAGCATCAGCTTTTGGCTACAGATTTACAGTGACTGGCAGTTAAAGTCAGAAAGAAGAATACAAAGAACAATAAACATACAGAGCAAAATCAGGTTTTCTGAAGAGCTGCAGGCTGCGAATTTCTAAACTGGCTGCATAATAGTAAGTGCAGATTATTCACAGGAAATATTTTTCCTTTTACTCTTCAGCAAATGGAACCATGTGATATCTAAAAATACAGGACATACCTCCATCTTCCTAGAAACTATGAGCTATGAATACAGAACTGAATAGTTATTTTTGCTAGGAAGACATATATTGTTCCTAAATTAAAGAAAAACACCATCAACTAAGCTAAAGTATTACCACCAACAACTCTGTGTTTCATAACCTGAAACAGGTCAGGTACCATCTATCAACACACAGCTTTTCTGTGGACTGTGGAACCTATGCCAATTAAAAAAAAGTTTTGAACCACTGGCTTGGCAGCGTGACAACTTTCAAATTTCAATCATATCTGATTATTTTAAGAGTTCCCTATGCCACACTGTCATCAGGATATACCATGCAGAAACATGCTTCCATGATCAAGGCATAGAATTTGCAAGAATTTAGTTTTCTTCCCAGATTTCCTGCATGGTTTCTATGCTTTAACCTTGCTTCACCATTTCACCAGGTTTCCCTGAAGTTCTGTCAATATCCATGGGCAGAGACATTGTATACAACTGCTGACCTGAACAGACATTGACACGTGCTTCTTGTTTGTGGTAAAGTTTTATACTATGGGGAGATGTATACTACACCAAAATAATTTAGGACAGGAAGTGACTCTGATTTTTTCTATAACATCATTACAGACAATTTTAAACATAATTTCTTAAGCTTAAAGTTCATTTTAACACATACTGAAAATGCAAATACATTTTGAGTACCATTTATGAATCTAGTATTTGTCAGAACTCAAGGGAAAACATTCTCCATTAAGAACAGCACAAAAGTGTTTATTTTTCAGCTGCAAAGCTAAAAAAAAAATAATTCAGGATTCAGCATTATCATGACACTCAACACTCCCTCTTAGGGTTTACTACACAAAAATACTGAGAAACTGAAACCTTTCTGCCCTTCCCAATTGTTTCCCAGCAAGGTTTACTTTCAGACCACTCTTCTGTGTTCAGAGATTGTATAGTTACAGTTAATTTTCTTTTCAAGAAACTAAACCACATGAACTTGCATAAAACCACAATACAAAACTTAGATGTGGCTGTTTATCTGGGGTAATAGTAGAAGCACAAACCATACCACAGTCAGTGCATCCTACGGCATTTCTTGTCTTAGACATTATAAAAACAAGTGTCTGCTATGTTTGGTCATAAAAACCAAATTGTCAGTAATACTCACCCCTGCAATGCCTGCAGAGCCTAAGCTGAATTCTATTCCTTCTTGGGTATGACCAAATTATTTACTAAATTCCAGCGAGCTGAAGCAGAGGGATTGTTAATGGAAAGCTTACTGTACCAGTGTGGGAAAAACATTCAGCTTGACTCTCTGAACACAGAGGGAGCTTGTAGAGCTGGCAACTGGAAATTCAAAAGTGATTCCTTTTAAGAGTCAACCACTTGATGTACATTTCAGTGATCAACAAACAGCTCTGAAGTAAAACAGGTTTTTGAGTTGTGTTTTAGAGCATCTTTCAAAGGGAAAGCTTTGCTGGTCCGTTTAGACAAAAGTTACAAACACACCAATACCAAATAAAATCCTCTCACTCCCTTTATAATTTTTCTTTCCTTTTCACTGGCGAATAATGTGAGCT
Organism: Struthidea cinerea; assembly: GCA_013397865.1. Classification (NCBI taxonomy): domain Eukaryota; kingdom Metazoa; phylum Chordata; class Aves; order Passeriformes; family Corcoracidae; genus Struthidea; species Struthidea cinerea. The sequence continues at coordinate 73,078 of VZTI01002795.1, forward strand.
GACTAATTCTGGAACACTAAATGATGTAAATTGTTACGTAATGTAAGGTACTGTAGAGTACCTGGTCACTCTTCCTATCATATAAAGATAGATCAGACTGGCGTAAGCTCTTCTGTTTCCTCTGACTAAACAGAGTGAACATTATTCACACTGGTGTCTGGTTCAGAGGCACTGAGAAACAGACAAAGATATTGCAAAACATAATTTCGGCGATATGAAACATGCCACTAGTACACAAGGAAAATAATTTTACTGTGGATGATCAAGACCTCACATTTGCGAAGTGTTACAGCATATGTTTTGCAGCACTTATGTCATGTGAATATTGGTCCCTTCACAAACCCTTCTTGTTTTATAATCTCATTAGATACAAAAAAGCTGTTCAGAATGAACATGAAATAAGTAAAAAAAAAAGAAAAAAAAAATATATGTAATCCAGAATTAGCATCATCCATTTTAAAATGTAGCTGGAAGAAATTTTTGCCTTAACACCCAAGGTGAGCTGCCTTCCAAGAAAATCACAATGCTTATACACATGCCCCACAGAAACTACTAATAAGCATCCAAGACTATCTCAACAGTCAGCCGGATCCCAGGCAAGCACCAAGGAAAATATTCTGGAAGTGGGGTTTTGCTGTAATTCAGCAGATTATGCCAAAACACACACAAAAAGAATGCAAAACAAACAAAAAGCCCCACCAACCAACAACAAAAAAAACCCAAAACCAAAAAACCCCAAAAAAATCACTGCCACCCACAAAAAAGCAGCCAAACCCCCCCCAAAAAAAACAAAAAACCCCCAACCAAAAAAACAAACAAAAAAAAAAAAAAAAAATCAACTAAACACCAAAATCTGACCCACCATGTAACAAATATTTTCACAAATCAGAAAAAAGTCTTTGCTATGTAGAAGAACCTGAAGTTTACAGCTTGCATAAATCCCCACAGCATTCAGTTCTTTAACCACTAAATCAGCTAACACACATCTCTCTTCATGTCTCAGTCAGTTTTTTGTCAGGTTTTCATCTAGATGTGTATGTATGAAAAGGTGTAAATTTCCTCTTCATTGTATTCTCTGTGTAGGAACATTAATCTCCTTTAATAATGGAAATGTTGGCATTTTGCTCCTGAATTTAAAAGAGCAGCTGAATCTCACTGACATGAGATGCGTGGCCTATGTTTTACTTCTTCAGAGGTAGGACCATACAAAGAGTCATCAATTGCATTGTTTCTAGTTTTCCAGCAGTCAGTTTAATCCGCATTGCTTTCATCATGACGACATCTTTCACAGGTTTTAAAATAGTTTTTAAAAGCAATCATTAAGTACCACAGTTTTCTCTCACACACAAATCTCGTTTCTTCATTCCCTGAAGTACACACACTACAGCTTTTTTCTTTCCTCCTGCAAACTTCCCTTTCTTTGCATTATGAACCCGAAAGTCATCCCATTTTCAAAGTTTTGTTCTGACGTTAAAAAGAGAAAACATGCATTTGATATTCTTCCACGGAGAATAAAAGGCCTGTAAGTTCTTCTGCCTGCTGTTCTGTGGATCAGCATGCCTATTCTTGTGCTGGCATTTCTTCCGCTCTTTATAAGTTCAGCAATGCCAAGCTGCTGCCACAAATGCAAGCAATCCAGTATGCTCCACACACGCACATGCACGTATGAGCGTGTGTGTTTACATATCCTCGCACATTTCTTTGGAATATGAGCCTGGCAGGATTTATTCTCTCATTTTAACAGTAATCCATTATCTGACTACCATCCTAGAGCCTAGGAATTAAATGGGGTTTTAGTAACTGCAGTACAACAAGCTGCATTTAAAGTAATAGTTGTTCTAAACAGAGTTAAATAGGACATGTCCTATATAGATTTTACTCGAGTCTTTCAAGAAATCTGCTGGAAGTGGGTTTTAGCTTGTAAGCCACCTACATTTAGAATATATGTCACAAGAGTAATTTTCTTCTATAAGTAATACACTCCCTTGATAAACAACTCCAATTCCCAGTTGAACATAGCCAAGTGTGCTTTCTTTAGGTAATTTAATCCTAAAAGCATCAGTTTTTCAGTTCACAAAACTGATAAAGCACTCCAAAAGACAAGTTTTATGCAAATATATATAATGAGGTAAAGAATAATAACTACATTTTATGCAACTGTCTTTTTGAAAACTGATTGTGATATCACCTCTAAAATTCTATCACTCTGTTGTAATCTCCAATTAACATCTATTCATAAATCCCGTTGAAAGTATTTTCCTCCATTTTATTCAAATTAGATTAATTTTTCACCATGTCATCCTATATGTCCCCATTTTTCTGTTCTTTCCTAATTTAAGGTCATAGGTTCTGAAGCCACTGATGGACTACCATACAGCTCTTCAAATAACCTGCCTGATATCTTCCAGATGTAGAACAAGAATTGCAACGCTGACGCTTCAAATGAGTCAAGCCTGAACTGCAAGAAAACAGAAGTCAGCATCAGCGACAAAAATTAAAGGTTTCAGTGAAGGCAAAACTTGAACCTACTTGGAGGCATCTGAGGCCGAAACAAGAGAATGCTAAATTTCTAGAGCATCTACTTGCAGTCAGCAGTCATGACACAGTGCCCATGGGAAATGTTTTTACTTTTTAAGTACGTACAATACTTTCAAAGGCCACAATTTATTCTAACAAACTTAAAGTACCAACCTCTGTGTTACTCCATATCCTGCTCAGAGAGATAGACGTAAACCAGAGGGAATGCAGACACTGATAAGCAACAAGCAATAAGTATTTCCTCCTATTCACCGCGATGGGATGAGCTCTGAACCTCCGCTCCAGAGATGGGAAGGCTGGTCTGGGCAAACTTAAAAAATCAAATCACTATTTAGTCTCAATTAATTTCTCAGTCTCTGGAGATAAGGCAGCGACATACCAACTTGCAACCATCTTGTGCAGGTTAGAAACATGTAAATCATAATGCAATCCTGCCAGAGACAAGGCAAAACTAAAACAGTCTGATTTGAGAGCATCCCAGCACCAAAACCTATGAACTATGAACTAGGTAGTCCTTTATGATACACTATCAAGCAGAACATAAAGGGCGGTTATGTTCACCCTAAAAAGGTTATACCACAAGCAAGAGAAAAACAATTATTAAGACTCTGTGCCTGAGAAAGACAACATATTCTAAACCCAGACTATTTTCTAAGCCTGAATGAGCTGAATTTACAATTGCAATAAGAAAGATAATGTAGTTTAAACTATTTTAAAAAATTCTATGTGAGCCTCATCCCTTTTGATGTTAAGTCCCTTTCAGAGCATGACATATTAACAAATCACTCAGTGTTACACATTTATTTGAGGGAGTAAACACGAAGAGAGATGGTATCTTTCCTTGGCTACAGTTAACTACAGCTCTCTTGAGGATACACCCAAGTAACTAAAGAAAAACTCTCTAAAATTATTTTAAAAACAAAAAACACCCAGTGGGTTCAGAGAGTCATCACTTCCCTGAATCTGCATCAGAGTGCAGTTCACAGCTTCAGCTTTTCTGTCCAGCCTCCACTTTTCCATTCTCCTCGCTCTCTGGCAGGATATTAACCCAGAATTACAGAAGTCAGCATTTTAGAGTGATCAGCGAAGCCACTTTGAAGACAAAGGCAAGAAAATAATTGCAAGTGATTACCGATTGAAGTCTGTGACTTAATGGATACCTTATGAATTCAGGATCTTTGAGAACAGTGAAGAATAGCATTATTATAAGTGAATGGGAACTTTGGTATCATGAATATCTCATGCACAAGTAAGTGTCATGACAGGAACTGCAGAACCAGAGGTCTGAGGAACAGTCTGAAAAAGGAAAACTTTCAGCATTGTGAAATGCTAATATTGAGAACTGAAAATGTAAGTGCAGGCAAAGATCTTTAGAACAGCAATTTAAAAATACTATTTTTAAAATTGCGTATTGGTCTTAAGAATTATCGCCAACAGAATATGTAAGATCCATTCCAGAAAAGTTACAATAAAAATACAGTAAGACAGGAGCAGACGAAGATTCGAGTCTCAATACTCCCTTTCATATCAAAAGCAGTTAAAGCCAAAAGGCTGAACACTTAGCTTCAGGGCAACGACTGACTTCTCTATTCACTAACACAAAGCATACTTCCAGACAGTGTCAGTGAAAGTGCACATCTCTCAGGCTATGTCCAGACTACCCCCGCCTCTAGCTGCTGGCAAGTAGAAATGCCCCTAAATCTTCATGCTTCCCCATCTCCCCTGCTCTGACATGAAAAGCAGAATGGGATAAAACAGCTGACCTGCCAAACATTACAACTAAGGCACACCAAAAATACCAGGGCGGATTTGTGGCTTCAACTTACACTAAAAATATCACCAAAAAATTACCAAAATTGCATTGGAAATGCTTCAGCACAGTCTCCAAAGGTGCTTGCAAAACTATCAACTTTTGCTAAGCAGTATCAGCTAGTTCTTGTAGAAGCTCCTTTTGTCAGTGACTCATACCAGGGTTTTGCTCTTGAAAATGTCTTCTCACTGAAAAATTTGGAGATTCAAGAGAAACAAGAAACTCAAGGGCTCTAGCACTGGTGTCCAGATCAACAAATAGCACAGTCTACTTCCTCCCCATGTTTAAGTGCAAAGCCTGAGCTCTGTGGAGCCTGAAGATATTAAAAGCATATTATGTCCTTCTTCAAGTATGTTGACAATGGCAAGAGACATTCTCACCAACAGAAAGCTGGCATAATTCTTATTTCCAACCTTCCCCAAAGAGCTATTTTCCATGTCATCAACTAGTATTATATTAAGTAAACAGCATCAGTGCAGCTAATGAAGAGCTAAAAATTTCACAGCCATAATAAAATATCATAAAATATTCAGTTAATTTTCATTCAGGTATTTATACATAAACACAAAATGCTTCCTTAGTTTTCTTTGTAAACACTTCAATACTTGAACATCACAAAAATATTTCAAGATGTGTGGCAGCTAATTTAAAGGTAAAAGAAAAACCTAAAGCAGCTCTATCAGGCTGAAAGCCATACAAGCAGATTGGGTTTTATAAATAAAAGCCAAGCATTTTGCTGCCTATTTGATTCTTCCCCCTTTGATAAGGTATTCCCTCAAGGTACTTCTAACGACAGCACTGAATAGGAAAAAGAAAGAATTTGAACCATCTGAACTCAGATGGTATCAATGGCTCAATATGTAACTCAGCAGCACAACTCTGAAATCTGAGGGCTGTCTAAGGTTGTCATCTTTTACACAAGTCTTTCATAGGCTTACTGAATGCAGCAGGCTGATTAAATTTAATGAAAAAGAGAGCCTGCGTTTTATGTATTTTAAGCCTGAAGCTGCACTTGCACAGCACTGCTGTACTGAACAGGGAGCCTGAACCAGTACTTCTTCAGTAGCAAGGTGGTATGTGTGCCTGCTGGGGGTGACCTATTCTGCAGCTGTAAGGCACACTGAATGCTTCACTGTCTTTATTGTGTTCAAGTTTTTAAGAGTTACATAGATTGCAGTGTTAGATGTATCCTTAGATGTATCTATGACTCCTTCTCCAGAAAGGAAGCTAGGGCTGACAACATCCAGCAGTGGATAACTTCCTTAAGTAACCAGGGTTAAGATAATTTGTGTCTTCTGAAGCACTCAGGGCTCAGTTCAGCTGATAAACACAGCATCATGTGCAGGGTTTTTCCTGCCTCTCTTTTAAAAAGACGGACCTTCCCACCCTAAATACCTATCTGTCGATCCTTTTCATACATCAAAAGAGACACTAAACAAACACTTTCCAAACCACTTTAAACATTTATGGCATAGCATGCAACAAAACTGTTAATAGCCCCTTGACAAAACACAAAATGGAAATCATCTAAACAAGAGACAAGCAACAAAACATCAACTAATTAACTAGGGAAAGAAGCCTGGAGCCAGAAATAGGAGAACATAGTTTATTCTTTTGTAGCAGAGCAGTAATTTTACTGCAAGGTCAAAGCAAACTGAAAAGCTCGGCTGTACTGAGCTTTGGCCAAACCAGGTGGGAGTGCACCAGATCATGACCAAAGCCTTCTCAGACCAAAAATTAACTTTGCAAGTTAAAAATGGACAGACCAGGAAGAAAGCTGCACAGGAAAGTAACAGATTCCTGGTGTAGGCGACAAGCTTAGCCTAAGAAAAGCCACAGACACTTTCTCTGAAAACATGCGAGATTTCTAAACTTCTGTTATCAAGCAATGCATCTGGTGGAGGGGATTTGGCAGAGTTTACTGAAACATAGCAGTGGATGAGATGGTAACACAGGAAGCATGAGAAAAATGACTGATCTTGCACTGGGAAACGCAAAATCAGCTTACAGAACCTATAAAGGGTATCAGTGGGAGGTGTAAGAGAACTGGTGCAATCACAGAAAGTGCTACTTTTCCCAAAATAATGGTTTGGGTCACATCATAAGAGACTGAATTCAGGCTACTTAAACCACCAAGAAAATCTGAACACAATTATTAACAGATTAGTATCTCCTCCTTGGTATAATGAAAACAGATATGAAAGCAACTAGTTGTCTGAAGTCTTCATTATGGTGAAACAGATTATGAATCAAAAAAAACCTAGAAGGTGATACATGAACACCTTTCCCTTGGCTTTTTTTGGATTCTACTGTGGTAAGAACCTCAGGCTATTAAGAAGCTACCATCAGGAACATGCTTTCTTCAGCTGCATCCCCAATTAGTTTTGTTTCTTTGAATACCTGGTTTTTTCATTTTATAACTCTATTTCAGAGAAGCTGAGAGACCCAGCTTCCAACGTGTGTCTTCTGTGACCATGAGTACTGCAGTTTTGGATACACCAAGTGAAATATTTTGCAACCAAAGTAACATTTAGGAAAGTCTTGATTTCCAAGACACCTATGTTTTATTTCACAGCAGCAGGGTGCATCCAGTTAGCAATGACAAAAGACTAAAAGCTGTGCCAAGATACATTTCACTAAAAGATGATGGTGATACTTGAAGGTTGTCCTTGATTTAAGGAATCTCTAAGAACACTACTATATAACTGCAACATTGTTACTGTTCTGCTCTGGGGTATGCTATTAGAGAAGTCATGGCAGTGAAATTCGCAAAGTAATGCATTCTTATTGTTCTTCTATGAAACTGACTGAAAGGACTCATGCATGTACAGTTCTCATGTTAAGTGCACTACAGCTGAAAAGAACAGAGATGCTGTATTGACCATTTCAAATACAGTATGCTAGAATTTTGCCAGCAGAAAGCAGAGACAATTCTGGCATCTTGCATTTCAAGAGAAGGAAACTCCTCAGCTCAATGGATGCTATAAATATCACAGAAACATGCACCTAATAAAACTTTCATTTTTTTTCCCCCTCCAGCAAAGAGGGTTAACATTTGTGTCAGTATCCACGACATTAAAGATGCCTCAGATATCAGCATCTGCCAAAGAAAATGAAAAAAAAAAATCATTTCAGAGAATGCCACCTGGCAGAAGGAGCAGACCTAGGAGATAAGGGAGAATGGAAGAAGGTTACTACTGCTTGTGGTGACAGGCAAGTTCCTCTCAGGCTGCCCCACCTTCCCAAGTGCCCTCATACAACAGGCATGAGGCCCTGGAACAGGATGGACGGACAACTGATGATGTGGACAAGGCTCTCCTGCTGTGCCAATCCTCCTTTCTCTCTCTAGTGAACAGTGACAGGACCCAAGGGATCACATGAAGATGTGTCAGGAAAGTGTGTGCTGGATAGAGGAAAAGATTCTTCATCCAGAGGGTGGCTGGACACTGAACAGGCTCCCCAGGGAAGTGGTCACAGCACCAGCCTAAAGAAGCATTTGGACAATACTCTCAGGCACATGGAGTGAATTTTGGGGCTGTCCTGCACAGGGCCAGGAGTTGGACTCCAGGATCCTTTTGGGTCACTTCTGACTCAGGACATTCTGTGATAAGTTTAAAAACAGAAGGAACATTTTAAACATTGATCAGAACAAGTAGCAAACTAACTTCCTGCTTTCAAGGTCTATTTTCAGAGGCTGGTGGTTGTTGAGTCCTTCCACAGAAGGCGGCCTCTTAACATGTAATGGCTGAACATGAAATGGCTGGGACACTGTCAGGCAGGCCGTGAAAAAGTTGAGATGCAGGAGTTAAAATGAAAAAAGGCACATGAGAGGAATGAAACTGGGCAGATTAGGCATTTCTCCTCAGAAAGTGGACCCAGCTGACAGGTTGAATGTACCGCAGGGGACTGACACGTAACTTTTGTCCAAGTTCCCATGTTTCACTTAGTTTATGATACAATGGGCAAATATGTAACAGTATTTTGTGACTAAAAACCAGCATGTTTTTCAGCATGTAAGTCTTGCAAACATGCAATCACACAACACCTGCAGAGACAGGGAAAAACTGCTTCCGTATCCCTTGTCTCATTTATCAGTTTGCCTCAGACTTAACAGTACATGCTTTGCTATTTGTCAGAGATGGAAAACATTCCTGTACTTATTCAGAGGTGTTACATGTCTGATTAAATACTCCACTTAGTGCAACCGAGCATGGCAGAACAATGGCTGTACAATACAACACAGCAAAATGAGATGAGGAACTGCAGGGAAAGGACAACTAAGTGCCCTTTGTCAAGCATGCCAAGAAGGGCACACATCTCTTTTTTTTTCCTGAGATGTATCCTGGTGAATTTTGGCACTTTGTAAAAAGCAAGTCTCCTTTAACATTTGAAAGATACATTTCAGAAACTAGGTCAGTCCTCAACGATGTGCTATTAGTATCTTAAACACAAGGATGGTTTTAATTATCAAGCAAATGCACACCACCGTATCAGCGGAAACACAGCGGGTGGCTTCCCTTTCCTCCACTTTCCAGGTACAATCTCCACCTCCTTCCTGAGTCATTACCCATAGACCGCTGTATCAACATATATGGATTTCTTGGGCAGTAACTTAAACATATCATAGAACTTGAGTCAGGATTTTGTAAGGACTGAGCCTTGCAAATTCTCAAACCAAAGAGAATATGCCATTTTTCTATCTGAAATATTGCGAACTGTCAGATTTTACTCATATCTATGCTCAAAAACCAAGACAAGTAACTTTGGTTATATATGGCTAGAGCTAGCATTTTAAAGGATTGCATGGTATTCACGCAAGAGAGGAGAATCACAGCTTCCCATGTTGGTATTTCAGAGTTCATCTCCCACAACTCTGCTTGACTAAGACTGAGATAAAGTTGCATTCATTAGTTCAAAATGTTAATGGTCACACTTCAATATTTGCATGCCATCCGAAGATCAGTCTGGCATTCAGGCTTCGTGCAACGACAACGCCTAATGTGAGGCTTTTTTTTTTCCAACCCTTTGGCTTCCCTAAAGCCAAATATTAGCAACTGAGCACATTAATGTGAGCTTTCTTTATTCACTCTGAGTTTCTCTTGGTTACTGTAATACTACCAGTAGTAACTGGTTTTGGTTTTTTTTACATATTCGTAAAACCACTGCATGACCACTGTCATTTCTATACATTAATTTAGCTTGATCTCAATGTCACACTATACAATGATCTTTCTCACAGCCCTAAACATATTCCTGGTTAATTCCACCTTCATGCAGGCAGAATTTCCTCCAACAGCACTGGACTCAGAAACATACTCTAAAGGTACTTAGAAATATATGAAAACAAAGAATATTTCTGTATTTTCTGTTTTCCTAACAAATGCTTTGAAATGTTCTTTTATCTAACTGTTTGCTATGTTTACTATGTACTCACACAACAGCCATTTTAAATTCTATTAAAAATATTTACAACAAGAGTGCATCCCTTCACTCTTCTAAGATTTAATCTAAAAATGAACCAAACAATTAAAGATGAAATCCTTTATTAAATTAAGGTGGCGGAGGACTGGATTTCACTTTGGACTTTCTAACATAATCATTTCCGTCTACCATCAGTGTCTAGTCACACCCAAAGGCAGGCCTGAAGTCATATGGAAGTGATGACATTTACACATCTCCACTAAAAAGTTACTTACTCTAGAATGATAGTTTTCATCCTCATCACCCTTTTCCCTTCCCCTCTTTTTCAATTCCAACAAACATAGGCTCTTTCCAAAGAGTTCGGATAGATTTGATCTCAAGGACAGCAAAATGACAGCAGTTTAGAACAGACTATTTTTGATCCCCATCAAGGCAGGATATCAGTTAATTGTTTAATTCTCACTAAGCTTGGCCAAACAGCCCTAATTAAAAAAAACCCAAAAGAAACATAAGAAAACTAAAAAATGTGAAAATTTTAGTTAATTACATAAAAACAAACCAGTGCCAATATTCATACTTACAGGCTGAGGCTGTTCTGCAATACAGCAGTTGAAACACAACCAAAACTCACTCATTGTTTACAGTCTGAAGTGGGAACACGGATGAAAAGCAGGACTCAACCTTCGTAAGTCTGTCTGCAGGTAGTAAGTTCTTTGAACAGGTTTATTTTTAATGGCTCTAATGTGAAAATCTTTTTTTCTGTTGAGCTCTTCTCCAAAGACAAGTCAGTCCCAGGACAAAGAACTTGAAGGCAAAAAGTTACTTTAGAGTCTTCTTCCAGAAGGTTGATCCCAGCACCAGAGAAATATTACGTATGCTTCTTTGGTCCCTAGCGTTACGTGAACCTGAAAAACAGAAGTACATTAATCAAAAAGAGAGAATATAAATAATCTCAATCCCCCAGATAGCCACCCACACCTCTGATATCTTGGTAATACGCTGAATCACAGACTGAAGAGACAATAGCAAACAAGTCATGTGCTTACTTCTACAGTGACTACCAAAACCAGCATATACCATAAATCCATGTGAGACTTCCATTCCAGCTTTGGTTAGATGAATTGATACCAAGAACTGGTGTCCAGTCTCTTGGCAGTCATCTTGGCTTGTTTCTAACCTTCAAATGTCATTTCAGAAAGTGATAATTGTCCACACACCCCTTTACACTTCTTAGGGAATCACACCTATTACCACATCATATTTCTCAATGGAAAAGTTACCCAGCTCATTCACAGCGTGAGGTTTAAATGGTATTTAATCCCAACCCTGTTACACAATTCATCAACGTGCAAACACAATCAAAGGCATGCTTTCCTAAACGTTGAGGGAACAAATAAATTTCTGTACATGAAAGATTTGCAAAATGGCTGGACCTGGTCAACACAATGTATTTTCCTTCCACCCTCTTCTACCCTGTGTTTCACTTACAGTTTACCTCAAAATAGGATATTACTTGTAGTGCTTGAAACTGTTTCCTTAAACCTCTAAAACTCCTCGAGTGGAACAAATGAGGTTCCAGATTCCAACCATTCCTTTGCTAAAATAATGTTTGTTGGTAAACCTCTATTCAGGTTTCTTTCAGCAGGAGTGCAATAAAAATTCCTGTGAGATTTCTCTTATCTCGCCATCTATCATAAACTTTACTTGCAGAGAAAGTGAGATAATGAGTATTCAGAAGTTTTTACAGGCATACTCCTTAATAATAATTCTTTATACAACTGCATCTTCACTCACACAGATGTCTGCACAACTATTATTTCTATGCAATTCCTCACAGCATGGAGTGGTTTGGAGACGCCGTGCAGTGCATAAAACTACCTACACATCTATATGTACACACGCTCTGTGGCAGAGCAGTTCCACTTTGCTACCACCTTCATTAGTTCTCTACGTGCCGAGCACATGAGCAAAGACGTCCCTCATTTACTACACACGTGCCAAGTCACTGCACTGTGTGGCCACGACTAGCTAGGTACTTTCCAGGACTACTGTCTACGACACACACAAAAGGAATACAGCAGAACCTTCCCCATGCTATATCCAAAGCCTTTGGGAAGCCTGCACACTTCTTAGCTTTTAAGACACCAACTGGACCTCTCTGAGAAATAAATACATGCTGCAGCAACACCATCTAAACAGCAAAACCCCAGCCAACGTACTCGCATACTTGCACCTCCTACCTTTGAAAGATCAACTGATAGGGCCAAATTAGGTTTATGTGCCTGTTTCTGGCATACCTTGCCTAAAGATCAGAATAGGAAGGGGGGGAAACGCTTTGCTAGGTTATTCTATTGCTAAAACCATATAAAACAAAGCAATTTATTAAATGGGGTATCTTGAGGATAAGAAAAAACCTGAACAAGCAAACCACCCCCACTCCGACAAAAATACTTCTACACAACCTTTTGCTTGTCAGACACTTAAAAAAAAAGTCTTAGAACAGTGCTACCATGACATTTTCACTACTTAGAAGACATTTTTCCTGCTTTAAAGATCACCATCTAAATCCCATGAATGAGTCAAGAAACTGCAATAAAACATGGGATTCAACAACCAGTAGTGTGAAATCCAAGAATGAAAATAAAAGTCTCTAAGGAAGTTCTCACTCCATAATTAGGTGGCTCCACACCATTTTCTCAATTATTCTGGTGCCTAAAAATTTCATGAACTTTAAATAGCATGACTAACAAAGAAAACCTTGACAGGAAAATACACTACTGTTCTCTGCAGGCTCAGAATTTGCATGCTACACAATTCTTTTCTAAATTTGATTCAGTATGTTACAAAATCAGAAGTAAAACACAGTTAACTCCCATTAAGCATGTAACATTTAACAATTCTAGTCCAGTGTCTGTACATCTTACGTCTCCTTAAAAGTTGGTTGATTTACTTCTGAGAAGATAGGCTTGAAGTTGTTCTGAAACATAACAATGCACCCCCAAACCTAGCTCAGATTATGAGAAACTGAGAAATCAAATAGTCAAAGTTTGCATTTTGAAGTTTGATGTATCGTAAGCTGCTGGAGCAATAAATGGATATCGTGCAGTGAGTTTTTCTTGCTCTGCAAGTGCCCCAATATTCTGATTTGTGACTCCTGAACTTATGACACTTGTTGCTTCCTCACAATCTCTTTTTGACAAAGTCCAGAACTGACATATCAAATTTTTGTTCTCACAGAGGGTTAACGTTGATCTGGCTGTTACACCCAAGTGCAGAAGACATACACTGAAAGGGCAGGGAAATTCCTTCTGTTGATCTCTGTGTTTGTTCACTGATAGCTGGCACACTCCTCCAGCTCACTGCAGTCGCAAGCGCTGCGCTGAGCTGAAGCCCTGGGAACAAACCTGAAGGGCTTGTGTGTGCACCTGTGAGCCTGGAAAGCTCCTCCTTGTTACGGAATACCCACAGGTACAGAAGTCTTGCTCCACACAGCCACCATCTGCATGCAGGACTTGTGACCTCCAGGACAGTCAAAACTGACTCCCCGCCTCAGATCTAAAGCTTTTGAATGACAAAGTCAAGTTAAAGATTGTAAATAAGAATCTCTGATAACATGTTTCCTCTTAAAAATGCATTTTTAGGCCTGTAAAGTGCTACATTTGCTTTTAGTTTGGTGGTTCTGCAATCACTAACAACACTTCTTCAATCTGTTGATTTTTGATAAAAACACACAGTTGACGTACCAGTAGGTCTGGAGAAAACTGACATTAACTGCACCTCTTAAAAGGCAAACAAATGCTTAGCAGTATTTGTTAGAGCTCTGGAATTTCATACACCTTCCCAGTCTGCTAAACAAATTATTTTTACAGGAACCAAGTTAATATAAATATCAAGTATAAATCTGCTGCACCAAAATGGAAAGAAAAAGCAATTAAGCTGAAAGTAAAAAGGTGTATTGGTGCTGTGATGTTAATGACAATACACTAGAATTTCTCTTACACTGCCAGTTGCTTGTTTAAATAACGAGTTGAAACAGGAAAATTCTGCTCTTCTTTTTCACATTACTGGTTATAAAGAAAAGAAGAAAAAAGCATCATAGCGACCTACAGCTACTAGCCAGGTAATTATGTAATATCAGTGCTCTAGCAATCCCATGGGAAATTGCTCCTGCAAAGCTTGAACTGCACCCCAAGCTTAGCTGCAACTAATGAGGTCTCAAAATACACGTAGTATTTCACAGCTAGTTCTCTGCTTTTTCATAGGATTAAGACTTGAATCACAGAACCATAGAATAGTCAGGGTTGAAAGGGGCCTTAGAGATCATGTTGTTCCAGCCTCCCTTCCACAGGAACACCTTCCACCAGACCAGGTTACTCAGGGCCCCATCCAACCCGGCCCTGACACTGTCAGGGATGGGGCACTCACAGCTTCTCTCGGCAGCCTGTGCCAGCGTCTCGCCACCCTAACATGGCATCGTCTGCAGCGTTGCTGCGTTTGCCTGTGCAGATTTGCCAGATGAAGAGCACAACAGAAGCTGAAGAACACACTTCATGGTAACAGTTCTGCCATCCTTTGGTTTCGCTCTCTGCCCAGTTTATGGTGCTCAGAGTGGCAGAACAGCGTAGAGCTCACATTGAAAAGACACGACAATTACTCTGTCTCAATCAGAAATTTATCAGTGATGAGTGGTGAAACACCAGTTTGATTTTCCCATGTAAACTTTTTTAACTCTGAATGCAACTTATTTTAGAGTGGATGATTCACATTATAAAAATGCACAGGACTATCATGCTGAACAACTTTGTCACATTTTAAGGCTTTTACACCTCAGTTACTATATCAATTCCGTAACATTTACAGAAATTTTTAAGTACGAAGAAATCAAGATATTAAAAATAATAACATTGTTTAGAATTTAAGGTGAAAAGCAATAAGGTAATTTTCATTACTCTAAGGTTTATTCCACAGTGGCTGGTCTAACGCAAAAACCAAAACTACTGCTTATTGCTAAACACCAGTCACAAAGGCAGTAAGTGCAACCACCGCACTAATGACTAGTGGGCAAAGCACATTCTGTTACAGTATCACCCATTTTTCTTACTAAAGCTGTTCTGTGAGAACTACACAGAGCAGGAAAGGAGGAAAGGTAAACTAAGAAATCAATTTTCCCTCTGAGCTCTTCACATTTATTGATATAAAGCAGGTCAGACAGCATTTACCTTAAATGATCCAAACAGGAATACGTGCTATGCTGTGGAGAGTCAGTTAGAATAAAACCACTTAATTAATTACACAGCTTGAGAACAGCCTGCTCTTTTTAAAAAAGCATCTCTAGCTCTTTTTAAGGGTGAACTTTCTATATCCTTTGAGTTCATACTGTTCACTGTGGCTTCAAACAGAAACTGTGATAACAATACTCTTCGATCATTACTTGAAGCAAATAAAACCACAGGAAGAGAAAAAAAAAAAAATTACAAGTGTTAGTATTTGAATTTAACTAGGTTTGCTCCAAAGCTCAGACTACTATTTAAGGAGAATGGGGGAAAAAGGGGAAAAAAAAAGCAAATAATGAACAAAAAGTCATAAGTATACCATGTCACAGTATGTCATGACACAACATGATGTACCATAACAAGCACATGTAGGCACAAAGTCACGACCAAGCCTACTACTACTATTTCATTCTCAAGTACTTCATAAGAAAACACTTTACAGTTATTCTTACTATATTAGATTCATTCCATGAAATACCTAGGTATTTTGATTTGGTTTTTTTGCCTTAAAGGCTTTGAAATGCTATCATTTCTTTCAATACTACAAGCTGCAAGTAGAAAATTATCATTTCTGAGTGTATTTTTAAGACTTCTTTCACGTTTTTTGCTTTAAATCTCTATTGTAGCTGCACTATTTCCTCTTAATGATGACTAAGTAAAGTCATGTGGCAACCAAAAATGTGGGGGGGAGAGGACTAAGGTGTGTTCAAACCAAGACAGAGGTTGTGCTGGTGCACACTTCCATACACTTACAGCTGAAGCAACTGGAGGACACTCTCCAGCTCTCAAAGGAAGTGAGAGGTGTTTATTCATTTGCCAGCCTCATTTTTTGGAAAAAAAAAAAAAAAAAAAAAAAATATAAA
>VZTI01002795.1:89006-131790 GCA_013397865.1 Struthidea cinerea
GCCAAGCTTATTTTTTAGAAAAAAAAAAAAAAAAAAAAAAAAGAATCTACAAGAAGCAAGAGGTTTTAAACAAAGACAACCTACAGAGAAAATTGCCTTCATTCACGAATTTTGTATTAAAAGCTTTATCTCATCGGGGTACGGCACTTACAGAAGCACTCTTCCTCCATTTCCCACTAGCAGAATGGACACTTCTGGGGACTCTGACATGGATTTTAATGCAGCAATTATGTTTTGCACTTTCAAATTATGAGAAACTTGAGCTGCAAGTAACTCTTGCCACACAAAAGACAACATTCACCATCAACATAGCCCAAATAAGGCTGAAATCCTTTTTTCATTTCCTCATAACCTTTTCATATCGATTCTGCCTCAAACCCCTCCCAAGTGCTTCAGGGTTTAGTTTCAAGACATTTAACACTCTTCTTCAAAGCCTGAGTTAGACTTTCTTGTACATTTTCAAACCCTGAAATATATGTCCTGACTCTGTAAAAAGGTTTATTCATGTCTCTATGATACAATTTTCCACATTGTTACTAAATTGATAAGATTATAGGGTTTTATTTTGGGATTACTGATCATTTGCTCATAAGATTATTGATTATTGATCATAAGATCAGTTCTTATTTTTTTGCCCCCATTTTTACCAAAATGATTTTCATTAGTATATTTCCTTAAGCAACTTAGAAATAGGTTGCAGTTCAGATCAAGCTCAACACAAACTAATAGCCATAAACAATTACTATTATAAGAGTAATTTGCTTCTGAGTTAAAAGTTTCAAAGATAGATGAAAACAGGGGAATATGATAAAGGTACTATTTACAGCTTACTTAAAGGAGACAGATGGGGTGATTTTTTAAATTGTTGTTGTTGCTGCTAATGGAACAGTTTAGCTTTACAAACAATCATATCTTTCACTGGAACACCTCCAGTTTTTGTGTTCTCAGTTTGTAGGAAGCCATCATAAGCTCCCCTGCAATAAATGCACCCACCTGGAATAACACATGGGAGGGCAGCAAAAGATACAGGAAGGAAACCACAGCAAGTTTGTAAGGAGAATCACTTCGTTTTCCTTATTAGGTCACTGATGGCATGAGAGGGAGTTGCAAAGAAGGGGGTGGCAGGAAAGCACACAATTCTGTCAAGAACAGCTCACCAAGTGTGACAGTAAACACATTTGCAAGTGCCAGCTGTGACCTTAAAGCAGAAAGCCTTTAAGTATCTTTACAATTTTTTTTTTACACTCCCATCTGCAACTGCTTGAGTTTTACTCTGTAGCCCTTCAGCTACATTTATTTATTTCATCTGAGAATATGATCCAGCCCTTGAAAGGTCTTTATTATTTTTGTGCACAGAACCAATAAATGAGACAGTATCACACTAGTCACATTAAAATTCTTCATGTCCAGTTCCATTTCAAAGCTTCCTCCTGTTTTTAATTAATAATTACTTTTGATATAGATGGGTTCAATGCACCTTTCTGAAACAGCCTCATAGCTCATACTATTCCCCACATTTACATGCCAGCAAGAACCTACTTCTCTTGAAACCATAGCATTGAATATCTAATAGTGAGGCACTATGAAAATATATAAAGATTAATAGAAAACTAATAATCCGAAGTTATTTACTAAATAACAGGAAGGCAAAACAAAGACTAAACAAGTATGTTCTGTCCTACCTAAGACATAGTCTAGGCATATTTTGCCCTACCTACAAAAAGAAGTCAGTTAAGAACAAGTGAGAAACCTTTGAGAATTCACTCCTGTGGTTTAGCAACTCTGATCTCATACTAACTCCCTACTTGCATTTAAAAAATACGTACTCAGTTAGACAAGGTTTTAATTGGTCAGTAACATTTTCTTTTTAAGTGGCAAGTCCTAGTGAAGGAAAAACAATACATTTCTCAACTGGCCTCCTTGTTACTTCTAAGAGGTAATACCAGCCAGGGAGGAAAAAAATAAACAGGGCAAAGTAATGGTTCAAGGCAAACTGTCAACAACACACCATTTCTGTAAAGAATGGAAAGAAAGAAACCCCAAAACACACAAACAAACCTTCCCGAAAAATGCCCAGCTATTACTTCTACAGTAATGATGGGGAATCCTCAACACTGGCATCCAGGGAGACCGTAATTTTAAAAACAGTGCAGCATTAGAGAGAATGGAATAGTTTATGCTCATGACATGACAGACCATACAAGATACGGAAGGGACCCTCACCTGTTTTTAGTACGACAATAGATAAAAAGCACTACTCATGGCATTTATAATGCTCTTTTTTTCCACAGGGAACTAATACATCAAAGCAATTCCCAAGGAAAGTTCGGGATGGAGGAAAGGAGTAAGTGTAAACAAGAGAAGAAAAGGTCATTAAAAGTGCAAGGAGTTCACATAGGCAAACTCTTACCAGTACAGTAAGTGTATCATGTCAAAAAATGTATCACCATGGCACACCGCTATTGCAGATTTTAACCAGCTATTGTAAAACAGTCTTGCAACGCAAGTCTGACATCATATCTGAAGATATTTTGATGCACTTCAGGAAATTATTGCTGTCACTTCTGCTGTCCCAAATGCCTGGTGTGCAGGGCCAATTTACACCCGGAGAAAAGTGATCTCTATTTTTTAATTCTAGTTTGTGCAAAGTAGGGAGCTAGGTGGCAACCCACAAAAGGCTGGCTCCCCAGTCATCAAAACTTCACACCATGTATACATTTTCATTGGCTACAAGTTACACAGTTCTCTTTAATTAGTATTACACCTTCTACCAGTTAAATGATACTCATGCTAATTAGTCCACATGCTTGGACTTTCTCCTGAGTCGGTGGATTTCTTTAGCTGGTGGGCTGTGAGTCAGTGATCCCAGTCTCCCTCTGCCAGAATTAAGTTTTACCCAGTTGGAGCTGGACTCAGCACAGTTGCTGTGTTTGCTTTATTAGTTTCTTCCTTATCTTAGCAGTTCTGCCAAAAGTCCTTGTGGCACATAAATTCTGCATTGTTTTTGTCCACTATCAGCAGTACATTCTCCTCCCCAAGCTTTGTCAACCTCCCCATGAGTCTGAGATCACAGAATGTCAAACCTTAAATCTTAACTAGGAAACTCTACCTACAAGTAATTTACCTAATACCTGAACATCACTGCCTCACCTCCCACTCATGTACAAAACAATTATGAGACCAAGTGCAGTAAGCACAAGCATTGTTACATTTTGTGGGACTGGGTAAGTCAATTTCACTCAGTTACCCCATGACACTACCCAGGATTCACTTGTGCCCATTTGAAAAGACAGATTAATCATCTCTGTTTTTAAGTCCTCCTTGGCATATGACAATGCACGCTTCAAATAGGAAGAGTGCATCAGCAGGATGTCTCTGCTTTAACTTTCAGTTCCACAGCTTGCAAGCAACAAAACAGAAGCAGGTTTTTGTTCGAAGTGCGACAGAACTGCATATTTTTAATCTGCTAGCATTTAAGGCCTTACCAATTATTAATATTTGTTCTCTAGCCCTTTTGTAATTTCTCTATTATTAGCTCATTTAGATGACTTGAACTCTGGGTATGCACCCACATGCAGGCACATGGGAGATTGCTTAAAGAAACTTAAAGTTAAGACAAATCACATTTTCAAAGGTACTCTGGGTCACTCTAGAATAGAAGTGGAATTCAGGACTTTTGGAGCATATACTCACAGAAGTTGTAGGCAGAGGCCTGTGAGTTCATGCAGTCCATTTGCTCAAGTGCACCAATTCCCAGGAAGCAGTACAGTCTATTGTTACTGCCCAACGTACTGTACTTTCAGAACTCACTTAAACAACCACTCTGCAGCTTAATACAGCTGACATCTCTTGGCTTCAACTTCTACCACCTTTACTTTTTTGGTTTCCTCATTTGAAGAGCATTCACACAAGAACCACACATATACAAGTCTAAATTAGGCTTTGCCTGGTCTGAAGTGGTATCAGTTTTTCCTCACCAGACACTTGAGAACAGTATACTAAGCATTTGGTTCATTTTACATTAAGTCCATCTTCTGACTGAAAATGGTGCAGAAATACCACCCAAACCAGGCAGAAAAAGCAGGATGTTACTGGGGCATATGGCTGAGCCAGAAAGCAAAGAAATTTTACAACTAGTGAGAGGTGGCAAGTGCTAACTGGGCCTGTTTAGATCTCACTCTAAAGATAAGCATGGGGAGCGGCACCAGGAAACTCACAAAGCAAGTCTCATAAAGAATGCTGTCGTCAGAAACCTCCATACATGTAAAAATCCTTACCATAGCATTATGTGTGGTTTCAGACCACGTTGAGAAAAAGAAAATTGGTAAAATGATTGTTTTTTTCTTATTCTCCATCAATAGCCAGAGGGCAGCTAGCACATAGTTGTGTAACACACAGCCCAAAGTGATGCCTAGACAGGAGGGTCAGGTTTCATCTTTTTCCAGCAGTGTACGGCAAGAAATCTTTTTTTCCCCTGCCTCCAGACATTTCTTAAGTCACTTAAGGGAAAGGATAATCTAGACATAACTATAGCAAAAAAAAAAATCTGGTCCAAGCACCATAATTTATGCCATAATGCACTTAAGAGTGTCCTAATTCTGTAACACTTAAACAAGTACAAAGAAAACGATGAACTGAAATACAGATACTAAGAAATCCACACAGAGAGCTTCTACACTTCCACAGCACAGATAACCCCTTTTAGCCACTTCTACACACAAGAAACCCACTAAATACTATGACTGCATGTGCATGCTCATGTCCATACGAAGCCACACACACAATCTATAATTAGTAACTGCAGCAATCATAAAGTATTTCATTTCTATGGCTAAGGCTATCATGCTATATCCAGCCAGTATGAAAAACACCAATCAGAAAGCTAACAAGCTACAAACTTCAGACAGCCAGCCTGTATTAAGGAGACGGACTACAAACCGAAAAAAGTTTCTAGGGCCACCTGGAAAAAAAAAAAAAATCATATACTAGAGTTGGAGTCAGTATGAATAACATTTTTGAGGTCAACGACCCTTTTTGTTTGGTGGTTTTTGGTTTGTTTTTTTTTTTGCTGGAAGGACAACTCATTTTTCAAAACAGAGTGAAATTTAGAAAAGGCAGAAAAATCAGAAACTCTTCAAATATTTATATACCTACAGTTGCTCACACTAAGCCATTTACACATGCACAGAGTCATACCTCATTAGTGGCAATAACACCAGTACCTATACAGGGCTGTTTATCATAGAGGAAATACTGTAATTCCCAAAATATCTTCTTTTGTGACTACCTTCAAACTTCAGCTTGATTCAGATAATGGACATTCATAATGTACATTAATTAAAAGGAATTACTGCTCTTTGCTTCTCCCCTTCCCAAGTTGAAATTCACTGCAAATGATCCTTAATATTGAGTTGAATTTGAGTATTTAATTTACTCTTTAAAATAAGTCCTTGACCACAGAAAGCTCTTGCTGATAAAATGTTTATCTCCACAGAGTATGAAAAAAATGTAACTACAAACAAAATCTTGAAAATCCTCACTGGCTATCATTTTGTGATAGATAGATAGATGCTTACTAATTTTTTGGTTGGAGATTAAGTTTGTTTGGCAAGTTCGTGATGGATGCACCCATTCTGAGTGAAGAGTGCTTTGATTCAGACATCAACAACCAGAAGATTTGACTGAAGTCAGTCCTGCTGTGCAAAACTCTGCTAGGCCATATCTTCACAGGAACTAAGGAATCTAGGCCATGTCTTACCAGGAGCTAACAGAACCAGCCTGAGCTGACTGTGATGGGGTCACCCTCTCAGCCTTCTCTTCTCCAATCTGAACAAACCAAGTGACCTTAACCACTCTTCAGAAGTCTTGTCCTTGAGGCCTTCCACCATCTTGGGCACCCTTCCCTCTCTAATAGCTTTATGTCCTTCTTAAACTGTGTAACCCAAAACCACCCCCAGCACTCGAGGTGAGGCTGTCCCAGTGCAGAGCAGAGCAGGATAATCCCCTTCCTTGCCCAGCCGGTGATGCTGTGCCTGGTGCCCCCCAGGACACAGCTGGCCCTCCTGGCTGTCAAGGCATGCTGTTAAATAATGTCTAACTTGCCATAAAACCAAGCCCCAGATCTCTTTCCAACTCTCTTTCTGGATGGCAGCTTTTCAGACACTTGCTCCCCAGTTTGTATATTCAAGCAGCATTACTATGGACCAGATGCAAAATCTGGCATTTGCTCTTGTTTCATATTAAGTTTCACATGGCTGGTAAATGCCCAGCTCTCTAGTCTATCCAGATCTCTCTGCAAGGCCTCTCCACCCTCAAGGGAGTCCACAGATCCTCCTAATTTAGTATAATTGGTAAGGTTACTTCATGTAATGCAACTTACTCAATACCTGCATTCAGACCATTTTAAAAAACACTCAAGAGCACAGGCCCTAGGATGGAGCCCCATGGAACCCCACTAATGACAGGTCCCCAGTCTGATGTCGCCCCATTCACTGTAACCCTTTCTGCCTGACCCCTGAGCCAGCTGCTCATCCATCCCATGACATGTTTATGCAGCTGTGGGCTGGACATTTTCTCCAGAAGGATCCTGAGAGAGACAGCATCGAAAGCTTTACTGAAATCCAAAAAGATTACATCAACTGGCTTCCCTTAGTCAACTGGGTGGGTTACCTTGTAAAAGAAAATTAAGTTTGCCAAGCAGATCTTTCCCCTCATGAACTCATGCTGGCTGTGACCTGTGACTGCGTTGTCCTTAAAATGTTTTTCAATAACTCCCATATCAAGTACTGAAGTGAGACTGACAGGCCTGTAGTTACCAGTCCTTCTTGCCTTCCTTGAAAATTGGGTTAAATCACTGCTTAGTTTGCATTCAATTACTGCTTAATTGATTACCATTTAATTTCAATTCAATCACTGATTAATAGTAATGTGACCACCATTTAATCATTAATAAAAGCCTTTTAGTTAACATTATAAGCATGACTTCTCTTAGTTCACCTGCCACATGGCATTTTATATACCGGATAGTATGAACAACTTTACCAAATAAAGTTCAATTATAAGTCATTAAAATTTAGAAAAATAAAACAGGAAACCAGGTAGAGATGTCCAATTTTAAACCCAAAGCACACTATGCCATCTTTCCTACATATGCAGAAAAATAACTACATACATAAAGTCAGCTTAAAATAAAAATACATGGTGAACAAATTTTCAACACTGAAATGCAATTTCATTGAAGATACCAGAATTATTGACGTAGTTAAGAAACAAAGTGCTATACAAAAAAGGGAGTTTCAAAATGTTCCAGAAACATTTTAACAAAGTACATATTCTCAGAACAGTTACTGCTGTTCTGCAATCTGAACCCAAAGGAAACTAGATGGTCTCGTCAGAAATGAGCCGCCTATCTTGCCAAGGAACACTGACTTGTGTTCCCTGTGTGCCCACAAAAAGGCCATTACGGTTAAAAATATCCATTTGTGAAATGTCCTGTGGGTAATATCTCAGTGGCAGAATAAAATTCACCTGAAGTTCTACAGCCAGTGTAAAACCACTGCAACTCTCAAATGGTTTGGCTTTTACAGGAAACCCCCACATATACAGGGGTGTATGGCTTACCTACACTGACAGGTATCCAGTGAAAGGAAAACCGAGACCAAAGGTGTCAAGGCTACAAGTCTTTTTTCCTATGAGCTTTGAACTAACTTGTTCATACCAGTAAATCTTAAACAGGGTAATTTCAGCTCCCGAAACTGAAAGCTGCTGACAAAACCATAAACAACTGGCAGTACTTGCCCACTAAACATGAATATCGCAATTTTTAGCTTCTCACTATAAGGAAGTAAATAGGTAATGTGAAAAGTGTACTCCGACACCAAATAACCACGGGATGACATTCTTTGAACTCTGCGACGAACTCCTAGTTCTATTAACAACTTCAAAATTGTATTGTCATACAGTAGACAGAAAGTTCAAGTATAGAATGTAGTTAGAAACATCCTCGTAAAAAACAGGCATATTCACAGATAGGATAATCTGCAATTTATTAGTGAATTGTTGGCAGACTGAATTTACATCTATCAAATTATGTCCTATCTGCAAACTCTCACATCTTAACCAAGATATCACAAACTGTCCAATCTTAACCAAGAACCTAATAACA
This sequence comes from Struthidea cinerea, assembly GCA_013397865.1. Taxonomy (NCBI): domain Eukaryota; kingdom Metazoa; phylum Chordata; class Aves; order Passeriformes; family Corcoracidae; genus Struthidea; species Struthidea cinerea. Next base: position 97,171 of record VZTI01002795.1, read on the forward strand.
GAATGTGTTTAAACATGCTTAAAACATGCTTCATAACATAAAAAACTGCTGTTCTACATTCTGAGTTTTGGGGTTTTTTTAAAAAAAAACAAAAAATCAACCAAACCTCAATTTCTTAATCAGTCAAAAACACATTCCTATTAAATAAATTGTGAAAAATACCATTTATAAAACTGAAGAACTCTCTGTTCTCTGTGATGCAAAGTATTTTCTATAAATTACATTAATAAGCATGAGAGAACTGAGACATTACACCTGGACACTTTCTGTTTTATTCCTCAGAACACAGCCAGAGAAACTTTCCAGGATACATCTGGATTCAGCAGGTGGGCTCTTGCCTGCCCTCAAGACAACAATTTTCTTGGTTGTGTCTATTTCACCATCAGCTCCAAAGTTTTCTGTGAAAGAGAAGCATTTGCTTTGTTTAAGATCTGGGCTGTGTGACAGCAGGGGACAATAACCAGATCAACAGGTAGACTGGCAAGATCTGGAGCAGGTTCCTGGCCAAGGGTGCAAGAAGGTGAGTGTGCACAGCCACTGGGCATCCAGTTTGCTCCAGACTTCACCCCAGGAGGCAAGCCGTGGACCTCACACAGCTTTCCAACCCCCATATACAGCCTCCTGGATGTTATGTACCTCTGCAAGCACCCTCAGTGCAGGTAGCTGATGTTTTTAAAAGCTGGAGGAGAAAACAGAAGGATGTGTAGATTACTAAGGTTTTATTTTTCTCCCCACAAACAAAATCTGATTCACCTGCATTACATTTACTCATTCACTCTGACTGCAGAAGTACTTCAGCCAGCTGGCTTTGATGCACTCACACGTCTGCTGTTACTTCTCTTTCTTAAAAATGCTTTTTGTTTGCTCTTAATTTCCCCAACACAGCCTAGATTAAGCTCACGTCACACAATAAAAATTATATTCACTGGAGGCAGAACACAACATTTGCAAAGCTGAGTCATGCCAACTACTAAACATAACCTCTTTTGAAGAGGATTTAAATAACACAAAATTTTTTTATCAATTAATCTAGAGACTCTGAAGGTAAGCTATTAACCTTATTGCTGGTAGAAGATGTTTTCTGTATGGTAAAACTCAACTCACAACAAAGTTATATGCTTCTCAATTAAGTGCAGTTCGGAAACCTCTGTATCCTGCTACCTGGTGTTCAGAAACAGATGTTGTGAATGCAGAGTCAAACACAGTCCTTCTGCTATCTGGAGTCTTAATTACACCCCTGTTTCACCAAACAAAAATTAAAAAGGTGCCCAGCTCTTCTTATCAGGTTCATGCTCTTGGACTGAGCAGAAAGTTCTATTCTGAATTAGTAAGTAGCCACCACAACAACATAAGACATTCCCAAAAGATCTTAACCACCCAAAAAAGCCCCCAAAGAACCACATCACAATCCTCCCTGCTCCCAAATAAGTGTATTCCATTATTTAGCTCAAGGCCAGACAACATTTACTGCTTAATTCCTATTAGCTTTCAGTTAGTCATGTTCCTACACAACAACTTCTGCCTTTGAAAGTCTGTTCTTAACATAATTCACAAATTAGAGACCAATTTATTAACTAAGAAATCAGAAAACATATTCTGGAAAGGCGGAAAAAAGAAGGCAATGAAGAACACACTGGATATGAGACTAGATTAGCCCTTTGTTACACACACTGTGCCTATAGAAGAGGTCAGTGTTTAGCTGAGATGTGACTTCATGCATAATCATTGTGCTACACTTCATCCAGATCCCACGATGGCACCTCTGGATATGCCAAGTGTGGCTGTGTGTATGGGAGCTGCCTTTCACAAGCAGAGCACTGTTACCTACACCAGACAGAATTCTGGAGAAGGCTACACAAAGTGAGTCTGGACCAACTGCTGCAAGTCCCATGTATGGACACGACCCAGACTCGCCCAGCCTCAGAGCCTGGCCCCTCCCCAAATGTCTCCCTGCCCCTCACACATTCTTGTACCTGAACCTCTTCAAGGCCATCTCTGTAGGGTCGACACTTGGGCATCCAGAGCGAGATCCGACTTTGTTCTTAAGATGTGACAATTGCAAAGCAGAGTCAAGCCATAGGACCTAGCTACAAGTTAGTCAGAGAACTGCTTTTCCACCTGAAAAATGCAGTATATTGCTATCCAGCACAAAGAAATCAGAGCTGCATCATGTCAAAACTAAAATAATAATTTCCATATACCTGTAATAACAACAAAAAAATAGGGACTTAAGAGATTTTGTGTTTGGCCTAAGTAAATGCTTTACAATAGCACTGTGCTCATAAATGTCTTCTGTTGTAAAATATTGACTTACTTGTCAATAGCTACTGCATAGCACAGACAAGCTCAGAGCATGTTGCCAACTCAGACACCGTGTATGACACCTGTCTGTCAATTTCACAGAAAGACACTGTTGCTCTGAAGGGAAACAGAGCTGCCTAAGCTGAGCATAGATGTGGATTTCTCATTTAGTTGTTGTTAGCTACAAAGTCCTCTGTTAATGGAATATTTTTAGTCACTGAGAGCAATTAAGAGACCAGTACAGTGTTTTCACCACTAAATAAAAAAATCTAAGTTACATTACAAAGGATAAACAAGTTATCTAGTGTATTGATCAAACATTGAAGGCTTTTATTTGCATGGTCATGCTTTCAGATGAAAGATGGAAGCATAAAACACAACTTTAATTAGAAAAATAATTATTATGTCCAAAACACAAATGACATTTTTGATATAACTGGGTTATTACTTTCTAAGGCAGGTTTGAAAAACAGCACTTTTGTACTCTGACACCCAGACTTCAGGCCCCCCTTAATAATCTAATACAGACTTAATCAATTTACCCAAGTTAAATGGCATAGGGGGAAAAAAACAAAGCAGGAAGGTTTTTTTTCGATAATAGCTTTCTTTTTTTTTTTCTAAATTGTACAACAGTCTCAATATGCAAGTAGTGGAAGTTTCAGCACATTATTCAGTGGGGGAAGAAATGAAAAGGTCCTTAATGTATATTAAAAAGCTACATTACCAAAAAATAAAACTGATTCAGTAACGATTCAAAGACTCAGCCAAAACTTTGAGAAATAGTACCAAGCAGGTAAGCAAATGACAGTTTTTTCCCTGAGTACATACTCATCAAGTTTTATGTACTTTTAGTAAAGTGTCATTCCCCTTATGTCAATCTTGCGTATTTATAAAAGCTCTGCAGTATCCTCAGCAGCTCTTTGACAAAATTCATTGTACCACAGTCTAACAAACCTCTAATGGAGACAGCGAGCCTGCTCTTTGGGTAACATTAATGAAACACATGCACAGTCATTATAGTTACCAAGGCTTACTTGCCAGGCAGACCCCAAGCAAAACGTAAAAGAAGATTTGTTGTCTTTGCTACAAATAGGAAACAATACAGGACTACAACTGTCCCAGGTAACACTTAATTTCTCACTGTTTATTTATACAAGGGTTTGTGCAAGTCACTAGAACTTTGTATTCTATTTTGAAAGGATTCCCATATGACATAACAGGACTTTAAAATGCCTAGTCTTTTTCTCAAGATACAGACTTTATACTTACAGCTTGAGATTATGAATAAGAGTCAAAAGCCTTGTAAGTGAGACAAGCTGCACAAGAAAAACAGGTTAAAGAAACAAAATATGGTGCAGAAAGAAGCCTTAGTTACTAATGCTGACCTACAGAAGTTACCAGGAAAAGTAGTAACATCCTGTTTTCTGATGGATATATTTGCTAGAACTGCATTTCTTAGTATAATTTCTCTTTGCCAAGCATTATTAAGATGAAAGTAGATTTTTAAAACAACAAATAAATTAAGTAACTCACTGGTTGATTTGTGGCCACTAACATGCTTGTACTGCTTTGTATTTACCCAAATGTTCAGCCTTCTTTTGTTTGGGTGGGGGTTTTTTGTTGGTTTGTTTGGCGTTTTTTATTTTATTTTGTAAACTACGAAACAGAAAAAAACCTCCCTAAAGTCTGAAAGTTCATTGTGTAGATAAATGCCAGATTAATTAAAGATTGCCTGCTTTAGAATTTCTAGGTACAAACAGGAACAGTGATAAATGGACAGGTGTGCTTCCAGTCTGAAAAGGCCTCCAAAACACTATTAACCAATACTCTACACAAAGAGACATTAAAGTAATAACTGAAGATCTTGAACCTCTAAATTGTTTGTATAATTTATTTTTTAAAATAGGCATTCAAATGCTATTTGAAGAAAACAAATGATGCAGTATCCATTAGTGCCCTTAGAAAGTTATTCTGATGATTAAGCCAGCTAAGTCTAAAAAATATGCCCCTCCATTTCCTTACTGTTCACAAGCACTTTCTCATCCCCCCACTTTTTTCAAAGAACATTTTCTCTACCTCCTTGCTTTGAAAAGGCAACATACAGGAAGAAGTATAAATAAGCATCTGGAAGGTGTGCATGTTGGGGGAGATCACACATCACTAGCCTTTTACTATTATTTTCATTATGAATAACACCAAGTAAAGACATATAACACACTGTTTTAAAATAAATTAACCAAGGTTTTTTAGTAATTTTCACTATTTCACAATCACCCTGGCATTTTTGCTATGGATGCATTCCAAATGTTTTGGATTTTTTAAAACTTAATAAATATTTTGTTGTTTTTGTCTGTGTATCTAGCTTCTGTAGGATGATCTAACTGGTACAGCTCAAATCTCAGAGAAACAAAGATACTAGAGTGACAAAGGATGCAGAACACAGGAAAAGTTCCCCAAACTACTACACGTATTCCTCAAGATACCTGCACTAGTATGCTGCTTTTAAGGATGAAACTGATGTTAGAATTGTGTGCAACTTTTACCTTTCTGCTGGTATTTCAAACAAACAAAACAATCACCCTCAAGGTGTGTCAAGCCACCCAATTCTCAGTCTTTAGTGCTTTTCCTTTTGTGCTGTCTCTGTTCTTCCTGCAATTCTGCACTGTGAAGCAGGCATGTAAAATCCTGAGGACAATAGGGATAGGAGCCAAAAGTTGGAAAACAAAATAGAAAGAACAAGCCAAGCAGCCCTTTCATGCTGTGTTCACCTCTTTACACAGCAATGGTGAAAAACAGCCAAAGAGAACTAGGCTCTTCTTGCTTCGGAGTCCTTTTATACTTTATGTTCCCACAAGTTTTGTTAATAGAGGAGCCTGTGCTTTATGTCCCTGCTCTGTGTTGTCCAGGCCTGCACACCAGCCCAGCACAGTCTTCAGACATTTCTCTTACCTACTTCCTGCTTTCTCTTCCTCCTCAAGAATACCTGCCCTTCTCTCCCCCATTGAACACATGTGGCAAGGAAAAATGATCCACTAAATATTAAATTCTGTACTGGTAAAAGTACTATCCACTTACAGCAGATGTTATCAGTGTGAAATAAAACCTTGTTGCTGTAAGATGGCACAGCAGTGAAATTACATTCTTTTCCCCACTGTGGGCACTTCAATTTGGCCATCACGTTACCTGGCAATATTTGCTTATCCACACTGAATGAACACTTTGAAGTACAAAGACCTAGCTCTGGAGGATTCGTCTGGGAGGGAGGAAAGGGAAGAAATTAGATTATTTGTAAGAAAACATATTTGAAAACAGTATCAGCAGTTGTGGTACAGATCAGAGGCATATTGTCACCAAGCTATCTCTCTTATATTATTTTAGTTAGTTACCTGCTTGCCAACAGGTAAGGAAGGCAAATGAAATACACACACAAAATACTTCCCCCTAGTTCCCAAACTTGTGACCTAAACAGAAACCCTAAGGGAAGCTTAAAAATAAACAACTTTTTGACCATAGTATTTCTCATGCCCAAACAATCACAAGGCACGGAGTACTTCTCCTGATAACTTGAAAAGTCCGGAATAACAAATGTGAAGTATGATACTTGTGCTGCCTCACTACGAAAAGAATGCTGCTGCCGCACACTGTAAGAATCTCAATAAATATAAGCATGAAGTCTCAAGTGTTTTTCACATCAATCAAATCCATTTACCCAGTTGAAATAGGGAAATACAAGTTCCTTTACTCAAGATCAGCTACAGATTTTTCAGACAGCCAACACAACAGGCATTTTTTTCTAACACACATGACAAAGCCATAAGGAAAATGTCAGTGGCAACCATTGTAGCTCTTTGTATCAGGAAGGACTACCAGCTTCCTCCAAGACCTAAACAAGCCACAGACAGCACAGTAAATTTACAAGGTTTAGCTCCTGACAGATTTCAGATCAGACGCTTTCAAGTTTAAGCCTGGAAAAGAAATGCTTTTCCAGAACCTCCTACACTACTCTCACCATCTGGTGTCTTATTCTACTCTTCTGACAGGTAAACTTAGTTCATCAGTTATTTCTCTTGGTGAACACTTAGTTCCTTAGACCACAAAGTGAATACATACTCAGAAGTAACATCCTGGCTCCAACTGTTATAATGGAGAAACAAGACAAACGACTAGAATTTCCTAATATATAAATCCGCTACTTTTACTGGTACTGCCATGGTCAGTACATGCTTCCCTTTCAAAACACAGACCCAGTCTCATTTAACACAGTGGAACTTGTTCCATGCCCTCATTGCAGCAATTTGGAGATACAAACCACTGACTAGTACAACAGCTTCATTTTCTCTCAAGAACTACTGTGGCAAATGACCACAAAACAGGCATTAGATAAGTTTTGAAAAGACAAACATAGCCCAAACTAGCACACTGCCTTTTACAAAAGAGGTACAATGAGAGATTTTTTTGACTTTGAGAGGAGATGCACTATTTTCTTCAGTTCTACGGAGACACTTTCCCCTATCCCCCATTACACTGAACTCCTAAGAAGCTTTGCAGATATTTTTGAAAAAGACATTGTAGTATCTTTGAAATATAAAACTGGTATTTACAACTGGTAAGTATCTTCATACTGACACTTAAAAACTTTGTGGTGAGCGTTCTGTTTGCACACTACAGAACTGCTGTGAAACTCCATTATCACGACAATTTAAACTGTAAAATTCACTGGAAGCCTCTCATCACAGAAAAAAAGGTGTTTTCTGCCTTCACACTTGTCTTAATTCTGTCTGGTTTTTTTTGTTTTGAGTTATTTACTAACATCATAGTATTTCATCTGTATAATCCTCTCCAGTGAAAGATCTGTTAGTGAGTCATTAGAGTTTTGCTGGAGGGTACAATAGAATCTGCATGTGTAATTGACTTAAGTAAACAAACTCAAATGAAAGAAGCAACTACTTTGACTAAATTGTCGAACAGCTGCATGGTGACAACTCAATTTACCATATAAAGTCTCTCTGCTTTGAACAAGGTCCTATCTCCTCCAATGTCACACATAACCGTTCATTTTTCCTTCTCTGTGTGTGGGTGGAGACATTTTCCTTGTATCTGCTGACAAAGATTTGCTCTGTATATTTGGAAACAAAAACCCGAAAATCACACACCAATTCCTCTGCCTGGGATAACAATTTTTATCTGAAAGTTAAGATTAAGGTGTAAGAAGTATGCACTTAGATAAAAGTTGCAGTTGCTATTGAACATGTTTTTCTTTCTCAAATAAAGGAAAAGGACTGTTAAAGAGGGTGTCAAAATTTAAATCGGTAGCTTTGTTTTCACTAGCAACTTCTGAAAAGAGCACAAGATATAATTACTAAATTAAGCATTTAAGTACTGCCTCAAATCCTCTCCCAACCCAAAACATTTCTCTCATTTTTCCTACCCTTCACAAAAAAAATACAGAGAATTCCATGTTTTGAGTATTGAGGTGTCTCCAAATACTTTAACACCTTTCCCTCTGCACTTTACAGCAAGTCAAAAAATAAATTTAGTAAAATGAACATGCTCTCCTTAGCTTTCTTCTTCAGTGCTCAAGTTGAGAGGCAAAAAAAAAAAAGGGAAGCCAAGAAATTAGAAATTCATTTATTCTACCATCAAGCTTCAATAAATCTTGCTTAAACAGTTTAAGGTGATGATATCCTAGCTTTTCGCCCAGCTCATGTGCAGGACAATAGTGCCTATGTAGCACAGTCAGTGGACGTGAACTGGTCCTGGACTTGCAATTGTCTCAGGTCAGCATTTTGGCCTGACCAGAGAACATCCAGGAATCATCACATCTGCTGCTCCGTTTGCTCTGGGCTGTGACTTACAATCAGCTTCTAGGATGACATTACAGACTGCATCTAGGAGGTATGAAAGTGGAAGGGAGAACAAAGAAAGATCTGTGCGTAACTTGTTAAGAAATATCTACTGCATTCATCAAAAGACTGGAAAACAGAACTAAAATAACCAAAATCTCCTTATCACCAGTCCTCATTACAGTAACTAGATAAGCATCATGCAGCCAGTAACAGCACCTTCACTGGCAAGGTGCACGTGCTTCCTAAGTGGATTTGATCTCCCCTTTTTCTCCAGAGAAATAAGGAGTGATGGTTCATGTGAGAGAGAGAGAGTCAGCACGCAGGCCAGATATGGTTGTGGTCCTTTCACACAGAATAATCAGTCACTGGCCCGAAGCCCTCTTTGTCTGCCACTCAGACACAGATCATTTGGTTTAAGGTATTCATTATTCAGTCTCTCCCTCAAACAAACGCCCCCTCCCTCCCAGACATGCAGCCCAAACTGTGGCTTGTGAATCACTATCCACAGCTATGTAATTAATGAAGCCTATCGTATTCTCATCAGTAGGGTTATCCCCAACTCATTCATGGAACTTCGCATGGAAATAGATCAGATTGCTGCACCTTAAAAATGAAATATTTAGCATCAATTTATCCAGAAAACACCTGTCACAATACGCATAAACACTTTAGAAGCACCAATGCAAACATCCTTTTGAATTAGTACACTTCTAAAAATAAATTCCTTTCTTAAACCATTGCATCTTTAAGGATTTTGTGCACCTACACTACAAAAATCGAACTGATTTCTTTCATGTTTTTTAACTGGTGACAATGAACTGACTGCACTGTATCAAACAACACTGTGGATTCTCCAGAAAATGCACTATCAAGACTCCAAAAAGCAACAAAGACACCGGCAAGTCTTTAATCATTGATTTATCTACGTACTAAAAGACACATAGATATATTTGAGTCTAAAGGTCAAAATTAAAACAAAATATATATATACCCCTAAGAAGAATAACAGGCACACAGGTTCATCTAAATACTATGCTACCCATTCAGTTTGCTCATCCTTAACCCTCCGGCCATCCTGCAGTGGGAAGCTGCCCTCATTCTTTTCTCCAGGCCCTTGTTGCTAGGGCTGCAGCTGCACAGCTCATTGCTGTTGAAGTACATCTCTCTAGAGGGGCACACAAAGGGTTTCATTATCTGCTCCTCCAGCAGCCAGATAAGAGCATTCCCCCCACTCCCCCCTCCAGAAAGCAGGCAGGCGAGCCCTTGCCAGACGTGACCACTGACATGTGAAGAGCTGCAGAAGGCACAGTGCCCTGGCTCAGCTACCTGCCACCACCAGCCTGCTCCCTTCCAGGGATGCTCTGCAGAAGCCGCTCATTTATGAACCAGTCTTGACTCAGGACTTGATGGGGAGCTCACACTGCAGTTCAACTTAACAACTATGGAGATGAGACCTGTATTTTTAAAACTAGTGAGAACAGTCTCCTAACAAACCAAATCTTCCAGAAAGAGCTCTGTTTGAGACATGTGGCCTTCTCTGGGACATACAGATTGAGAACAGAGAACAGAAAAGGACTCAATGACCAAATCAGCATACTGTGCTGTGGTCTAAAGCACTGTTCATTAACACTGAACCACCTTCTCATGGTTTACTTTAAATCTCTATTGACATTAAGAGCTGGATTCATTCTGTGAACACATTTATGTGGTCGTAGCACTTGTGAAGAAGAGGGATATAGGCAGTGTTTCCATTCAGAAAATGTAGCTAAATAAATAAAATTTTAAATATTTAAAAATCAATTATTTCTTGGACTGGTTTTGGTATCTTCTTGCTTGTAAATGCCAGAATGTTGTCAGCAATTTCCTAAAAATAAGTTGTTTAGCATTTCTGGTGTCAGAAGAAAGAAAACAAGTAAAATTAATTATTTTCATTTTGGATTTCTCTTTGGCAAAAATTCACTGCTGAATGGCAGAAAATTATTAGAGAAGAGAAAGACATTAACTCTTCATGAGAACTCTGAGTATCAACACACAATTCAGGAAATATGTTTTTGAGGCTATGTACAAATAAGTTGTTTACAGTGGAAACAGAGTATTTATTTCATGTGCATCCTACACATACGCTTTAATGAAGTGATTATCAGTTCTACATTAATAGCACGAGCAGAGATTAACTAGAGTACAAAATCATTCCCACGTAGGGTGTCAGACCATCCACAGCAAAAGGTGGAAAGGAAATCACAGTTTATCTAAGCCTTAACTAAAGGCCAGACTAGTTTTTCACTTAATGTGATCAAATTAGCAGTCCTATACCTTCAGGTCTGTCTCTTTACAACAGTGGACAGTGGAAGAAACATCTAGGATCTGTGCCAGCTCTGAGGAAACCAAGTCTCCACAGAGGGCAACATGAATTCCATTGTTTTCTGCCCATAGGACTACCAGAGCATGCTGGCAGGGTTGTGCACTTACTGCACTCCTCAACAGTCAGGGGATGATGACTTCCACATACAGTCTGAAACCAAAAGGGTGGTACCTGTCCCATGATCTGACAATTGTGACCTGGAACTGGAAGGGCCATAGGCAGAAGCATGCTGTTTTGACTCTGGGTTAACAAAGGACAGCCCAGTCTAGTTTACAGTAACTTTTTGAGAAACTGATTAGATCTCCCCTCTGTGTTTCCCCTTGGAACTTCTACTGAGGTCTTCGAGCCTCATATGATTATTTCTGAAGGCCACAAAGAAAAGCAGAGTTGAGCAAACCTAACTTCTTCAATGAAATAAAAGTTCACATTTTGAGAAAAGCAGCACAGTTACAGTTAACTGTCTCAGTTCTATGCAAAGCATTTAATACTGAAGAATACAACTTATTCAAGGACCCTAACTGAAATACTTCTAGTACAACAAAAGGTTTATTTTTTTTCTTAACCTACAATTGTGGGCTTTCTTCCGTCATGTGAATATATCATAAATATTTAAAGCAGGAACAAAATAAGATCAAGAAACAGTACAGGTACCATTGTTTACTTGTAATACTATGTATTTTGGTATTTGATCTTACCCGATCTTTTATCTAGCCTTATTTCCTATCTTTCTCTCCCCCTCCTATTGCATAGCTCTGTAACTGGGATGATAGAACAACTAGTAGAAAGAACTTCAATCTCCATATTAAAGACATACATCAACTAGTGTCCAAGGGGGGGGGAAAAAGCCCACCACAAACAACACATGTATTTTGCATTAGGCAGCCCACAATGCAGAAGTAACCAGAAAAATAAAGAGGCATAAGAGTCAGAGGAACAGCAGAATAACACACAGTAGTGCTGAAGTAACTGCAGTTCTTGAACATGCAATGTAGTGAACAATGCTGACATCTGTCAAAAGAGAGTGAATCTTCTTTTTATGTCACTAGTACATCCATTTTTGAACATTTGAAAATAACTAGCTGGTGTGTATATTTTTATATAACTAGATAGATACCTCAAGGCGTTCCAACTGCTCTAGTGAGACACACACAAAGCTATCACTCTCAAAAAAACGCTGATTTAACTTGCTTTGTAATACACTGATATCCCAGACAGCTGCAAAATTTAGACAGTGCTGGTAACACCAGTAATAGCAGTCAGTGCATTGTGCTCATCAACTTTGACTAATACTGTACTGGTATTTTGATGGAAAAAGACATAGTGCTCAGGATTTTTGCAAAATTTCTGAAAACAACAGTCTAAAATACATTATTTCGCTTCTTGATGAATATCCTACTTTACTGTAATATCGAAAACGCAGTTTATCAAAAATTAAGTCATCTTTAAGTGTACAAATACTAATAGAACAACAATGAGATGGTGAAAAGTCTTTTAGAAGCTTTTCTGAGAAGTTACTGCTCTTAATTTGTCAAGTGATGGACTTTTGTTCCTTTTGTAAATGCATGTTATTAGTATCTGTGTTATTGAACACAGCCTCAGAATATCATCAGTTTCTGCAAAACAAGCTATTATTTCTGGATGTATGTGAATCTCACTTCTAGAGGATTCTCAGCTATATTAAAAAAAAAAAAAAAAGGGCAGTGAAACAAACAAAAAACCACTTCCACACTTGAGCTCAACTTGAGCTACCAAATTAGCAATAGCTGCAGAGCTACTCTATTGTACAGCTTCCGGTAAGTAAAGGCTACGTGACTTCTTTAAGCACATATGGAAATGAAAGTATATCAACCTCTAGAGACTGGAACAAGCACATGCTTTTTTAACAGTTTGTTTAGGTACACATAAAAGAGATTTTTCTGCAACAAAACCTTACACTTGGGAATTGGATGTCTACAAGGGGTTACTAGTCGCAGCAAACCAATACATACGACCAATATATAAGTTAACAAAGAGCATCCAAGAGTCTCCAATACTACCTTAAAGATCCCTTTCAACCCAAACCATTCTGTGATTTACAACACATACTAACTCCCTTCCCTGTAAATGGCACTACAGCCAGTATTTGCAGAGCTATCAACCTTTTCCTGGACTTTTAAAACAGAAATAGTTACAGTCTTTCTCCTGTACCACCCCACAAAGGACTTCATAATGTAACATTATCCATCAGCCTTCAAATCCTGGATCCAGCTACCAGAATCACCACAGTGGTACCAACCACTACAGCTACTTTGAGATACAAGCAGCAGAAAGGAAGAGGCAGAAAGGTGACAGGAAGGGTTAGTGCTATATTGGGGGTAACAGGAAAAGCTGGTGTTCTGATAGGGGAAAGATATGAAGAGGAGAAGCAAGGCAGAGCATAGCAGAGTGAAAGAAACTACACTTACGAAATAGGTCTGAAGTTAACATGTGATATAAAATAACTAGGTGGGAGATTTCTGTGGCTTTAAACAAAAAAATCTAAAGAAGGGAAAGTAAAAGCACAACAGATAACCTACTGCATTAAAAAGATTTGCTGAAATATATCTAAATATTCACAGGCAAAGATAGTTGCAGGAGATATTGAGGAGCTAGATGGAGAGCAAAAGAAAGATGGTACGGAAACAAAGGAACTGTTGTACTTATGAGAGAGCACTTGTTGGCAAAGTAATTTTCTAGACTGGGTTATCTGAAGTTAAATAAAATTTTGACAGCAAGTCAAATTTTTCTTCCATAGCAATTCTGTTAACAATGAGAAATTTCTGCAAACTTCAATGACTTTGTTTTCATTACAACAAATAAATCAAGGAGTAACATCTATATTCAAACTAGTCCGGGGATCTGCACTTTAAAATCAGTGGTGACTAAAGATTCATGTCACTGTGTGGCTTTTCATTTACTAGTTAAGTCACAGTCCATTAAAAGGCAGGAAACATCCAACACAGCAGTCTCTTGTGGCTTCTCAAGTTAGGGCCCTTATGTTAGAAGCATCTCAAAACTCAGATGGAAAGTTAGGTTGCTAGATTCTCAGAAGTGCCAAGTACCCAGCAGTCTCCACTCAACGCCTGACAGACTTTTTGAGATGCAGGTGCTGCTCAACTACAGATTTAGCTTGCTACTTTACAAATCAAACCATTCTTCTGGCACTCCTGCCTCACAGTAATTAATTACAATGCTTCTCTGTGCCTCCCATCCCTCTTCTGCCTAAGGTAATTTATATATATATTTATATGTATGTATATATACTATAGCAAGTAACTATTACCCATGTAGCCTTCTTTAAGAGGAGGTATTTCACATTTCCTCCTTACCACAGTAAAAGCACCTTTCCCACAATATTAGCACTAATTCGAATAGACTACTCTTAAAAAGGGAGCTAGGGTAGCCTTACTATTCTCATTTTTTAATTCACTCATATTAACTAAAAAGCAAACAAAACCCCACTGAAGCCACTGAAGCTCCCCACCATTTTCCTGCCTGAGATAATTCAGAAGTAGCATTCCTCTTACACCTGTCGATAGGATTTAAAGAAGTTACAGCTTGAGGCCATCCACTCTTACAGGTCTCCTAACTGTGCACCAAGGAGTGAACATGCCCAGGATGTACAAATGCAGTGCAGCCTCTGAACGTGATTCACACTTAAGGCCCAACATGACTGACAAAGTAACTGCTGACAAATACTTGAAATGAAGTCTAATAAACCAGCCCCAAACAGAAGGTCAGTCATGCATAATAATACAGCCACAGAGAGGCAGACCTATTATGCAACAGGAATAATGGAAATACTGGCCTACTTACCCTTCCTCCCCAATTTACTCAGTAACAGAAAACATTCCTGGTAGGATTAATAACTGGGAATGAAGAAAAACTAGAAGGATTGAAGACTGATATACATTTCAATGCAGAGAAAGACTTAAAGACAAGACGTGCTTCTTTTGAATTGCCTTGGTCAAAAGAAATCAGATTCTTGAAAAATCTACAGTCACTATTTCATGCCTAAGGAGGCAGGAGCAGCAAGATAGTGCTTCACTCATTGTATTTTAAAAAGAAAATTACATAACTGACTCATGTCTCGTGGTAAGCCTAATATGATTTGAATGAAGCATATTCCAAGAAAATGGATCAGTCTCTCCTGGACACAAGGCAGCGCCCAAAACAGCTCTGGACATGAATAGGCATGCAAACTAGGTGCCTGCGAAATGATAGAAAGGAAGCAAGAAGTCTGTAAAATATGCACATCCAAAGCAAAATGTTACTAAAATTTTTAAGACAGTATTCTGAATCTGTGTGCCAAAACTCTGAACAAGTGCATACTGGAACTCACCACTTCTTCAAGGGACATGGCTTAAAGTGCTTTTCCTAATAAGGCAGTAAACAGTAAGCTGCACATAATGTTAAAAACAAAGCCAGAACAGAAGCCATTCTATGTCCTTCAGTGTGCTGCAGCGACTGTTGGTCTGAAAGACAGACTGCAAGACTATTTTGTGTGGCAAAGATGAACTTGAAAATGAAATTCTGCCATTAGCACAAGTCTGTTCATTACTTGCTCTTTTCTTCTTTATACTAGATCATTCATATAGGAGAGAATAGGATCCTTTTCTTTCCTTTGAAGAAAACGGACAGCTGCAGGATTAGAAGCTCCGCCCAGAATTCAGGAACATTTAGATATGTTAATGGCACAAACAGATCTCCTGTGCTTGTGTTCACTTTCAGCCAGTTCTTAGATTTCACAGGAGCTTTTCTCTGCCTCTGAGCTACCTAACTTACTAGGTTTTAAGTATTTCAAGTAACTTCATGTTGCAGAATAGGAGTCCTTAATTATTTCACACCTATAACAATCTAATTTGACAGTGTAACACGCATGCATTGCCTGGCAGCTTTACTGAATGGACAGCATTGCACATACAAATCTGAAATTCAGAAGACAAACAGACTATTAACACTCAGCCTGGGCTCTCCCAGGAAACAGGATGCCAATGTTCAAGTACACCCAGGGTATTTGTGCTTGGCATTCTCTCTGCAGATAGTACTTTGTCCCAAACATTAAGTATTACATGGACTTTGGGCATTTTCTGTGGAGATGTGATTATTCAAGTTGGAAAAAGCTAGAATTATACTCCTATGCTTCTTGGGCTTTGTGCCTTAAATACAAATGACAAAAAAGGTGTTTTTTTCCTGCATAAAATCACATATTTAAAAAAAAATTATTGCAAAATACAGTGTAAGAGGATAGGAAACAGGTTTTTCAGGAAGTCTTATTTCACACTGTACATAAGATTAGCCAATTTAAAAAAAAAATTATAGTATACAACTTCAAAAGGGAAAAAAATGTCTTACAGAAGACAACTACCCAATCTGTTATATAAAATGGATTCTTTAGCTAATTAGAAGTCTAATCATAAAACCCCAAAAATGAAAGATCTCTGTATAGTCAACATTTCTAATTACGGAAACTGGACATCATGCAGGTGTATTTCCTAGCACAATTCCTTTGTGGGCCTTGTGCTTTCCTTCTCCTCCCCATTACACCACAGAGGGGCACAAACCAGTTTAAGTATCTAATTTAGATGTCAACCAATATTCCCAACACACTTTTCTATCCTACTTTTTCTTTACTATTCTCTTCATACAGACAAGTATAAAGAAATTTGGTTTCCATGACTGCAATTCTCTTATTGACGGACTTTGATTCCTAGCTTTTCTCTGTTTTATGGTTTCCAATGCCACAAAGCTTCAGAGAATTCATGCTTCATGTTCCACATACTGTGAAAAGTGAGAGCAAAAGCTGGACTGTGGACTTTCACATTAATGTAGTTCAGCTGAATCAGCTGTGTTCTACCTCAAAATGCAAACAAAATGTTTCAGGGAAATAAACCAAACTGTTGCTGAACATTTATGTGGGAAGCTGAATCAGTCACATAATCCAGCTGCACCCCAGTGATTTGACCTAAATTTAACAATGGAGGAACTGCAGGACAGTCAGATACAAACACAGATGGTGAAGGATTCAGCAGTAACAAAATGTGTTGCACAAATGGGCATCTGAAATGGAGTAACAGAAGGGCAGTTTTCTACCTGTGTTACTGTAGTTACTCTACAGGATTAATACGATGATACGAACTCAGAAGTTAAAGGTAGTTAAGCTACACCAAAAAACAAGCTCTTCATGAAACAAAATGTTGAAATCCAACAACTTACTTTTTTTTTTTCTTTTGCCCTTAAAGTAAAAAAGCACTGAATTAAATTTCAATTACATAAATGAACAAAAATTTCTCTTTATGGCATTGCTCCAAATTCATGAATCAATTATTATATTGAAAATTAGAATCATGCAGAATTAATGAAAGCGTGATGGATGAAGTCTAAACATTTCCTTACGCAGGAAACTAAAACCCATTAAAATCCTGCATAGAAAGCCAGCCCATGAACTAAATTTTAAAATCATATACTACAAAAGCAAAGAAATATGAAAAACATAATTCAGATTTTGAAGATATGTGGCTTTTCTATGGTGGCACCAAGATGCGCACATATGAAGATATGAACATGTCCACCAACATTTTAGGGTATGACTTCTGGATGCAAAGAGTAATGCAGCAGTGTTGTACCAGCTTTTAGTGCTAGACATGAATGGAGCAATGGCTTCCTTGCGAAACTTCAGTAATTTATGGGTTTGACGCTAACTTCACAAGCGAGAATTTTTTTCCATCTTTCCCCCCACCCCAGTATTCTACAACTTTAGTGAAGCAGCAATACTAGAATGGAAAAGTTGAGAAAAACACATTTTTGTATCTTTTTTCAGATTTTTCTGAGTTTGCTCTGAACAGTTGGAAAGTGTATGTTTAAGGGTATTGTAAGGCCGGATGAGGAATATACTAACTATGAAGAAGAGCCACAAGCCTAAATGCTTCTACTTCACATGACTGGAAGTACATCCACGAAGCACACGGTCAGAGTCATGCAACAAAAAACCCTGGCATGTGAACAAAGATGCAAGTCCACCCACACAACTGCAGTGAGGCAGGGAAAGGAAAAGTTGCAGGGTTCTAGGAAAAGAGGCAGCAGGAAACGGCCCTAGAGCACTGTCTATCATTATCTCACAATCTTTCAATTTTTGAACCTCAAAAACTTAAAATAAAGGAAGAAAAATACTAGGATCTAAGGCTTTTTTTTTTTTTAATCTGGAATAGGTCACATCATAAGGTGTTTATAGAGATTTTACTCTCACCAACTTCATAGCTGCCAGCAAGGCAAGTCAGGAAGGCTGTACTTCCTGATCTATGATTGAAGCTTCCTGCAGACACTCCTGGAGCTCATACAGAAAGGCCAGCCAACAGGTTGGGAACACCCATTGCACTTCACTTGTTTCTGGCACCAGAATGAAATACACATATTTTTGCACTGTAGAGCTCTCTTTGCTTCCTGTCTGCTCCTGCTCCAGTGGGGATCACCACTCACTGAACTACTGCTCCAGAAATCCTGTTTCTTCCCCACTTGTCTTCCTGCACCAATTCTCATCCATGCCTGTGGCCCTCCTGCTGCTGCTTACAGTATAACCCTTACTTACAATACAGCCCTTACTTCCCTCTGCTATTAAGTATTGCTCTTCTTTTCATCTGAGTATTCTTCTTCAAATAGACATAATCGTCATCTTTTACATGCCCTTATCACCCCTACACATGCTACCCAACTGCCGGCCTTCCTTCTTCCCCCTTCCATCCCCAGAGAATGGGATTTTTCTGGTTGTCAATTTTTATGGGGTTGGCAGTTTTAAAAATTATTTTAAAATTAAATGATTGGGCTACTATTTATTTCTCTCTCCCCTTTCCTGACAGACTCCGAAGGAAGGAGATTCCCCATTTGCACAGCCCATTCTCATTCTGCAATGAAACTTTTTTTCACAGGGTGGGCATATAAAACATCTGGGGATGCTCCAGAGTCCTAGCAGCAAGCAGCAAGCCAGAGGAGGAGCTGCCGGGTCAGCAACAGAGACTGCAGCTCCTGCTCCCGGTGTGGGATGCCATTTACACTTCAGTTTCTTATGCTAACAATACAACCACCTTTCCATCACATGCTTCTCCAGGGTAAACTCATGTCCAGACTCTTTCTTCCCCAGACTCTTTGGCTGACACATTTTACGAGTAATAGTGAAATCAGAGCTAAAAAGATCAGGTGATAATGGAGAGGGAAGTGCAAATCATGAAGTATAAGCCCGAACATGTCTGGTATCGTCATTTGTACTGAAAACATTTCAGAGTTGTCAAAGGAACATGGGAGAAGGGAGACAGAAAGAATGAAATAGAAAATGTAGTATTAACCAGCATTTTAAAATGTAATACGTAATTTTACCAGTATTTAAACAAAATTCAACATACTTTGAGTATTTTTAGGGTAAAGCATCAATTTTTACTGCTACTTGAATTACATACTACATGAATGGTGTTCAGAAGAACAGAGTAAGATACAACAGAATGATACTTAGTTCCTGAGAAAGAAATTGAGAACCAAGCCTGCCAACCCTATATGGAGATTTTTTGCAATGTGTTCCACAAGTTACATCTCTTTCTGAGGAAAAAGCATGTGTAAGAGATTGTTCTGTACATTTCCTAAGGTACTGATATCCACAGAATCCTTTTTCACAGTTCATTTGGATTTTTAGACAGTACATTATAAAAATAGTAAAGAAAAATATAAAAGGAGAATCTACAAGCTTCTAAAATTAAAATTGCTGTGTAGAACTGAGCTGGTAAGAAATCAGTAATAGTTTCAGGATTTAACTGTTCCATCAGTATTTCGGTAATCCACAGCAATCAACCCTACATAAATGCGCTACAATCATTATCTATGACTGAAGTCAAATAGGAATAGATCTATCTGAGAATTTTGGTGGAGGCAAACTCAGGTGATTAAAACCACTGGCCACTCCTACACATTATTTAACATCACACCAAAGCATGTGTACTTGAAGGGAAAATGAGAAAGAAGTGAAGCTGGATGGGTCCTTAAAATAAGAGTGAATCAGGACAAACAACAGTGTATTATATGGAATTGCAAATTAAAATATTGAAGCCATGGAAGTTATTACACAAAGAACACCAAAAGAATTTTGTCATCTTATATGGGAATTAGGTATTGGAGATCTATTTAGAAGCTTTAGAAACAAAGAAAGTGAAATGTAAAATTGATGTAATTAGCAAATCCATCAAGAATTTTGCTCGGTAAGGAAACTGGGAAAAGAAATTGAAGTGTATGTGGCTGCACATACCATGAATACCAGAGTCTGTTGGGGCAACAAGACAATGCTGTCAAAAATAAATTGTTAAATTTATTGAGAATTATGAAGTACCAGGACCTCCTATCATATTAGATATGAATATGAATATATTTTTATTATAAGCAGAAAGAACACTTGACTATCATCAGTCTGTTGGACTTCTTATCAGGGGCTTATCAGGGGCTGCTTAGAGTTCACAAGAGGTGCCATGAAACCAGATTCAGTCTCAGTAAGGTTAAAATGTATATCATGCTTTGATGATTTTAGTACCACAATGAATATTTATAGATCTGTCATCCATACTAGCATCAACATTTAAAGTTAAAAGTAAACTGAAAGTATTGCCTACCTGAATTTCCCAACTTCTGTTACTTTCTTTAAGCAGCAAGTTATTCAGTGAAGATATCCCCAATTCTAGAGAGTGAGGAAAAAGGGAAAAAAACAGCATAAGTTACTATCTGTTGCAGCACCTAATGCAAATTAGTCACAGTGAAGAGCAGTGTAACTTCATGGTTCCAGGAAGAAAGCAGCTACCAAGAAGGAGAGTCAGGAGTTCCTCCAAGGCTTCTCCTTTGCAAAGCACCACAGGCGTCAGAATGACTGAGCTACTTCCACTTGTGAATGATCTCAAGGATTACAGACTACTTTATTCACAGCAGTGTTGAAAGAAACTTTCACTGACTTCTGCACTCTCAAGTCCTCTTAATTCCTATATCCCAGTATGTTTAGACACTGTTTAAAATATATAAAAGATTTTTATATATACACACATACACATGACACAATTAAACAAAGCAAATAAGGAGCATAGCTACAAAAGCAGTACCTACTTAGTTTTGGCTGCTTCCTTTGCGAGGGTCAGACTTTTATATTAGCAGTGGCATGTGGGAATTGTATGTATACACCAACATTAATTTTGCAAAATTAGCTAGGTAATCTTTCTTAGTGATCAGATTTCAAACTACTGGTAATAACAGGTAGTTCAGGGAATAACTGTTTTGCACTACTTCCCAATAAAAATATGTAACTTGGCAGTTAAACGTCACAAAGTGTGTGAGGTTCAGCAAACAAGTTTGTTATTGAATTATGTCCATGACATCTGTTACCGAGTTCAGCAGTTCTCAGTAAAAGGAAGGATGGATTACAAGTACTGTGGGCAATAACAGAAAGGAAACACATTGATAAGAGCTGGCTCTGAGTGACAAGAAGAATCACTGCTACCTGAAGTAGCAGCAGAATATTTAGTGCTGTTAAACCTCTATTCAAACCCAAACAAATCAGGACACCCCGGTACTCACAGAGCATCCACCTACAATGACAGTCATGACAGCATTGATATATCAGAAATGGGCTTCGAAACAGACAGGAAGACGTGAGGAAAGCTGAAAATACCAAACAATCTAGTTCACACTTCAAACGTGCATATAAAAATAAGGTAAATGCAGTAGTAAATGAAATTCTGTACATTTCCTATGTTAGACAGGGCAATGTTTTACAGATTTTATTAAATAACCAAAAAACCAAAAACAAAGCAAAACAAATCCACAAACAAAAAGCCCCACTTCCCTACTACACTTGAGACTCCCAATGTTTTAGGCTTCATGCTATATGGCGAGGCATTTGCTCGCTGACTTTTACTGGGGGCTTGTTTATCGTATCTCAGCCCTTCCTTGCTCACAAACTAGGGAACCAAGTCATCTCTTTCTTCTCAGATTGACATAAGACAGACCTAAAAAGTAAAATTAAGGGGTTTTTATCTTTACCCATGTAGTTTTCAGAAAAGATTGTCAGAAAAATCACAGACAAACAAAAAGGTAAGGCAGATGAGAGCAGGTAAAAGAGACTATAAATGCAGAAAAATGGTAAATGAAAAGAAAAATGTTGTAAAGAAAAAGGGAAAAGTGGGAAATTTGTCTGCACAGACATGTCAAGAGCCATGACAGTCCAATATGAAAGCAAATAACATCCTTAAAGCCAGCAAGGCAAGCATGTATTGCTAGAGTAGATGTCAATTTTGTAACTTTCAGTTGACAATGCAAGTTAGCTACCTTCTAGTTAAAGACTCTATGGTCAATATCTGATATAGAGACAGGAGAAACAACTAATTTAGCTGCAGTTAAACACAGACCTACTCACTCGAATGCAATGCAACTGAAAGTAAAGTGGAGAAAGACTCATATTAGTAAATTTCACTGAGACAAAACTGCATTATGAGAAATTAGCAAAGGGTACACATTAATAGCACATATAACATCCTAAGCATGTAGAGACAAATTCTGTATAAACAATTTAAATATGTAATAACATTTATACAAATGAGGAAACAGTAGATATAAGAATATCTATATTTACAATCTCTAAGCCAAATGTCTTCCTCCACCTCTCTCTTTAAAGAAAAACAGACTTCAAGACTTTCCTAAACTTTGGCATTAGAATTCTAGGGCCATGCTGTAAGAGCAGCAGGACAGAACAATGAAAGCCATCCTTGCACAATAACATTTTAATAAGTCAGTCACAAATGAGATGATCTGGACCAGTGGTCGTAAGTCATCATGTCATAGCTATTTAGAATCCCAGATGAATGAAGCCTGTGGACTAAACCTACATCCTAATGGACAATTTAATTAACAAAATCATTTCTATAAATGGTAGACTTTTGGCTTGAAAGGCTATTAAATGACAGCAGAGTGGAAAGAGTAATTGTTTGCAGGTACTGCCAAGGCACACTACTAATCAGGCTGTGCCAACTTTCTGTTAACTCCGGACAGGTTACTGCAGACTAGCCCACATCGCATTCATTAAAAAAGCCAGTTATAACAAGCATTTGTTTAAGTGGTATCATTTGTGTGAGAATTTGAAGCTTTATGCTTGTCTGAAGCCTTGTTTTCAAGCCTCTATTTCTAAACAATAATTACATTACTGATTCAACCAGTTACAAGAAATCAGTAGTGTTGCCACATTAACAGGTGATTTCATTGTCATCCTGATATTAACTGCTCAGATGATTTCTTATTTTACTTAGTCCAACCCACCTTACAAGTCACATTAGCCTTTTATGAGGAGTTCACTATAAAACCTGTGCATGAAAATAAAGATGACAAAGTACAAATCAATAGGGTAAATGAGATATGGGTTCCCTTACAAAAGTGAAACATATCTATTAGTACAGCGCTTCTACTGAAGAGAGACACATTAGAGAATCTAAATGCCAAAGAAGTATATATTAGTGGAACAGCTACAAAAGCATCATAAGCATCAACAGACTTGAGAAAATTAATATTGTTATTCCTAAATATCAAATTCAGAGAGTAAAATCATTAGTGTAGCTCCATAACATTTTCTAAGTTGCTTTCTAATTACACAAAACAGGTTGAAATTTGATACAGAACTTGAAAAAACT
Organism: Struthidea cinerea; assembly: GCA_013397865.1. Lineage (NCBI taxonomy): Eukaryota > Metazoa > Chordata > Aves > Passeriformes > Corcoracidae > Struthidea > Struthidea cinerea. The sequence goes on from VZTI01002795.1 coordinate 120,390, forward strand.
ACACATGTACGGTGTAAGCCTTACAAATCTATTTCTACCATAAAGAACAATATTTTCTAAGTCAAAGAGGACATGAATTTACAACATACAAACAATTAAATGCCTGCAAACATTCAGTCCCGTCCGCTGGAAGGAAAAAAGAAACGGTGATCTTCAGCAGTTTCACTGGTTTATCCATTAGAAAATAATAACTAAACTTTGTATTGGGTTTCACTGTCTTCATTAGAACATCTAACTTTTTCATCCTTCTGAAAGCTATTAAAAACAGAAATGGTAAAAATACCAATGATTAATCTTGCATCTGCTCATTTTCATCTCTGCAGACATATACCATATATACACACAGATTTACAATCCTCTCTCTATTCTAGTCAAAGTCACATACACACAGAAAATCTCAGACAGCCAGTAGAGCATATTTTATTATTTCACTATGAAGCTTGTAACTGGTACAGCAATTCATTTCACAGGACCGTAATGAATGGAGTCAGTAAATGTCAGTGAGTTCAGAGCTGTGTATATTTGGCACCGAAAGAGCCAAAAGGTATATAACACTAAAGATAAGTAGAAAAAAGTCATGAAGGTTCATTTTAGTTTCTCCCACTCCTACCAGAGGGATATAAATCTCAAAATTAGAGTTCCTTAGAGGACAAACTAGAGATGGAGTTTACACTTAAGATATGTCTTTAGGGGAAAGACACTTCTATTCACCAGCTTAGCTTACAAGAGGACTTGGGGCAGTAGCCTACTTAAACTTATCTCTGAATGCCTTTTCCTCACCTCAAACATTGTTCTCATGAGATTCTTACAAGATAGCAACATCAAGACATTTCAATACTTTACAATGTTTGCTTTTACCTTGGTTGGCCTCCAAAAATCTCCTCAAGTCAGAAAAAAAAGGCAAATAATTCTCTCAGAAACTAGTAGGAGTCAGACACCCAGAAGACCGGTGTCCAGGTCATGTTTATCTGTATTGGCATCAGGCTTTCCTATTTCTTCTCTTTCTAATGAAATTCCTTGGCTCATCAGTGACACATGTGTCTACTTTAGAAGATGAACACAGGAACACACTAGGGAGAAGACTGAAAGATACCTTTGGATCAGAAGCAGGAAGTGCAGCAATTCAGCTGCATGAAGAGTGAAATCTTGTATTTCATTTTACTTAGACACACTGAATTTTAAGTATGGAGAAACTCAGTACGTATTACAAAGTTTGAAAGGCTAAGCCTTTCTAAAGTGAAGGAGAAAGTATGTGTGTACTAGTATTTCTGTCTCCGATTATTTTACTACCATAAAGGCTTTTCTTTTTTTCTAAGGAGTTGGGAGGAAGGTGCACTTAGTACCATGCTTTTCAGAAGCAGTTACTGTGTTTTCATTATCTGCCAATACAGACTTTGAAAACCTGACATGAATAACTTCACTGATCCATCAGATAAAGGATGTAGTTTACTTAGCTTTTTCTTCAAAATGTAGTATGAATAATTCCATAGTTGTCTGCTTTAAGCCACCCAGGTGACAATCAACCTGTGTGCTACTACAGATCCTGTACATAACAGAAGTAGACAGGTTAAGGGAATAACACAACCAAAAAAAATCCCACCCAAAACTACAACAGTTCACTGTCTGAAGTCCTACCGACCCTCAAGTTTCGTCTTTTAAAGAACTAGAAAGAGAGATAGTGTAGTGGACAGTAAACATCTCCCTTCTCAAAAAGCAAAAAAGGACCTAGCAAGCCACTAGATACACAAACAACTACACTGCATACACAGTGATGTTCAGCCCTTGCAAAAACAGCCTTAAAAAACAGCTTGTTTTCCTAAGGCAAAGACTGTCAGAGTCATCACTTCCCACACTTGCACTCTCAAAAGGAGGCCTGGCATTTTGAAGGAAAAATATCACAGTAATAAGCGTTATTACTATGACAGATTGCGTACAACAAGTGAATAGCATTGTAAAAACAAAATGCACCAAGTAATGCGAAGGCACACACAGATGGCTCAGATCTCCAGATGACCTCCCAAGTTCAGAACAGTCTGAATGTTCACGTCACGCCAGGCTAATAACTCTGCTCTGCTGGTGGCAAAGGCAGCTCTGATCAACCTCCTGACTCATTTGAACTCTGATGCAGCAAGAGCATCTCAATTTCTCATCCTTCTTGGTGGTTTTGCTATAAGGTTTATCTATGCAATGAAAGAGTTAAGAAGCCCACTCTCTCAGGCCATCTAATACAAGTCACAATGACTGCATTTTGAACCCATATTAATGCCTGTAATTCTCAATAGCAGTGGGTCAGAGTTTTTAAACTAGTAAGTTATTGCAAGTCATTAAAATTTCATAGAATCATAAAATATGCTGAATTGAAAGAGAACCACAAGGATCATTGAGTCCAACACCTGGCCCTGCACAGGACAGCTCCAAGAGTCACATAATGTGCCCAAGAGCATTGTCCAAACACTTCTGGACTCCATCAGGCTTGGTGCTGTGACCACTTCCTAAAGGAGCCTTTTCCAGGAACCAACCACACTCTGGGTAAAAAATCTTTTCCTAATACACAACTTAAACCTCTCCTAGCACCGTGGCTTCATACCATTCCCTTGGGTCCTGTCACTGGTCATCACAGAGATCAATGCTGGCTGCTTCTCTTCCCCTCACAAGGAAGTTGTAGACTGCAATGAGGTCTCTGTCTTTCCTCAGTCTCACCCTCTTCTCTGGGCTCAGCAAACTAAGTGACTTCAGCCTCTCCTTGTACCGCTTCCCCTTCACATCCTTCACAGTCTTCACTGCTCTCCTACTTTGAGATTTGAGATGATCAATATAGTAATGGGGAAAATAAATCATTCTTCATCCAAGTCTCCAATTTTTTAAAGTTTCTTTAGACTACAGTAATAAAGAGACAAGAAAAGTCAGCTTGAACTTTTCTTTTGTCCACTTTTCCTATATATTCATAGGTATTTATAAGTTTATATGTTGTCAGCACTGAGAGCAATTAAGAACCAGTTTCATAAAGGAACACAGTTCTTCTTTATTAAAAAAAATAAATTAAACTGACATTGATGATACTTCAGAACTAATTCTGTGTCTGAGACAACAATTTCAAGTAAAAAAGAATCCAAAAAAGCTTAACCAAAATCAAGAACCTTAAACATTCACAATGATAGGAGATGCACTATCAGTAACAAGTATCCTTGGTAGTAAGTATCTCTAGCTGTAACACACTGAGTTTTAAGTCTATCCATAAGTTCTCAGAGAGGGAACAAAGAAATTTTGAAGTTTCTTTGCTAGTTTACAAGACTGTCATATGCCATTTTGTGAACAGAAAGATTCCACAATTACCCCTATATCTGATTATTGCAGTAGATTTGGTTCAGAATCACAAAAAAAAAAAAAAAAAAATTAAAAATCAGACAATAGGGGCTTTTAACACCATCATATTACTTTGTTTCTAATTAAGCAAAGAACATGCATGTCAAAGAACAAGCAGTGCTAGTGCCACTGAGCATATGTAATATTAACAGATTCTGTTAATGCAGATTCCAACTTTAGCCTTCCTCCCACATGCACAAACGCACATTACCATGGTGATTTGCAAAATTTGCTGCCTGGGACTTCAGAACAATACAGCATTTGAAATGCCCTCAGCATCTTTGAATAGATGGAAACACAAATAAAGTTACATTTAAAAAGACAGTAAGTCACAAACAGTTTGATAAAGTTGTCTGTTCAGAAGAACTGACAAAAATATCTTAATATGATCTCAACCAGTAGAAACAAAGCAACAAAGCTTTCAGATCACACTTTTTGCCCTTGAAAGAAAAATAACAAAGTTTAAGAACTTGAAAAAAGATGGCATATATACAGTATAAAAAGCATAATCTAAAATCACCCATTACCTCTCCCAATATTTGAGTACCTATCTGTGGAAGTGTCATTTTCAGAACAACATATTTTCTTTAATGGAATTCTTAATTGATGTACTATTTCACTAAAATGCACACTTGTTTGGACAATCACAGATCTGTGCCTGCTGTGAGTTTCTTCCAAGCGGGATCATTCTTTGTGCAGTTTCCTTTTATTTATTACAATTTTCAACTGAAATAAATAATAATTTAAAAAATCTTAAGAAATAATAATCATCTTACTGTGAATACATACATATCCTGACAACACAGAGGACAAAGGACTGGGAGCAAAGGTGACCACTGTGCCCCAACCAAATAATAAATACATCAAAAAAAAAATCCACCACAACCTCCAGTATTTGTATTTTCCTGTGTATACACTGATAATGCTCATACTTCGGTTTGTAAGCACCTCTGGACACAACTAACTGCAATTCTCCTGAAGAAATACAAAGAACAAGACTTCAGCATAACTGCTACCTGTTGGTTGATGGCCAGTATCACCCTTGCAATGCATTCTTGCAGAGATGCAGCTAACTTGCTTTGCAGACACAATTGTAATTAATTTAGGATCTCAATGAAAGCTTCACCACTAACTTAATCATAGCCCGGGTTTGACCTGCAATGCTTAGAGCTGAAAGGAGTCACCACCACTCCTGCTGACTTCCCAGGAAAGTCCTGCTCTAAGTGAAAGTGCCACTTAACAATCGTGCATGGAAATTAAAGGCACCAGTGCAGGGATTTACAGGTTCTTCTATAGGAGAAGCTTACAGGAAGCTCAGATATGGTAGACCCTGGAGGATGGTCCACATGTTTCACAGGAGTGAAACTGACTGTACTGACATACTGCCCCTTCAAATTCATGTCAACGCAGTCTCAAGTCCAGCTAACATTTCTGAAGAGTATCACAAGGCTTTGCCATTTACAAGACTGCTTAGAAGAAACAAGGTATGATTATAAGAAATAACAGAGCTGAACACACCTAGATTTATCCTGCAAAAAAAGTCCCTATTTCAACACTAAAATAAAGACTTGATTATGTAGCAAACCCTGGCTACAGTGGCACAGTCCTGTACTGTAAGCACATCACCTAAACATTTGTGCAAGACGAATTTTTGACAGGACGAAATAAACCAACCAAAAAGAAATAAAATAAATGAATGCATCAGAGCTTAGTTTTGTATTAGCTCTGCAAATTATTCCTCACATACGCTTGAGGACAAAAAAACCAAAACAAAACTGATGAGCAAGGAGTGTATGAAAAAACAAAAATAACACAACTGGGGAAGACTACTCCCTGCTCCCTTCTTCCTCTCCTTAAAAATTAGATGTTATTTAAAACACACCTTTTTAAGGCTTTCTTCCAGTCCACTGTACACTGACTTTTTGAATATGTCAACATCAAAGAAAATGGGTAAACTCCTGTTTCTGAAATACTTACACGTACTTTTGGCTGGGGGAAGCAGCTTCTACTGTATCTCAGAATCTGTTTATACAGTTCAAGTGAACAGGACTACTCAACTTGAAACTACATTCTTACATCAATTTTAATTTTAAACTCTATCAAGGCAGAACAAACCTTATAAAACTCAGCTTACTAGAAAAGAACTTCAGTGCAAAAAGATCAAGGCAAGATACCATTCACTTGAAAGGTTAAGAGAAAAAATAGGTACTTGAGCTCAAGCAAAAAATTGTTCTCAGGAAGCTTTAGAGGAGTAGGTGGAATTCCTTTAGCAATTGGTGTTTGATGCTAATAGCTGCATCACGTGGGGCCAATTAAAAGAGATGTTATCAGACAGCACAATAATTATTGAATATGAGCTGTAAGATAAAAGCAACCAATAAATGTAACAAGACACCTTCTGCATCTAATATTTCAGTATTAAGCAGTGTGACTGTTTTGACAAGGAAGCCAGCTGCAATTTAGAAAAGTCCTATTTTTGCACAAGATTTAAGCAGTTGGTCTCCAAATTCAGTGGGTGAATACAGGAAAAATTATTAAGGGTCCCATTCCAAAAATGAAGCATGGGAAAAGTATATCAAGCCCATACAAAGATAAGCCAGTACTTAAGACAGAAAAGGCACTAAATTTAAGACAGAATTCACAAAACTCAGTCAAAAGGCAGACACTAACTTTTTCTGTGAGGACAATTGGGATTTTAACTGGGGAGGCTGTGGTGACAACACACTTTCTGTTCTATGAAAAGAAAGTTTTCCAAAGGAAACATTTTTGAACTCTTTGTAATAACTGATAAAGTCCAAGGCACGTACAGTCAGAAAAAAACAGGTTGAGTTGTACAGCAATCTGTAAAAAAGTACAAGGTACCAAAATACCCAGCAAACCATGATGCAGTCTGTAATCAGTTACTTGGTTCGTGCACAGTTTTGCCCTTGTACTGTTTATATATTGATAAACAGCTCTCTCTTTTAGCCTAAATGGCTAGCAATAATTAAAATATTTTATCCCTGCTTGCCTAAAGTGCAACTCTAAGCACTCTAGCTGTTTAGCTCTGAAAAATTATTAGATCAGAGTGGTCATCTCCATGTGTAATACTCTCACAGCATTACAAGCCCTGCACTGTTTAGATCAAAGTTTCTCCTTTTCTATAAAGATGAACTGCAATTTCTCCTCCAACACAGAGGCATCAGTTTATGCAGTGCAACGAACCTCATCACAAGCCAACTTAAGTATGGTGGGGAAAGGATTCAAACTCTGTCCAGTGAAGAACTGAGGTAACTGTTTTCTAGTAACTATGGCATCAGATCAAGGGCTCAGGTAACTGCAACTCCATAGACCTTTGACATCACTATGTCAGCCTATAATACGATCCCTACTTTCAACGTCAGCCAAGTAAGTAAACCATTGAACACAACTCACAGAGACCATTTCAGTTGTTTGTTGAATATAGTTTAGCCATAACACAGAAGCAAGCTGAATAGCAGTTCCCAGCTCTTCAGGCAGTGCAGTTATCCGCAGCTTGCTTTCTCCCATGCACTGCTCATGCACTACTGCATATGCAGACAGAAGGTACCATAGAATCATAGAATATGCTTAGTTGGAAGGGACCCCCAAGGATAATCAACTCCAACTCTTAGCCCTGCACAGGACATCCCCAAGAGTCACACCAGCAGTTCTCCCTCTGACATCTCACAACGAATACTGCAAATCTGACTAGACAGAAAACTAAATAAATTAAAAGAGGAAGTTAATACAGTTCAGTTATGTTTCCAGGAAGAAGCCTGCAAAACCTGCTGACAATTGCATCCACACCTTACGTCTTCCTCCTTACACCTCCCTCCTAAGCCCTTCTGTTGATGTGATACTGACAAAGAATATGTAAGACTGCTTTGAAGTAGGTCTGCACTCCCTTAACTTTGCCTTCTACATGGACAAGAGAGCTCCTCTTCCTCTTGGAGTTGAGGTGAAGCAGTCAACCGAAACTACTGATCCTCTTATGACTACCCTTGGTTTAGTAGTTTCATCTCACACATCCACTTCTACGCAGACACAAAACATTGAATTTGAAAAAGACCAAAGGAGTCCTCAGGCAGAGTTACCCATCTGTGTAATGGGCACTGAGCCAAGACCCTCTTGTAGGACACTCACCAGCCTAATTTTCCTACATTCATTTTGTTACTAACAGGCAGCTTTCTCGCTGCTAAACTTCCTCTTCAATCTGCCCTTTATATGAAGTCCCTACTCAAACATGTTCAGTGCAGCTGTTTGATTGCTCTCTTACCCACTTTCTATTGCTTCAGCTTGCTTCTTCCTTGAATTCGTGACTATTTCTTAACTTTGCTAGTCATACAATAAAATGAGACACTCCTCATGCAAGGCACGCTTGCTTCATCAAAATAACATGCAACCTTTAAGTGACTGTGAACACTCAAAAGCCTCTCTTCAGATCAACTAACGTTTTTAAAGAAAAAGGAATCCAATCCACCCATCTCAGGACCAGCATCTTTTGGAGCAGCATTCCTCCTCCCCCCTTCTCCTTTATTTTCCTCCCAGGCTTGGTTACAGGAAGAAACACCATGTCGCTGCTTTTCTAGCACATCTACATCTAGTCTATTCAAAAAATAAAGTAATTTATTTGTGCCGTCATCATATACACTTTGTTTCAGTACTTTTTAACACAAAAGTAATACAGCAGCTGTATTAAAATAACTCCTTCATGCTAACCCTGCGAAATATACTTTGAGCATTGATAAAATTGGATTGGAAGACAGGCACTCATGTTTCAGCAGTCAATTCTCTACAGTCCTTCACCATATGTAAGAAAGCAATTCTTTCACTTTTAAAGCATGACAACGATGACTAACACTTCCGCAACACCCTAAGTTCCTTTAAAACTCTTTATTCGTTATACAGGCCAATATTAAAATTAGGAGACACAAGATCACTAATATTAAACAGATACATTAGTCACTAATAGACACATTTTAATGAATATGGCATGAGGAACAACACGGGCCACACTAGCCTTCATCCACTTTCTCTATCTACACACACACAGAGGTGCAGAACGAGAAACACACACCCAGGGGTAAGGCGGTGACCAAAGATAAGTGTTTACATACATTTACGTCAGGCAACGCTCTATAATACTTCCTAGAATCACATCTGGTAAAAACATGTGTAGCACTAATGAATTATATGACAAACTGCTATTCACTACCTGGACTCAGGCTGTCACATGTAATCAAGAGATATAACTGAGTTACTGAAAACTAATTTGAATAGTCAAAGTATATCACTCAAAAGTGAAAATTAGTCACATTTGAATTCTATCCAAGTACTCACTGACACTGACCAGAACCCAACGGGGTTTCTGTCCGGAGCTAACACAAATTATGACAGAGTATGCAAAACAGACTGGCACAAGATTTTCCTTAGCAATATGGCATGCTAAGTTTACATTTAATTTGTCAAGCTAAGTTCACTGAAAATGAAAGTAACAACAACAAAAAAATTCAACAGAAGCAGTATCTCCAGGGAGTACTTCAACACCAGGATTCTCTTTTTCCATTATTGAGTCATTTAATTTCACATTATGCTTCATGCCTAAAGGTAGATCTATAAATCACATTAAGCAAAGCAAGTATCTCAGTGCTACTCATAACAGTTTGAAAAAAAAATTATTGAACTTCAAGAAACTGCCACCTCAGTGATATATCACAGAATGAAACATGTTTTCCTTGTGTAAAGGAAAAAGTATTTTTCTAATAGTGCACCGTAATTCTAGCAAGTAGAAACTCAAGAGGCAAAAAAAGAAGCCCCTTCATGCCCCACCGGAGTGTCAAAAGGTCTGGCAAAAGTATATTAAGGGTTTGCTTGCTCAGGTTAATGGGTGTTACATGGACTCCTCCCCAGTGGACAATCAGTTACAGCAACAACTGTTGATTAGCGCTATTTCACCACCATGAGCCATTACTCCGAGAAAAGCAGGACAGTGTCAATTACACTTCTTGTTGGGGAAAGAGATTATACGAGACATTTAATCCCTCTTGTTTACTGTAATACCTCCATGGCACATGATCTGATTTTTTGAAACCACTTTAGGGTTAATATATTATCACTGCAATGAAAGCTCCGATATATAGGTAAAAAAAGGCACAGTAAAATATTCAGAAAGGAAGTTGGAACACACACTCTATTTCTCTTTTACTTGTTTCTAAATCAACTCAACTTATTTTTTCTACACGATGGGATATTTGAAATATTTCTAACAGTCTTTTCCCTATTGTGACCAGCCACCATGTCCTCAAAACTTCCCACAAAGCAGCACACTGCACACCAAGCCACCAAAGAACTTCCAAAATCCTCATAAGGTCAGAATTACTAGCAGGCTTCAAAAGAAATTTATTTTGTCTGGTTATACAGCAGTATAAGTAAATTGACAATTATTTTTTGGCAAAACAGCCTTTGAATAATAGATAATTTAACTGTAACATTTCTGGGCAAGATACACATTACAACAGTTTCAGAGTTCTTCGTTCCTCTGGTGCACAAATACCATATAATAGTACACGGACTGCGCAACGTAATTTCTAAGCTATACAGCTCTGGCCGAGATATAGGGAAACTTCACTAGGAAGCGTCTTGAACACTGAATAACTGATACCCATTAGCAAAATCACTTTAGATGCCCAGACAGCTATATCCAGGTTCCAGCTTCTCACTCAAGCCAATGGGAGAACCCAAATTTAAAAGAGCAGTGATGCAGCTACTGACATACAATGAAGTTTAGGTATATACGAAATTTGTACAGTGAATTATCTCATTGCTTATTTGATCTGCTACTTATTTCATTAGTTGTTGTAGTCATTTGCTTGATCACTTCCTGCAATTTTATCTACAACAGTCCCTTCACCCTTCAAAAAAACCCATTATTACAGTAGAAATTTAATATTTAATTACATCTTTCATAAATTCATCTATATTTTAACATTTTAAGAAACAACTCAGAAATATATCTGTACCTTCAATGTGCTGCTATTAATCAGATCACCTAAGTAAAATAATTGACTAAATATGCCTTATGAGTGAGGAAAAAGCAGCATCTAGTCGTAGTTATTTCAGTAAAATATAGGGAAACACACCAGTATTACACTAACAGGTATTTCCTACACATTGATTTAAGCGTAAAAGGTGACTGTCAGCCCCGGAGAATTAAGTAAGACCCATCACCAAAACCATACCTAAAGCAAGAGCTTAAGGCATCCCTTTATCCCAGATTTTCTTTACTTTTCTATTTTTTAACCAATTATTGCAGTCCAGGAGGGACGTATATAAGCAACAGGCATCAGAAAAGTCTGCCTAGGGTCTCACTTAAATTGCTTCTCAAGTTTTTGTCTCGCAGACATGAAATAATCACTCCACTCATTCAATCCAAGTTCAGAAACAAAACTGGAACACTTACAGTTTAATGCATATCCAGCTTCAGAGTTAAATGTCACAGGGCCTCACGTTCTCCTGGCCTGCGAAGAGTTACAATTCTGGTAAGCGCACAGGGTCACACACACGGAGTAACTGCCTGAAAACCACACGCTTGCCCCATAAGACAAGCGCCACGTTTTAAATATCCACTGCTAAACGCTAATTTACCTCTCCGGATGCGCACGAAAGTCATTGCTGCTGTACCCCAGCGCCCTCCATCCCCTCCCGGGCGGCCTTACACCCCTCCCGCGGCCCCGCCGGGCTCCCCACGGCGCTGGCGGACGCGGGTGGGAGGGACGGAGGCGGCGCGGCATCCCCGCCACGGCACCACGCCCTGTGCCGGGCACAGCCCGAGCCCAGGCCCCGCTGCCCGCCGCTCCCGCCCACCTGCCCAGCGCGGCACCTGCCCTCCGCCGCACGCTCGGGCGAGGGGGCGGGGGCGCACGGCATTAAAAAAAAAAACCAGAAAAAATCCCCAACCCACCCCCCACAAAAGCCTCACAACAAACCAAAAAAAAAAAAACCCAAAACCCAAAAAAAAAAAACCCAGGAAAACCAAACA